>CM074491.1:28082639-28568087 GCA_037389245.1 Oryzias sinensis | reverse complement strand
AAGCTGGAGGGGGAGGAGTCTGACAGAGGCACCATGACAGTACCCCCCCCTCAACGACCGCCTCCAGGCGGTCCCGGACGCCGATCCGGGTGGGCACGATAGAAGTCAGAGATCAGGGAAGGGTTCAGGATGAGGGAACGGGAGACCCAAGAGCGTTCCTCCGGACCGTAACCCTCCCAATCCACCAGAAACTGGTGGCCACGACCCCGGCGTCAGACGTCCAGAATGCGGCTGACCGTATAGGCAGGCGCACCATCAATGAGCCGGGCGGGTGGTGGGGACGCGGAAGGCGGGCAAAGCGTGCTGTCCTGAACAGGCTTGAGCTGAGACACATGGAACGAAGGGTGAATTTTGAGAGCAGCAGGTAATCGTAGCCGGACACAGGAGGGACTGATGACCTTCTCGATGGTGTAGGGACCAATATAACGAAGAGCAAGCTTCCGAGAGGTGGCATGAATGGGTATGTTCCGTGAGGACAACCAAACCCTCTGACCTGGCTGGTAGGTAGGGCCCACCACCCTGCGACGATTGGCTGTCCGGCAGTTGCTCTCCTTGGTGCGGAGGAGAGCAGCCCTGGTTAGATGCCAGATGTCTTGGCATCTCTTGAGGTGGTCCTGAACCGAGGGCACTGGCAAGTCCAGTTCATGAGAGGGAAACAGCGGTGGTGGGTACCCGAGGGCCGCCTCAAACGGAGACAGACCTGTGGCGGAGGAAGGGTGAGTATTATGCGCATATTCAGCCCAAACTAAGTACCTTGACCAGTCCGTAGAATTACGGTCAACGAGGCAGCGAAGGGAGGCCTCGAGCTCCTGATTGACACGCTCAGCCTGCCCATTAGATTGGGGATGGTATCCGGAAGTAAGGCTGATGGTGGCGCCCAAGGCTGTGCAGAAGGCCTTCCAGACTTGAGACACGAACTGGGGTCCGCGGTCTGAGACGATGTCCAATGGCAGCCCATGATGGCGAAACACGTTGTGAACCAGAGCGTCAGCAGTTTCTGTGGCTGTAGGCAACTGAGGGAGGGGAATGAAATGCACGAACTTGGAGAAACGATCAATGACAGTCAAGATTACAGTGTTACCCTGAGAGACGGGAAGGCCAGTGACAAAGTCGACAGCTATGTGGGACCAAGGACGGCTGGGAGTGGACAGTGGATGGAGCAAACCGGATGGAGGACGGTTGGAAGTTTTTGAGCGGGCGCAGGTCGAACAGGCAGCCACGTACTCTTTGACGTCCTTGGCCATGGAAGGCCAGTAGAAGCGTCGACGGAGAAGATGTAGTGTTCTGGCTACACCACCATGACAGGCGATGCGAGACGCATGAGCCCAGGTAATAGTGTCGGACCTTAAAGATCGAGGCACATACAAGGTACCAGGAGGAGGATCAGGATGGTCGGTATCCTCACCTTGAGCCTGAATGACTTTAGTCTCGATGTCCCAGGTGAGTGCCCCAATTATGCATGTGGAGAGGATGATGTTGGTAGCGGAGTCAGGATCGTCGGAGGAGCTGTATTTGCGGGAAAGGGCGTCTGGTTTTATGTTGCGACTGCCTGGTCTGTAGGTAATGGAAAAATTAAAACGGTCAAAAAACAAACACCAGCGGGCTTGATGAGAGTTTAATCTTTTAGCAGTACGGAGGTATGCAAGATTCTTGTGATCCGTCCAGACTATAAATGGTTGTGCCGCTCCCTCCAGCCAGTGCCGCCACTCCTCCAAAGCAAGTTTGATGGCGAGTAGTTCTCGGTTTCCCACGTCGTAATTTCTTTCTGTGGGGGTGAGTTTCTTAGAATAAAAAGCACAGGGTTTGAGCTTCCCGGTTTTCTCCTCCCGCTGGGACAGGACCGCCCCAACCCCAGTGTCCGAAGCGTCGACCTCTACCACAAACTGCCTGGTAGGATCAGGTTGTATTAGAATGGAAGCAGGCACAAAAAGTTTCTTGAGGGTGTCAAAAGCATGCTGGGCCATGGTGTTCCATTGAAAAGATCTGGTGGTAGATGTGAGCTGGGTGAGTGGAGCGGCGATACTACCATAATTCCTAATGAAACGACGGTAAAAGTTTGCGAATCCGAGAAATTGCTGTAGTTTTCTGTGTGTGGTGGGGGGTTCCCACTGGGAAACTGCTTCGATCTTAGCTGGATCTGGACGGATACCGCCTGCCTCGAAAATATACCCTAAAAATGGAATGACGGATGAGTGGAACTGGCATTTCTCGGCCTTGACGAATAGCTGATTCTCTAAGAGCCTTTGCAAAACCTGACGAACATGAGCTGGGTGTTGACTGGGGTCTTTGGAGTAGATGAGAATGTCATCGAGATAGACAAACACCAAACGGTTGATAAAGTCGCGGAGAACGTCATTGACAAGACGCTGAAAAACTGCGGGGGCGTTAGTAAGGCCGAAGGGCATGACAAGATACTCAAAATGACCCAGGGGAGTACTAAACGCGGTTTTCCATTCGTCCCCCTCCTTAATCCGGACCAGATGATAAGCGTTACGTAAGTCAAGTTTGGAAAAGATGCGGGCCTCCTGGATGGAGTCGAAAACGGAACTAATGAGAGGGAGAGAGTACTTGTCTTTGATGGTTATTTAATTAAGTTCACGATAGTCGATACAGGGCCTGAGAGATTTGTCTTTTTTCTGTACGAAAAAAAACCCGGCACCGACGGGGGAAGATGAGGGACGAATGTGACCGGAGGTGAGGGCTTCCTGTATATAACTTTCCATGGAAAGTTATAGTTATAGAAAGATTAAATAGTCGACCCTTAGGAAGGGGGGCGCCTTACAGTAAGTTGATGGTACAGTCATACGGCCTGTGGGGGGGAAGCGAACTGGCTTTGGATTTGCTAAAGACAGTGCGTAAATCGTTGTAACATTCAGGGACGTTAGAAAGATCAATCTGCTCAGAAGTAATCACCGGGGTGACGTCCACTGAAGGAATGGCAGAGAGCATACAGTTAGCGAGGCAGAATTTGCTCCAATCAGTAAGCCGGTGATTACTCCAATCAAACTGAGGATTATGACGTTGTAACCACGAAAACCCCAATACGACTGGGTTCTGAGGGGAGTGGGTAACAAAAAACTGGGTGGACTCACGATGGTTGCCGGAGGTGACGAGAAGAACGGGTTTGGTACGGTGAGTGATGATAGACAGATGCTGACCACCCAAACCAGCGGTTTTGACCGGGACTTGAAGTTCTTCTGTGGGCAGAGACAGCCGAGAAACAAGGCTTTGGTCTATGAGACTCTGTTCAGCTCCAGAGTCAATGAGGGCCTGGGACTCAACAATCTTGGATGCATGACATAACTTGACAGGAACATAGAGGAAGTGCTTGGAAACAGGGGATCTATCACCCGCCCGCGGCCTGTCGTCTAGCGGGGGGCTGCAAAGTTTAAACGTACTGCACACTTATTGATAAGATGTCCAGTTTTACCGCAATAGAAGCACGCACCTTCAGCTCGACGTCTCTGCCGCTCCTCGGAAGAGAGCTTGGAGTGCCCGATCTGCATGGGTTCCTCAGGAGAACTGCTGGAATGTTCAGACGTGTGAGCAGGTGAAGAGTGCGGCGCATTACCTTGGGCTGAACGCACAGGACTTTTGCGGGGATTTGAAGTCCGTTCATGACGTCTCTCTTTTAGGCGGGTGTCTGAGCGCAGGGCAGCGGTGACGAGATCCTCAAACGAGTGGGTCTCCGGTTGCGTACATAGATGGTCCTTAATGTCATCATTCAGGGATTGATAGAACACTCCTCGTAACGCGGGATCGGTCCATCCTGCCTCCACTGCCAGGATCCTGAAATCTATGACATGGTCGCTGACGGACCGGTTACGTTGTTTCAGGGTTAGCAGCTTACGTGTGGCCTCTTCCTGCTTTTTAGGATGATCAAACACCAGCTGAAACTCCTGTATGAAATGTTCAAAAGAGAGGTGAGAAGTAGGGTTGACTGCTAAGAACGCCTGAGCCCACTGTAAGGCTTTGTTGCGAAGAGAATTAACAACCAAGGTTATTTTGCTAAGGTCGGACTGATAATAACTAGGAGCTTGTTGGAATAACAAACGACACTGGAGTAGGAAGCCACCACATGCCTCTACGTTGCCGAAGAATGGCTCAGGTTGCAACCGGAAGTTTTCCGGACTTGGAGAGGAAACGGATGTGACGGCGTTACTAGGAGCCGGAAGCGTAGCCGTAGCAGCGGGGCTAGCTACCCGACCAGATAAATCCATTAAAGTCTGCGTTAAACTATCCAGGCGCTGAAATAGTTCCTGCTGGGCGGACGCAACTTGAGAGAGTGCGTCGGCTTGACGCCCTAACGCGATACCTTGTTGGCTGACCGCGTAGCGGAGTCCCTCCGGGTCAGCTGGGTCCGGGGTTTGGCCAGATCGTTCTATCATGATTTCAAGGCAGGGCGAACCCAGATGCTGGAACCCAGAAAGAGGTCCGGGACGTGGCAGGTAAGAAGGGTTTATTATTTTCTTTGAGGCTGGCAAAGAGGGTTGGCGAGAGGTGATCCAGATGGATAGTCTGTGGCACGGCTGGAGGTGCGGACGCGGCAGTTCTCTGATCCTTCCTGACAGCAGGCTGGAGACTGTGCTGACGTCACTCTTGGACAGGATTCCTGGGACAAGGAAACAAGATTTAGTGCTAGAACTAGAAATTCAACCAGATGTGCTAGAGCTAGACGAGACCAGGCTAGTCACCATAATGGGCAACGATCTGGCGCTGATTATTGGCGTTGGGTCTCCTTTTAAGCAGCAGAGGTTGATGAGTTGAGTAACGGCAGCTGGAGAATAATCAGGAGCAGAGTGGAGCCAAGCTGGAGGGGGAGGAGTCTGACAGAGGCACCATGACAGTAAGGCCAGTTACTCCCCTATGTTTTAAGTTTGGTTCAGTCCGAATGAGCTCCATGGCTTAATCTTTTATTCTGTTTGTAACTTTTATGGACAGCCAAACACAGAGTATTGACTTTAGCTACCTTAGGATGTTATGTAGACTGGCATGGAGTGATTGGTGTTCGGTAAGTATGTCCTTTTACACAGCAGAAATAAACAGAATAGGAGCTACGCAGCTTTCTGAAAGTGTTCAGCTTGAATTTTCACCATTTCAGTCTGGACTCAGTCAGGATTTCCACCTACTCCAGTGTCACTGCTACAGTCTTTTATAGATGGATTATTTTGTCTACTCCTGATTTACCACTACTTTAATAAAGCCAACAGATCTACTCATGATATAATAATAATAATGGATTGGATTTATCTGCGCTTTTCAAGACACCCAAAGCGCTTACATTATGTCCATTATTCATTCACTCCTCATTCATACTTGGTGATGGTAAGCTACGGTTGTAGCCACAGGTGCCCTGGGGCAGACTGACAGAGGCGTGGCTGCCATTTCGCGCCTACGGCCCCTCTGACCATCACCGGGATCATTCATATAAACCACACCAGTGGAGCCACACTGGAGGCAAGGAGGGTGAAGTGTCTTGCCCAAGGACACAACGACATTTTGGCTGGTGGGAGCGGGGATCGAACCGCCAACCCTTCGATCATTGGACGACCCGCTCAACCACCTGAGCCACTGTCACAGGTGATATTCACACTGCGACATCTGCAAGAAAAGTGTGCTGAACAACGACAACCACTGATTGTCACCTTTGTGGATTTCAGCAAGGCTTTTGACACGGTTCACAGAGAGACCCTATGGAAACTACTGAGTCGTTACGGTTGCCCAAAAACCTTTATTAGAGTGTTACATAGTTTTCATGATGGTATGACTGCTAGCATCTGCTGTGGTGATAGTTGTTCAGACGCATTCAGTGTGGGACATGGCGTGAAGCAAGCATGTGTTCTTGCACCAACTTTATTCACTATTTTCCTTACTGCAGTCTTACAAAGCATGCCAGAAGAACTTGGTGACCTCTTTATTAGAACCAGAAGCCATGGAGATCTTTTCAATCTTAGGCGCCTGAAAGCAAAGAACAAGACACAGGAACTACTGATACAGGAGTTGCTCTTTGCAGATGATTCAGCGCTTGTAACTCACAGTCTTCCGGCCATGCAAGAGCTACTGACAGCCTTTGCTGAAGCTTCCACAGGATTTGGACTAACAATCAACATCAAGAAAACAGAAGTTCTAATCCAAGACACCCATAATGCAAAGTTGAACCCACGAACAGTGCTCCTGAATGGTACTCCACTGGCTGAAGTAGACAAGTTCTCTTACCTGGGAAGTACCATCTCCAATAGTGGAAGTATAGACACAGAAATATCAAAAAGAATTCAATCTGCAGCGTCAGCCTTCGGAAAATTGAGAAGTCGTCTGTGGGACCAGAGAGGAATCCACCTGAAAACCAAGATGAAAGTCTACAGAGCCATCATAATGCCAACAGTTCTGTACAGCTCTGAAACTTGGACCACCTACAAACGCCATATTAAGAGTCTTTATAAAGTACAGCAGAGACATCTCCGACAACTAATGAACATCTCATGGAAAGATAATGTGTCAAACCTTGAGGTACTAAATAGGGCAAAAATGCCGAGTGTTGAAGAAATGCTCACCACATGTCAACTAAGGTGGGCAGGGCATGTTACACGCATGGAAGACACCAGACTACCAAAAGCTGTTTTCTTTGGAGAATTGAAAGAAGGATCAAGAAAAGTTGGAGCCCTTAAAGGTGTATTCAAGAGACACCTGAAGAACATAAATCAATATGACATCTGGAAGGGAAAAGCTGAAGACCGTGTGACATGGAGGAGGGCGGTGACCGGCGCTGCTGCTGCTATCAGGGAACGAAATGTTCAGCTATCGTCAAAAAGAAGGCAGCGTAGACTAGAACCAGCACCTCCACCCGCTGAAGCGACCTACAGGTGTGACACCTGCGACAGGACATTCAAGACAGCAATTGGGATGTCCTCCCACATACGCCATAGGCACAAGCTCCTCCCCGCGTCATCGTCGACATCGACGGACTGCTAAAGAAGAAGAAGAAGGAGAATTTTGTCTACTCCTGATTTACCACTACTTGAATAAAGAAAAACTCAGAAATGCTATTTTAATCATAATTTTCTGTATACATGTCCATTGTCACAAAAATGTCACAAGAAAATGTAAACACAATTTTCACTGGAATGGGTCTTTAAAAAAAGAAAAAGAAACAGCGCATAATCGGATACCTTCCAGCAGCTCATCTAAAAGGCTCTGGATCATCCATGTGTGCCATAACTATTAACTTTATCGAAAGGGGTTTTAAAATTGTGATCTTAAAGCCTGAGAGTGTCTGACTTCTTAACCTAAACAGGAAGCTGCTTTCACGGCATCCAATGACTCTGTTTCCACTGACATTTAAAGACTCAATAAACCACAAGAAAATACACAGTCTAGATCTTTACAGCTTTATTATTGGTGAGAGCAAATAAACATGTTTTTTACCTCATTCAACGAAAAATCAATTAATATAGACTACAGTTGCAGCTTACATCCTTTGTTAAAACACTGCTGTCTTAAAATCTGGCTTTTCCCATTAGATTCCAGACAGCAAGAATGAAGCCTGAAGTGGTATGGGGTCACTGAGCTGAGTTTACTACAACCAAGTCAACAATGCGTACCAAAAATGGCTGTCAGACTTTGTTAGGTCCACATACGTTTCCAAACCCCCTGCCAATCAAAGAAAACACTAATAATGCACACATATAAATAAAAATTATTCACATACACACACACGCACTACAGTTGTTCTGATTAGAATGTGGGTCATGAGTCCTCTGTTTCAAGAGGTGTGTTTGTATAAACCCCTTTTGTAATTTAGCCTAAACTTTATGTACAGTGATTATATTTGTATCTGTTTTTTGTTGGGAAAGGGAAGAAGAGAGAGGGATGTTAGAGAAGAGAAGGGGGTAGGGAAGTAGGAGGGGGGTTATAGAAGGGGGGGTAGAATCATAAAGCAGAAAGCAACAAGTTTCTGAAATTTGACAATCATAACTATCAGGCATAAATGTTGGTCCTAAAGGGGCGGGGCCTGTTCACACAAACACTCAAATGTTGGCTCCAAAAATGTTCACCTAACATGTTAACAAGTACACAATACAACTACAGTTCACACACACATACTTATGCATGTAGACCCACATATGTAAACATTTCATTCAGTCACGCAAACTATTTATGCAAAGGTGAGCTAACACCTGTGGTCAATTAGTGTTTCTGTTCTGCTGAGGTGGATGATTAAATGTAGGGAGAGTGCCCGGTCATCCCCACACCAAGACCCCCACCGAAGTAGCAGTGGTAGCCAGGACCCCCCGATAACCTCACAGTACAGCAGATAGAGGAAATCCCCCTGCAATGCAATCATGTCTGCCACCCAGACCACAGCCAGCAGGACCACCACAGGGGCCCCCAACGTCCAAGAGCAGGTAGGTACAGGAGCCCAGAGAGTGCAAACTCCAGACAGAAGAATAGCCCTCCTGCCCCATGCCAACCACTCACTCTGCGAGAGGAGAGAACAAGGCAGGGGGCGGCCAACTTCGCCTAGGAGAAGTGGGGGTCCGCAAGGAGTGTTGTAGACAGGGCCCGACCAGGCTCACCCACAGTTGGAATTTTGGAGAAGGCGGCGCTCGAGGGCAAGGACCAAAACCCCACCACAGGGACACGGACACCCCCAGGCTCAGATGTGATGTGATCCCCAGCTCCTGGTCTTCCCAGAGAACTAAGGGATCCCCCTCCCTGCATGGACAGAGGGCCACCGGGCCCAGGAAGTCAGCACCCAAAGAACACGGCCGCTGCTGCTGAGGGCCCGGCATCCCCTGAAAGGGATGGGGTAGGGAACAGATGGTCCAAGGTCTCACCTTCCTTGTGTTGTGTGTGTGTGTGTGTGTGTGCGTGCGTGTGTGTGTGTGTGTGTGTGTGTGTGTGTGTGTGTGTGTGTGTGTGTGTGTGTGTGTACGTGCATGTGCATGTTGTAGTGTACATTGTTGTGGGGTGAGGGGTGTGTGCACTAAAGGGTGCAGTCACATTTGGCAGGTTGGGCACTGAGAGGACATTTGCTGCTTGCTGGCATTGATGTCCAAACAGCCCCCACCACCACCAAGGGTCCTACATGTTGCAGTGAAAACCGAGAGGGGAGGGGCACAAATCCATGTGGCGACTACCAAGTATCCCCCTCCCAGGTATTTTGCAGGCTGACCCCCCCTGCGACCCCCACTCCAATCACCCTAATAAGTGGTTATATGAGACAGCTGATAGACTGCCCCCCTTTTGATGAAATAGCCCCTCCCGCAAGTCTCCCCAGCCCAGGGGCCCCATTGCTCTAAGACCAGCCCCTACACCCCCTACACAAAGAGAGAGGAGCCAAGACAGAGCCAGTCCTAGGGCAAGTCCAGGCCCCCGCCCCTGTGAGAGCTCACGTCAGGCCCCGATGGGACAGACAGGCAGTCAGTAAGGAGCCAGTCAGCACATCCTATCAATACGATGCACATTTTCATGACGTCCCTTGAAGTGACCCAGCAAACTCCAAGGAAACTCCAAGACACATCACCGCTCTCCAAGAGGCCCTTCCTCTGTATGACCTCCACGGGCCTGAACACACCAACACCCCCCAGCACCCGCACGGTCAACCCCTGCACTGGTGCATGTGACTGAGGCTTTGAGCTCTAAGGAGAAACAAGATCATCTTTGCCGTCATTGATAACAAAGAACAAAAATCTTTTTTTTCCAGTTAATTTTTACCCAACTAAAAATATGCTTTTTATTCAATAAGGTCCCTGATACTTCACTTTGTAATAAAGAGAGCTTTGGCTTCAGAAATGACAAGAAAAGGACAGAAAGGGGCAGAATTCCCATTCATACCACAGTAATTAACTTAAAAATAAAAACACCATTCCTTGAATGATCAAACACACTTAATCATAGCACACATAATGCATTCATTGTTAAACTGAATGCATCTAATAAAATTGCTTCTACAGTGTCACATGTTTGAACTTGACAGCAGGGAGACATTTTCCGTGAGGCGGGACATGCGTTGTTGGTCTGAGGTCGCTGTGATCCAGTGATACATGGGCACTCCAAAAACCTTCCAGAGTGAAAACCCAATTACCACAGCAACATGTCAGTTCCCAGAAAAGCATTAGAGTGACAGCATGGGCATTTCCAACCTGCTTGCATGGGCTGAGCAGATAATGCTCCAAAAAATGTTTTATGGACACATGCGATGGAGAAAGCCTCAAAGCTGAAAGTGAGGACAGTGAGACATAGCAACCTGGCTTTATTTCTTTTTCACACATAATGAATTGTAGTTATTTTAAAATTCAATCCATGCGTTCGGGTGTAAAGTGTGTAAGAAATGGTTATTTTGGTGTTAGAGGGGGGCGAAAATGCGATGGAAACATAAAATTGATTGATGTGATCAGTGAATGGGGATCAGAAAAGCAGGTGTTCTACAGCAAAGACGCTGATCCTTTTAAGAATGTTTCATTTAATTTGATAAAGATAGACGCTCAGCACAACTTTGAGAGTAAATGTGTCCCTGAACAGATATGCAGATTTTTTTCCCAAGAATCCCAGACTCATATTTGAAAGGAAACTGGCTGCTCAGTATTCGGATCAGCTTCTGCACTTGTGTGTCTATGGAGGATGAGGAGGTTGCTGAGGATGGAGCTAATTCCCCCGCCTTCACTCCTCTGCTGAGACATGAGCCATTTCCCATCACTGAATGGAACGCTCACTGTACAATCTGCAGGAATATCAATGCACTGAAACACCTGGAGTATATGAAACGCCTGACAGGACTTTGGAACTGTGTTATATCTGTTTGACTCAAACACATGTCTTTTTTTTAGAGCAAGACTTGTTTTTTCTGTTGTTTTGGGAAAAACTCTTTATATTAAAGTGCTTTATATTATCATGTTTACAAAAGATGTTTTTGTAGCACCTGAGTATGACAGGGTTTTTTATTTGTCAGATTATTCAAGTATTCCTGCTGAGAAAAGAAAGGCAGAAAATCAACTTCTGAGGAGTTACTGTTAGTCCGGTTGAACTCATTTTAGACAGAAAGTCTTTTTTAGTTCCGTTCACTGATCAAAGCTCTTGGATATGAGATCAATGTGGGACACGGGTTGTGGAGAGTTTGAGGCCTTCGCTGCACAAAGGGACCTGAATTCACCTCTGAATATGGATTAACCCATGTGCTATCTTAGATGAACCAACTCCCAATGTTTAATCTACCCCCAACACTCAGAATATAGGTGTTAACCTTCAAAAATCTGTGTTTTACTTTGTTAAATGACTAAAAAAATCAGAGAAAGCAAAGAGAACACATGGGATACTACTGAGATGATCTGTCTTTTGTATCACAGGTTTATCTCTTAGTATTTCTATAGCTAGTAATATTACCAAAGGTACCAATAGAAGTTGTATTTAAAAGATGTTTCATGTTAACTTTTATGCTTTGCAATAATTTGGTGGCTTAGAATCAGCACGAAGCTTGATCTCTGAGGTTAATCATCTTGTTTGTTCTCTAAATATCATTCTTTTATGCTGAATTGCCTGATCAGGTGTCAGTCAAGCAGTAAAAACCTTAAAAACCCACTTCAATAAAAATGGTGTTTTGGTGTTTTTCACATGTAATTGTAGCATTTTTCCCATAATGGAGACATAAATTTAGCTTAAAACTGCATTTCTGAGTGTAGAATGAGTCATGCCTAGTTAGTGACAGGTGGTTCTTTAATCCTAAACCAGTCTATGGATTTTTTGTGGGGAAAATGCTTTAAAGCAGTAATACATAAGAAGTTAATGAGCAGAAAATGGACAGATAACATGCACATGACCAGCGTTATCACCAGTTTGAACAATCAGTTTTGGCTGCAAATCCACAACCAGACAAGTTGAATGATGGGAGGCAGGGGGCCATCTGGCTGGAAAGCCCGAGAGGTCCCTTCTCCACGTCTGCACAAAGCAGATTATCCTGTATGCAGCTGAAGGAAGATCATTTCTCTGAAAACAACCAGGGGCATATTGCACTCGGAGGATGTTCTCTCTACTCATCAAAAATAATTTGATCTTCATGTTGGCTGGAGTCTTTTTTTACCATATGTTCAAGGTGGATGTTAAGGGGAGGGGCCAGGTGGAGCTTTAGGACTTATTAAGGGCTGCTTGACACTTATTTCTATACATTGAGACCAGAATCTCTTTTACTTGTTTTGAATTTTTAACTAAATTTGTGCTTTTTCTCCATTTACATTTTTCTGCAAATTGGCAAATAAAAAATATACCAAGGCAGTTTTTCTTTCTTTTTTCTTTTAATATGTGGAATCTATAAACATTTCATTGGAAATGGTGGCTTGAACACGTGTTGCTGAGGGCGGGAAGAACGTAGCATGACTTTCCTCAAACAAGAGATTCTCCATAAGAAAAGTAACAAAAGTTACAGTGCATTTACCTGAGTAAACATCTGACACCAGATTTATATGTACGATGCTAAAGTCAGAGCAGAGGTCTGCGATAAGAAACCATGCCGGTGCATCCCAAAAGTCACCCCCAGCAGTGCTGGCTTACAGCAGCATAATTACAGGCATGACTCAGGCTCACACATGTCAACTATAAAAACCTTATCAAGGAAAAAACCTTGTAGGGCTAGCCTTTAATTGGAGAGGATGTTTGCACGTCAAAGTGAGGCGTTTCTGTCAGTTCTGAGATGCTAAAATCCAGTCTTACCACAGACAGGGCACAAATGTTCAGCCCAGAAAACATAAAACCAGCCGAAATCAGGTAAAGACCTGATGGATGCCTCCTACACAGTTGGGTTAAGAGTTTCAAAACATTTTCTTTCAGACAGCCAGATGCTCCACTGCTATGGTTTATCTCAGCCAGACTGAGCCCCCTTCATCCTCCTGTAATACCATCACCGTTCTGCCAGCTCTGATGGATCACCGGCAGACTGTCCACAAACATGAAAGTCAGAGAAATCCAGCCCATTCCTAGAGGGTGTCCAAAGAATTTCACACCTGGAAGGTGTGTTTGTGATTTCCCATCAGTCCATTTTAGTTTGCTTTTCCCTTTTCACAACTTGCTGTGAGCTGGTCTGGGATCTGTGTGTCCAAGTCCTGAGCGTGTCTACCCCCAGCAGCATATCAGGAAGGGGCTTTGTGAGCCGGGGCACTACATCCATATGCTTTACACAGATACAAATAGATACTGTAAATATATATATATTATCACTGTATCCTTGAAGTCAAAACAAATCCTCTTTTATGATGGGGCATCAGATTGATTGTAGCTGATCTCCCCCTCACTGATGGGCTGTTGGCTCTACTTACTATGAAAAGCAGAACAACCATAAACAAAACTTTATCATCTATTGTGGAGAGAAGGAAGCAAGAAATCTGCTGTAACAAGAAAAATATGACTTTTTCTCCCCCTCATTTGTCAAAATGCAAGGCCTTTATGATTTCAAAAAACGTAATAATAAACTTACTAAATATTTGTATGGCTGTTTCAGACCGAAATACATACATTTAATGTACAACATTCCACTTTCAGTATAAAAATAATGTATTTTTTAATGTTCGTGTAAAAACTATTAGCTATTATTATATCAGCAATCCTTGTGAAGCTTTGATGCAATTTCAAAAGGAGGATCTAGCTCACTTACAGGTACGCTGGATTGTTCCGTCACTCTGCACACCATTATCAATTAGGCCTTCACTTTCAACCAATAGCTGAATAGCCTGCTCTCTTCTCAGCCAATCACAATCTCTCTCTTTGCATCCTAGAAGGTTTGCCGTCCCCCCTCTACCCCTTTCTCCACCTGGAGCCAATCACGCAGGATGTCATTGGCTCAGAGCCTAACCGCCAAAGGTTATGGACTTATTTGATACCCATTCTATTGTAAGACAAAAAACTCTTTACTTGCATTCCTAATATCCCTCTTTATTGAATTTGTATTGGTTGAATTATTTAGTACCTATAGGATTTTTGTATTGTGTTAGAGTTCTGAACTGCTCCAATCAAAGACAAAGGCCTTGACCAACATGAGCTGTGCAGCTCTGTAGGGAAAGTAAAGTCCTCAACAGAAAAATAAGACTGTTTTCATAACTGGCTAAAAGTGGTGGACACTCATAAAATATTGTTTTTTTTTAAGTAAAACACAAACAAAAGTTTAATAATTTACAATAGAGTATTTTGATTTAATCTGAAACGACACACGGCTTTGTTAAATGATGTTATAACAAATTGAATTTCAACATCCTGGAGCAGCTGGAAAGCTGAGCTTGTTAATGACTTCATCTAATTCAGGGCATTACTTCTTTTTCCATTACAAATCCCATAAAATGTGCACAACAACAAACAACAAGAAAGTTATTTAAGTTTTTAATAAGAAAAACAGAATTGACATGACGTAATATTTATTACGTCTTTTTCATCTTTAAGCAGCAATTTAAGTGTAACAGCTATTCCAGCCATTTAAGAGAATTGAAGATTTCCTTGGATTCATAGGCAGTAAATCCAAATTTCAGCCTGGAGGGAAAATGCTTCAAGGACATAGAAAGGCAGCAGATCGGACACTCACGGACAAAACATAAACCAGCGTGTAGAAACATGACACGGGGATGTAGTTCATGCTGCTTTGACATGATCCCTCCCACGTGTCGACAAACAGCTGATTGATATCAAATAAGTGGTTTTCCCACATTTACTGGCTGCTCATGCAGTCCCCTCACAAGCAGAAAACACTGATATGTTTCATAATGCAGGACATTTTCCAGCATCAAAAGCTATGAAAAGAATAAGCTGCCGAAAGCTAACATCTCTAAAAGAAAACACAAAAACGACTCAAACATTTACAGTAGATCAAGTTGGTGAACTTAAAGGGAAACAGTGTTAAAGCTACACATATAGTGTATATAGTGGTCTTTAAATCAGTGGGTCAAAAGTTAAAAACGTGTTCATACTTTAGAAATATCTATTAACTTTAGCTCATCATTTTCCTCATCATTTCAAAAAGAACAGCATTAAAAATGATCAAGTATTTGTTTAAGAGATGATCAGAGACTTAATCTGAGTTTTCCAGGCTTCAAGGTTTTCAGGAAGCTCAAAAAACAAAAGATAATAAAAGTTAGAAACATTTTGACACTAAGGGCTACGTTGAACAGCATGTTTGAAATCAGACCAACAAATGGTGTTTTCCTTTTTTCTGAAACAATGTTTTGAAAGGTCAAGTTCAGATCTGCAAGCTTCACTTCCTGGCTGTTCATGTCAACAGATGAGCAGATCTGTCTTGAAGTGATGCCCGGCAGAATGTCTGCTGTTCTGTCTCAGACTGAAGATCAGCTCCACGTTCACATCCTGCCCTCCTCAGCAACACCAGACTTGAAGCGGCAAAGCAACGAGCCACGTCCGTCATGCATGTGACTTGAAGCGGATCTTTCTGACAGTCACAGCGGGAAGGCGCATGAGTTGGGATTTCGCATCTCCGCAGGTTCATTTGGCTAAAACACTCCGTCACTCTGTCCTCACTGAGCATGCTCCTGCTGTGTTGATGTTTCTTGAAATCATTGACTGTAGTTCATCATGTGCGTGTTTTTAAGGGTGCACGTTTATGTAAAGTCATGTTCAGTTTGCTTACTCTGATTATTTTTCGTGCTTATTTGCAACAGATTCCCTCTTTGAGCATAAGTGCAGCGGTCAGTAAAGGTACCACAACAGTGCATGACTACAGGATACTGAGATGTGTCTACAGATATGGCATCCACCTATGGGAGGTGGAGCATCATGCCCTAAAACTCCAGCTCCTTTGGAACGGTTGGAGAGGTTTCTTCAGGAAGGTGAGGGGGGGTCTGAACCGCGAGCTTTTCTCGGGGATTACAGCAGCTTTGCTTTCCTCAGTGGGAAATCTGTTGCGGTAGACTTCAGGGTAGGACTTCTGGAACTGAAAAGATGGATAAACAGGTTACTGTCCCATTCTGGGAACAAACGTCAAGAGGCACCAACACTCTGAAGCTGCGTTCACACCCAACCATTGACTGTATATTAGAACTGGACTGACCGACTGTTCCCTCCTCACGCACCTGTTGGTTTCTGCTGGTTCCCAGAAGCCAAAACCCATAGACGTAGTAGAGAAACACTGAGCTGCTACTCACTCGTTCTATTGTAGAATAGACATTCTTGCTCAACAGGTTTTCTACAACATGTTCTTGATAGTTTTTTTCCATGATATTTTTGCTTCAGCACAAGTTATTCCAGTTATGACCTGACATCTCAGGTGCCTCTGTAAATCTGCGTGGTCTCTTATTGAGCATTCAAAGCATTTGAGTGACAGATTGTCCCGGGCCTGCTTTCAGCAGTAGGGTTGTGAACTTCTAACAAGCTCAGTCCTGGTTGGCGAAGGCAGTTGCCATAGAAATGTGGATCACTGCTTACTGACGATCTCTGGTTCAACATAGAAACAGTGCATCACAAAAAAATGGCGACCAAATTGACTTCATTTTGTCGGAGCAAGTCATTTTCTATGTGTGACATCACACTCACTCGGTCCAGTTCTCTTATACAGCCAATACACCGAGGGCAATTGACGCAACAATGGAAGTCTGTTTCAGTGTTAAGTCAATGTACAGACGCCATCAGAGGTCCTGCGGTGGGATTTGAGCGCCAGGCATGGTGGTCTGGTTTTGGGCGACATGGCAACTCAGCGCAGTTTAAATTTTGTTGGCAAGCTCAAATATCTGGACTTTGGCGAAGAATTCGCATCACGTCAATCAATCAATCAGGAACTCTGCTTTGCTGTGCTAATGATGGGATTAGTGGGGGGAGTCCAAACCCAACATGCAGGACATGTGTGGTCATTCTCCTCCTGAACTTTATGATACTATGTAACTTGTAATTAAATAAAAACAAAAAGAGCTTGTTCTTATTTCTTCCTTCCTCTGACTAATGCAGACAACAAGTTATCCAACTGGGTCACAGAGAGACGGACGGACCACTGCAAGCGTAAACCGTGAGGCTCGACGTACTGGGAGAGTCTCTGAATGATCTCATGAACCCAGACATGGAGACGTGTTTACCAATGCTTTTGTAGATATAAAGTCCATGCTTCCATTTAGTGATAAGGCAGAGCGTTTTGGACAGTAGCTCCTCTCACATGTGGTGGAAGTGTTAGGCTTATAAATACATGTTTGGACAAGTGTCCAGCAACAAATTGGCAGCACGAATTATATTCAGTGTAAAGGCAACTTAAAAGGACTGTCTACGTTCAGTATATTCAATTACCGTTTCCAAATGACAGTTGAAAAGTCAAATGAAAATATTTGTTGTGAAAATCAAAAGAAGTCCAGAAATGATCCCTTTCAGGACAGTGGGGTTTTAGGAACCCCGTCCCGGCTACTGTTGGGTGAAGGCGGGAACACCCTAGACAGTCTGTAGCAGGACCCGCGGGGGCTGGAGCCAATGAACTTGCTATGGGGCTCCCAGAAAGCGAGCTGGTGGCCGGACAGAGAGCTGCTGCTGGATGGAAACACAGCAGTCTAGACAATAATAAAAAAAAAGGTCGCCTGATTTTATTGTTATTCTTCCCTCTTGGGTTAATGCAGGACAGCAAGCCTTCAAACTCCATCAGAGAGAGATGGAAACTCTCAGCCTAAGAGAAGCTCACTGAACGGGGAGAATGTGAATATTTCCCAAAGTTGGAGAAGAGATTATCGCTGTTTTGTGTAGAGCTTTAATAATAATAAATAATAAATAAATCTGATTTCTCAACATCATCTGTGTTTTCCATTCATTGTAAATGGTTCCTCTGACCGATAGAATAACAGCTGTTTGTTTCTCTATAGAAGTCTATGGGATTTTGGCTTCTTGGAGCCACTTCCTGTGAGGGAGGGGCCACTCAGTCCAGTTCTCATATCCAGCCAACGGTGCTGAGACACAGGCCATAATATGACAGACAAACAGGCTGCATGTGGTTGAGATTTTTCTGCTAACCTGAGCGTCTGTGTAACAGAAGCTAGCAGCTTCACAGTGTGAGTTTCTGAAGGTTTCTAAGGTTTGCTTTCTTCCCGTGCAGCCATGCCGTCTCATAAATAAGGCGGTGAGTGTTTGGTCACGTTTAATAGAAGTCCTGTTTATACTTCCTTTTGTGATTTAACGTTCAGGGAAATGATGCTAGCTACTGGATTTGAACAAAATCAGAAAGGTTTCAAGAGACCACACAATTAGGATTTGAAAGAAATTACAACTCCAAACAAAAACAGATGAACTGGTTAGGAACTTGCTAAAGCATGAGTGTACCTGTTTAAGCCTTTTCCTCTTGTCTTTGACAGTGAGCTCTTTGTCTGCAATCAGGCCTTCCAGCAGCTGCTGCAGGGGGATCTGAGTGCCGATGACCTTCTGCTCCTCACTGTCCACTTTGCTGATGTGTTTGCAAAAAGCTGGAGAGGAGCTGAAATCTGTGTCTGAGCCAACATATTTAATCTGGGGGAAGACAAAACATATTAAGCTTTAAGTGAAGTCATCCTATTCAAGCTCTTCTCGCTGCACCAAGTGATGGGAACTATTATGACTACGGTCCTATCCACCCCGCCTCCTAACACAGGCACCTTCGTGTGATGCATCTCACTCTGTGCTGCAGCAGCCAGCGCATCAATGATGGATGCCACCTTTTGCATTTGTATCAAGGTCTGAGGTACAGGCTGAATTGGGTAAATCAGGTCAGGTGGAGTGTGGAGCTTTTTCTTCGCCCGGCTTAGGAGACAGCAGACCACAAAGCAGTTGAACACGGGAGCTTCAGCTCTGAGCCGCTGAAGTTCAGACAGGAACAGCGGTCAAACAGTCAGAAGAATGCGTGATTATTCAGAAGAGGTTCTATTGATGACCAAACTGGATTGCTCTTCCTTCCACGTTTGAAAGCGAGGGAGGCTGTGGTTCCACCCAAAACGGAAGCAGAAGGAACACAAAGCAACAGTGATAGAAACTGACTTCACCTCCTGTTTTCAGGTAAATGGATGCATGTTGTTCCTAATAGATCAATGAGGAGCTTCTGGTTTACAGTTATTCAGATAATGCTCTGAATGCTTACAGATAGACTTCCATGGAAGTTTTAAAGTGATACTTGTTCCTAGGAGATCCTTTGCTGTTTGGTAAAAACATCAATAAGATGACTAGGTAATAAATAAACAAAGGAAATCACGCTGTGTTACTGTAGACTTCAGTATCGTATCAACAAACATCGGCCACAGTTTCAGGTTCAGGTATCGGCCAGAATAAGTTATATGGGCCCATCCCTACGGTACTTTTAATTATGATTACCTTAATTCCCGGACTATAAGCCGCTACTTTTTTCCTACGCTCATAGCCCTGCGGCTTTTTCAGTGACGCGGCTAATTTATGGATTTAATTGGTGGCCGCCAAGTACTTACTTTCGGACTCAGTGAATAGTTTGAATTCTTTACCTACCACTAAGCACAAGCCATTTGTTTTTCAACATCCTAAGCAGCCAAACAGCATGGATGTCGGCCGGGCAACACGCATGCCCGGCCGCATCCCAGAATCCTTTGGTGCCGTTAGACCCAACGTGCACGTGATCGCTGCTACAATATGATGAAGCTTTTAAGTTAAAAGCAATCGTTAAAAGCAGCGTGAAAAAATCCACCATCACCAACGGGAATGGAAAAGCCGGTCATCTGCGTGAGGGAGAGAACAGCGCATGTGTGAATAACATCAGCCTTTATTTTGCCGGGACACGACTGGAAACACAAATCCACGTGATGTTTTAACGTTTTCTGAGGACTGACCGGAATTTTGCATTGAAAAGCTCACAGCCCCACACGTAACAACGCATCCGCCCCTCATCCACAAAACGTACAGTATAAGTCTGATTGCTCTGCACAGACACGATTTCCTCCTCCCTGTAGCCGCCCTGGCCAGAGGTGTCGGAGAAGATAGGAAGGCGAGCGCGCGGGGCGAGCGCGGAGCTCAGGGCGTCCGCGGAACTTCTGACGCACGCGCCGCGCTGAGGCGCTGGTATCGCGCTGAGGCGCGCGCTTTTCAGTCGCCGCTGCTTTATTTTACTTTTTTTTTTTTTTAACCAGCCCTGTTAGTACCATAATGCTGCCGCGACACAAGCGGAAGGAGAGCTGTTCCTTTTCACCCCTCCATGCACTGCTGCTACTTGCTCATTTTTAAACACGTACAACAGTGTGACGAGCCGGGTGTTGGCCCCGCCTTTAGCCCCTAAGACTCATGGGAAATGGGGGATCGTGGATGTAAATTTCCTCATCATAACTGAGGGATGTAATGTTGATTATGTGGTTACTGTTTGTAATTTTATGTGTGATACCTAGATTGTCAATAAGTAAAAAAACTAAAAAAAAATCTAAATAAATAAATAAACCATAACTGAGGAACTTGTGAACAGAATAGAGTCCCATGCTGTTTGTCAAATGTGGTCGTAATCGCCTGCGTGAGCCTGAGGCAAAGCTGACTCCTCCCACAATGTGGGATTGAACCTTACCTATGCTGGGAGTCAGGATGTGAGTAGTCTAGTACTTAATACATGCGGCTTTTATTACGACGCGGCTTAAGGTGGAAATGAGCGAGTAGGGTGCGCTTTGTAGTCCGGAATTTACGGTATGTTTTTTTTTAGCCAGAATCCAAAAACGTGACGTTTTTTCTAGGATGTAGTTTCTGCACAGCGGCAGGAGTTCATGAGAAATTCTCAGAAATGTTCATTTAGACAAATAATGATTTAATAAAACAGAAGTAACATGTCTAAACACTCATGAATACTGGTGTGGAATGCTCCATTCAGTCCTGTATGAACATGTGATCTAGGAAGACTTTCTTCAAACATTATTGCATTTGCTACCATCAGCATTACATCCCTTCTGTTTCCTATGGTAGTCTGGAACCTTCAGTCTCAAACAGCAGAATCTCCATCGAGCTTTTCATGCTGATTTTGACATTTTTTGTAGATATTCCATATGCATGTATAAAGTAATGTGTAACAAATAAACAATAAATGCATAATGCCTGTGCAGGTCCATGTTCATTCCCACATGACTCTTCCCTCTCATACAATATGTATTATTTGACCGCGGGAGCCCAAAGGCCAATTCCCTTCAACAGACTTGTTATTGCAGCAGAAGTAACTGTGGGGACCTGCATCGATTCTTCCATTTCTAGATCTACCCCAGTTAGAAGCTAAAATGGAATGGATTGTTTTGTCCGTGCTGGTTGTTCACCGTTTGCTCCAGTGTAGAAATTGAACCGACCTGAGCTCTTTTGAGGTGAGACAGGTGCTCCTCCACCTGGCAGCGAAGCTTTCGGCTCACGTGGAAAATGTTGTTGTGGTGCTCCATCATGAAGGTGACCAGTTTGGTAGCAAGCAGCTCGTCCAGGTCCATGTCGTCTGCAGAACCCAGAACACAGGGGGAGAACAAGTGCACCATCTAGACGGAGAGCAGAAGGGAAACAGAACAACCGTATTACTGCTGCAGGGGAACATAGCTTTTTATTTTATTACACAACAGCTGAGTCTATGCTGCAGCTTTTAAATAAAGGTTTCCAGAACAAACCAATCATTTAATTTTTCTACTGGTATAAAACCACCTCAGGTTTCATGTGAACATCTGCATCATCTGCCAAAATGTGGGATTTTCTTTCTCCTGATGTCAATTTTTCTGCAAGTATTGTGAAAAGAGCAAAACAGTTTGTTTTTTTTAAAGGTCAAGAATGACCTTCAGTGCTCCCATCATACTCAGCCTTGCTGAACGACTGCTGCCTATGGAGATGTCTTCCTTGATGCATAAAACATGGCAAGTCTTAAACAATCTATTTTCCTGGAATCCGGCTTCTCTTTCACAGTTGCTATTCAGCAATGTTCTGCCAAATTTATCCGGGGTTTAAAACCTAAGTGGTTTTCTCTGAATCCTTCTGCTGCTGAAGTGGGTTTTATAAAGAGGACCTCTTCAGGCGGTTCAAGATACAGGAGAGTAGAAATTATGTCAGGAGAGTAAATACAATTAATTATGTATGAAAATACTGCGCTCCTCAAACTGTGATGATTCAGACCTGGAGTATCAGAGCAGACAGATGCAGGGAAAAAGGCAGAGTGAGTACCAGCGTGTGGGTAGCGATGGTGTCGTTGAGTGGAGGCAGGAGGGGATTGTGGCAAACCCGAGCCATTAGTCGCAGCAGAAGCTGGAGGCGTCTTCGGTTGGGTGGCGGCAGCAGGAGGCAGCTGACTTGAAGGGCTTCGGTCGCCGTGTCCTTCTCCTGCAGCAAACCTGGAATAGCGTTCAAATCAATCGAACTTCATCACAGGCATGCACTGCTGACACCACTCCACGGCGTGAAGCGCTCACCCAGAATGCTGACAAAGACCTCATAGAGATGGAAAGTCAGGAGCGGCTCTTTGAGTCGCTGAAAGTAATCCACGATTGTTCTCAGCACATCTCTCTCAAAGCTGGGGTACAGCGGCTGCTTGCTGTCGTTGCTGTTGGGCCCTTCCAAAAAAAGCCAAAGCCACTTTTAAACGTTTACAAGACAAGCGAATACGTATAAATGTAGCATGAAAATCTATGTTTAGGCACAAAATACAACTAATGTTACACAAGTTTACAAAAACGTTTTTAAGAAAAGATTTGAAAGAAATCAATATAAAGACCTTTATCAGCTGCCCGCGTTTCAAAAGCTAGTCTTCCAAATTATTGACAAAGAAAAATTATCTATTATTATTAAAGAGCCAATGAAAATCCTGTTCTTTTTGTTTTTAACCAAAAAACCTGCATTTCTGAGTATTTCTTTATTCAAATAGTTGTCAATTAGCAGCAGATGAAAAATGCAGTGTGATAAAGATTATAGTTGTGACGCAGAAAAGGTCCCTGCTCCACTCCATCCTGATTAATTCACTTAATCTCTCTCCTCTGTCATACATAAACAACAGTTTTGTTTTATTTGGGCTAAAAACGGCATATTCATTACCGCTTTGAAAAAGATTAAAAGATGATCGGGACTTTAAATTGTTTACAAGCGTTTTCACCAGAGTCTTTCTAAACATGTTATAAAGCGGATATTCCCACCCTAACCCCTACATAGAGCACCGTGTAGCGCCTTCGCCGTTTTCTAGTGCTGTTCGAATCTACATTTTCAAAATCCAGAGCCCCAGAAGCCTCTACGAACAACCATTGTACATCGATGCTCGATAGATCGGCCAATATAGACCACAATGCATTGTGTCTAAACAGTTTTTGCCAAAAATATGTATTTCTTTTAATAAACCATCAACGTTCTAATCTTCATAAATAATCATCACAAAACGCTCATATCAATTAGATTTTAACTTCCTGAAATTGGTGACGTCATATTTGCGGTTACAATAAAGAGTAGTGAGCGTGGTGTCCAAACAGCTTTAAAGCCCAGGGCGCTACATGGTTGCACACTATATAGTTTTTTAGTATTTAGGGAGTAGGGAGGGAATTCAGACACAGCCTGTGTCTTCATACTCCTGTCAAAAATCTTAGCTTGAGCCAAAGGTTTACTCACAGTTAGCAAGACATTTCATGGCTGACACCACCCAATAAGGCATATCCTCTGAAAACACAAAGATAATTCAAAGTATTATTACTACTTTTAAGTTTTAACACAAAAAAGAAAAAGACACTTTCCATTTTGGTTGTAAATAAATCATCTCACCAGATTTGTTCTCCAGTACCACGATGCCAGTTTTATTAACACTGAAGACATTGTGAACAATATGCCTTCCATTGACATGCACGGGATTTAAAACGCCATCCAATGTCTTCAGACCCAGGACTTTCTGTAAACTGAAGCAGCAGAGAGTTAATATCACAAAGACCCAGGAGGGAGATTGACAAACGTACTGTGTGATGGTCATTGTTTTCCAGATGTGGTCCACTTGTTTTGGAGTGACTTCCTTCCTGCGTATGAGCTTGCATTCGGTGACATCCCCAATGGCTACACTGTGTCGTTTGTTCCACAAATCTGAAGCCTGAGAAACCAGGAGAATTGAGAAGATGCTTCTGTAAAATGACACAGGCTTCAGATTTAAACATGACAGGGATCCAAGCAAAGAGGCTTTTGATAAAAAGGTTCAAAATCCTGCCTAAATGTTAAATGTCACGGTTTAAAAACCCACTGCCAACGTCCGTCCGATTGTTGGAAATTGGCCGGTGGCATGAAATGTTTCTGCCAATGCACCCCCCCCCCCCATTGTATCTGTGACCGTGGTGTTGGGGTAAAGCAGGTAAGACGCAGGCACGTCGTAAGGATACTTTCCAAAATCTGCACAGGGAGCTCGTTAGTTCTGTTCAAGTCATAAGAGTGCGCTCTGAGTGTGCAGCCTGAAATCAGCGTGCAGTTTGTGTGGACATCCAACAGACGTCCTACAGGCACGCATCACCTGCACCGCCCGTCGTGCAGCATTTGCATCAGTCAGTTAGGAGCCAGTGTGGTCACCTGGCTAACAGTGTGGCATAAGGGCCCCATAGGACAGCATCACCCATACGTTACAATTGTGCCCAACTTACATTAGCCGTATTCATTTCCTACACGCACAACAATGGTACCTTCCATTCTCATGACGTCTCTTAAGGTGGGCGTACGAGCCTCAAGAGAACTGTATAACACACCTGCGCTCCCTTTACGATGCAGCCGCTCCCGTCTACAACCCCCCATGAGCACAGACAACCTAGACACCTGGATGGCTTGACCCCATACGGGTGCGTGTGGCTTTTCAGACCTAAACACATGTTTGCAGTTGGATGCAAACATGTGTTGCACAGTGGAATATGAGGGGTTGTTTCCTTTGTGTTCAGCCTCAGCTGCAGAATCCAACAGACAACAAGCAATAACCGTCTGCTGTGCAACTGCATGAAAGCGCAGAGGGAGGGACTGGTTTCTTACCAGGACAGCAGACTTGGAAGGTGCTACGTTTTCCTGCAGAGGCAGTTCCTCGTAGTCGTCCCAGCGGATGAGTCTGGGCAAGTCTCTGCTGTCCCTCACAAGAGGTCTGGTAGGAAGTGTCTTTAGAGGGGACATTGTGGGAAACCTGGGGAGAAAAATAGGACTCTCACTCAAATAACAGAGACTAAACACCTCTCAGGTGTGTTGATTATTTCAGGCCAAGAAGAAAGTTGCTGTGATGGATTGACTTAGACAGGTAAATGTTTTTCTTCACTTGATTTCTGGAGCCGCTATGAAAATCTGTCACTCAGTGTAAAGGGTACAACTCAAAATGACTGCCAAGTCTCTACTTATTAATCAAAGCAGCAACACCGGCACATTTCAGAAATGAAAAAGTGGATGCAAGAAACCCGACGAGGAAAACCGGGGCATATTTAATGACTGTTGGGTAGTAGACGGTCAGAATGACCAGCCTGAAGAACAGGCTGTTTCTCAGAGCAGCAAGACTCTGTGCCAGAGTGCAGGGATGTGCACAAGCAGCATGATAGAAAAACAGGTCCTACTTAATCTCCTGTTGGAAGATGTGTCTCATGGCCAGGCTAGAATCATCAAACATTTTCAAAATTCATACATGTTCACAGCAAAGTCGGTCAGAAATCAGAGCTCTATGATTCTGCAGGGTGGAAAATATATGATTTATGTTATCAGCCTCAGATGCTCCTTCAGTGCAGTCAAGTTGTAAATGAGCTAAAGGCCATGCTTCGAATATCAGCTGAACGAGATGCTTTAACTGCAGAGGAACAGGAGAAGAACTGAGTCCATTCCATCACAGAGCATGGTGAAACCCAGGCAGCATGTTAGACACTCACGGGAAACCAAAGTGAATGTTACATGGCTGTTACCAAAGAAACGAGTACCCAGGTTTTCACGAGGAACCACTGATGCATCCTGGGAGTTGGAGGGCTGCAAACAAACCAACACTTCAGGATCTTCGCCCACACTCCCTTCAGATTTCCAGCAGGCTACTTCTCAAACTTTCACAGGAGTCGTGGGCTGAGCTAAGGCACCACTGTCAAAACTAATTCTCGTTTGGAGTCTGCAGGAAGATTTCCCCTCAGAGTCTCTAGCACTATGAAGACTGCACTCCATCAGCTGGATGCTCCATTTTAGTATTTTTAGGTTAAAAAATATTAGGAACAAACTAAAGTAAAGTATTTTTTTATTTCAACTTCCTGAAAGTCTCAAAGGGTTGAATTTGGAGTGAAAAAGAGTTGGAACCTTACTGGATTGACCATTTACTGTCTATGTATCATTTTAAAGACCCACTTTGATGAAAGTCACGTTTTTAACATATTATTCTGATGATGGAGGACAAGAAATGAATTAGATTAAAAACACATTTCTGAATATTTCTTTATTAAAATTGTTGTGATTTGGGGGCAGACAATAAAATGATGTTTAAAAAAGCTTATTTGTAATGTAGAAAGTACAATCTACAACCATGCTCCATAACGATCATCCACCTGCAGACAAATAGATCCTTGTGCGTCTTTGTTTTCCTCGTCTGAGCTGGCATCACACTCAGAACTGGACGACTAGACAGCTCTGCTAATGCTCACCGTTTTTGTTGCAGTAGTAGTGTAAAGTGGGGGGGACGTGAGGGGCTGTAAGCTAGGGGGAGAGCACGTAAACAGATGGGTGACAGGAAGTGGGGCAGGCTTATGCTGCACCACCGAATCCGCCCACAAACTAGAAGACGACACGGGTTTTGGATATTGGCTAAAAATAATTAAAAGACTTTCAGCAAACGTTTTTCAAAAAGATCAAAAGATGACAAATTTTAGATAACTAAAATTCAATGTATTCACTTAGATCTACCTTTTCTTGCAGTTTAAGAAAACTAAAATAAACTCCAATGAGTAACAAGAGTGGGTGGCACTTGGTTTAAATATGCAGTGTCTCCTGTGCTTTCAATGAGCCTCAATTATACATACTGTCTTCAATTTAAAATGAGGAGGTTTGCAGCTTATATAAGCCACTGTTTGGCTTAAGGTTTTCTTCATTTTTCCATTGTTTTATTTTGGTGATAAAATGTATTTCTGTTTCTTATTGTGTTCTGTGTTGCACCTCTGTCAGAGAATATTTTAAAAAATGATTTTATGTACAAAACAATATCTTTTTTTAAATAAATCTATTAAACCAAAACAAATATTTGAGGTATCTTACTTTTTTTTCTTTTACCTGTACAGTTGGCCCCCATCTTCAAAGTCCTCTGTCCCGTAGCGACCCTTAACATCTTCAATCACGTGAGCTTTGAAGAACTTCTTGAGCAGCTGCAGGGTCTGGTAGCGCGTCACCTCCGGCCCAAAGTTGGAGTTGCTTCTGAGCAGTTGGTGCAGATAATCCACAGCCTCTGATCCCGAGAAACTCCAGTCGTAGCAGCGGAAGTGTGCCCAGTGCCTCCGGACCGGCATCCCTCCCCGGAAGAGTTTGATCGTTTCGTTCCACTGAATCCAAAAGACACACACAATGGCAGGGCTGCAGGATTTGAGGAAAACTTGCGATATGCGACATTAATGATCAATATTGTGATATCAGATACATGAACAGATAGCAAAACAACCAAAAACCTCAATTCCATGTCACTGCAGGAGTTTAATTTAGGTAATAGTCAACATAACTTAAATTATAATAATATAAATATATAGTATATATATATAATTGGAGAAAAGCTCCAATTGGGTGGCAGTTTAGCTGAGGCGGTAGAGCAGGTCGTCGAATAACCAAAGGGTTGGAGGATCTATACCAGCTAGTCTGCAGCTCACCGCTCCCCCTAGGGGGTGGGTTAAAGTGCAGAGAACAATTTCCCCATTGTGGGATAAACAAAAGTACATAAAAAAAAAAAAAGACCTTCATCTACATAGGAGGCAAGCATCTAACATCAAAGGGCTCCATCTGATTGGTCAAATGCATTAAGGGATTTATTTGATTCATTAAATACTTCAAGCTGCCTTACTTTAGCAAGGCAACCATTGATTTTATTGCGATTTTCGTCATTTTTTGCGATATGCATATTGCACACCTTGATATTGCGATAACCATAAATGTGCGATTTGTTGTGCAGGCCTACACAATGGCATTTAAAAATGCTTCAATAGGAAAAAGAAGTCATCCTGCGAATCAGAGGGTCATGGATACTATAGTTTTTAAGACAGATATTCATAGGTTTCAATGCTGAAAGGACTGAAACTTACGACCCCAAGTTTTCCTAAGAACCCTAAAATAACAGGAACATTTTTTGCACCTTTTATCAGTGTGTTTTGTAAAGAACTAATTGCAGTAAAGTACCTTTACGTCCTAAATCAAGTTTTCATTCTAGAATCTAGAAAATGGCATGAATTTCAAATGTTAACTAATAGACTTTCATCACTAAAACGTCTTCATATTGGTGGATTTTTGCGTATCGACCAGCATTTCCATAGCGCTAAATGATTGAGATGCTTTGTGGCTTTAAAGTTGACACTGTTGTGTCTGATATTGTGTTTGTTTGCAGATTTGCAGAAGCGCCTCATAACCTGTTTGGTGATTGTCCGAAACAAAAAGTACATTTGTGTGATGTGGTAAGCATTTATGAAGTACTTTAGAGCTGCTTGTTCGATGTTTTTAAGGATAAAAGTTGTTGGTGATGCATTCAGACAAAAGCAGAGACAAAGTCATTTTGGATGTGTATTTGTGAAAAACACACTAGTTTTAGAAGGACTCCATAGCGCAGGGCTCTTTTCTTCCTGTGGGGATTCAGATGGACATTCAGAACAATGTCTTCTGTAAGTATCTGTGATCATGCTGATGTTTTAGATCAAAAAGATTCATCTAGATGTGAAGAAGACCTTCAGAGAGAATAGACTACATTAATGCTCTTCACTGAAAATACAAGAAGAAAACATGTTAAGTCTTACACAAGCAGCTTGAAACAGAGTTCATAGATGTGTACTGCGATAGATAAAATGTTAAGAAATGCCTCGACACTGTTGGAAAAACAGATTTCCATGTAGAAAACATGAAATAAAACCTCTGAATGTCCATACAAAGAGCATCCTGAGGCCACAGCCAACACTCTTTCGTGATACATGCTATAATATACGTGTTTTCCTACCAGTTTATGCGTTCATCATTCATAAATACGCTCAGGTCTCCGTCGAGGTGAATTCGGTTAAGCTGTTCAAAATGTTTGGTCAGCTGAGATTTACGTAGTTTATGCATAGTTTATGCGCAATTATAAGTAAATCTTACGCAATTGTGTGTAGTTTATTTGCGAGATGAAGATGCAAATGTGTGTCTGTCCACGACCGTATGAATAAAAATGTTCAGATTGTCCTACTGTTCAGGCAGACGTTTTTAGGTTGTAATCCATAAAATATAATATTATGGCTGCAATATTCTTACACAGACAGTCTGTATGGTGTCACTTCCGAACAAAACGTTAGAAAAAAATGCCCCATTTTGTAACCAAATGTTGTTAAAGCTGTATAAGTACAACTTAAGATTGTTTTATTACCAATAAGAACATGTTCCAGTCATCATTCCGTAACAGTTCTTCCTATAATAGGTTTTCGTGATGTCTAGATTTTCGGGTAGCTTTCGTAAATAAACTCGTTCATGCCAACAATTCACTTTACGTTGACTCACCAGTTTGGTTGCTCTGTAAGGCCCGGGGCCGATAACTTCCCCCTCCATTCTCAACTTCGGGTTACCTGTGGAGAAAACGCGGCGGAGGCAGACAAAAGTGTTAAAAACTCCGTGGAGGAGGCTCCCAAACAGAGACGTTGCTGCCAACTTTGAATCTCCTGCGTTCCACCAATCAAAGGCCGTGATTGGATAGAAGGGTGGTCACGTGACTAACGGAAATCCAAACACGGAAGTTCAGTGGCAAAGCCGTTTTTTAAATGACAAAAAAATGTTTTTATAGATTGAGACTTTTATCATTTGTTTTCACATATCTACAGTTTTAAGTTAAACATTTTTTTCTTGTAAATAAAGAGTTTTACAGGGAAAAATCTAGAAAACCATGAAAAGGTTGCAGAAATATATATATTTTTAAAACAGTCCTTATTTGCATAAGGACTGTTTTAATTTACTTTATATATTGCAAAAAAACATCTCTTCAAGCAATACTGAAATTATTTATTTTTGCTAACTTCATCAATAAGCAAAACGATATACTTTCAGATTTCATTTTTTTAAATCACATTTATGATTATTGTTTTGACAAAATTTTTCAGAGTTGATGTGAATTTCATTTTTCTGTCTTGAAAGCATAGAACATATACATATTATACTATGGCAAAGAAAAAAAGAGATTTGGGTTAATAACATTATAAAATTGAAACCAAATAATTTTGTTATACACCAATGAGGGCAGATCTTTGAAAACTCATTTTATGACAACAACGACAAAAAAAAAAAAAAACTGTACATAAAGTACATAAAAATTGATCCTTAGAGGAGCTGAGAATATGATAATTTAACAACAGGCTTAGTTAACCACAGGATTAACCAAAGTGCAAAGAAGAATCCTGTCTAAATTGTCCACTGTGGGACCTGGAAACGCATCCACTGGTGGTTGAGGCGAGGCTCATCCCACACAGTTTGCCAGTCTGTCAAAGGGCTAAACAACCTCATTCACACCTAAGGGACAATTTAGAGTATTTTTGGAAGCCAGAAGGGATTTTTGGGGAAAACCCACACATGCACAGGGAAAATCTGCGAAAATCTGCAAACTCAACACTGAAAGGACCTAACTGGGATTTGAACCAGAGCCTTTTTCCTGTGAGGAATGAGTGTAAACCACTACTCCACTCTGCAGCCAACAGTATGAGATTTATACATTTTTTAAGAGACGCTGACTGCAAATGTCCTGTTTATAATCCATTTCAGTTATGTCAAATTCACTGACGTTGAGGCAACAGTAAGGAACCTCCAGCAGAAAAAGTTGGTGTGGGCATCAACCAGTGACGTGCGGTCAGGTGGGGCAAATGAGGCAGAGCCTCACCTGTCGTGATAAAATAGAAAAAGGTTAATTGAGTAAATATTATTGTCCACTGATCTGTTTTAAATATACATATTCAGTCAACTCAACACATTTTCCACAGTTTCTGAGGTTAAAATTGCAGAATTTGAGTGTTGCGCGATCACAGACGGAGCAGAAACTCCAGGTGAGGCTCTGAAGCGCTGTGGCTCATGTCTGACGGCAGGCCTCAATGTTAACGAAGACGTGCGCTGAAAACTCTGCTGTAGGCCCACAGAAAAGGCTTTAGGTGAGGCATGCCAGACGTGAGCTGACAGCTGCTTTGTAGCTACACTGCTGATGTAGAAAAAGACTAAGAACGTCTTTCTCCATTCAGAGAATTCAGAGAAACTCATATAACCTAAAGGAAAATAAGGAAGACTTTTCCAAACAGATCATATCATGTCATTGTGGAGAAGGATCAGCGCACTGACTCAAAAAGTAATGCCAAACATGGTTTTTAATGTTTGTTTTTTAAAAATAAAATGGAAGTAAGTGGGGAAAAATGTAAGTAAAATCCTTTATTTTATTTTTATGATCATTTTCACAGACAACATTTGATTACTGGTTAAAGCTCCAGAATCTGAAGTTGTAAAAATAACAGAAATAGTTACTAAGGGTCAAATGTGTGCTGAACACATCTGTATACTTTAACTTGTTTACAGTACATATGAATAATTATAGACAAGAAGAGTGTTCTATCCATGTCTAGAAAAGAAATATTCTCTGTAGGACAAATATTTTCTTGTGTGTATTTTATAAGCTGTTAGCTGCTGTTGCATGAATGGTGAAATGTTCAGTTCTTGTAATTGTAAATGTGTGTCCAGAGGAGTCAGTGCCTCACCAGCCATCAACCTCACCGCACGTCACTGACATCGACGTGGACAGAACAGTGTGTTTAAAAATTAATAAAAAAAAGTGTGCAGAGAAGAACAGCCCTCGGTGCATAGCATAATGAAATCTTACTAACCACAGCAACACACTGTGGAGCTTCAGAACTCAACTGAACAAACCTAGTAGACAAAAGTACACAAAAACGTCTGTTCAGGCCGAGGAGAGGTCTTGTCACAGGCTGCCACTTCAGCTGCACTGGTTTGTACTTTAGAAAACTCTTGGAACAACAAGTAGACCTACAGTCTGAGGACAAAGTGCTCTGTTGGGATAAGATGTGACAAAAAATGTGAGATAACCACATGTGCCTTTACAGGCACCACTGTGGAGACTCACTAGACAGACTTTTTGATGTCGATTATTCATTTGTGGCATTCCAAGTTTTGGTTGGTAGAGTTCTATAAATGTTTGTTTTCGTGCAGTCCCACAGCAACATTTCAATCAGGCTTCTTTTCTGGACTTTGACCCATGAATTCAATATGTTGATTCTTTCTTCTTCCTCGGCTATTCCCCAGTGAATTTCCTAATGTGCTTGGTGTCTTTATGCTAAAGCACGACTCTGTTTAGCTGAACTGATGCTGTTGCAGATGTTCGTGTGTTCGAACGCCCTGGTATAGAAATGGATGCACGACCAACTTCCAACGGACTCTGTGACTGAGAGACTACATGAGAAACCGTCTTTTTTTACACCATCATGCTTGATACCGCAGAAAAATGAGGCATTAGCCCTGAGTGTTTTGGCTTTTTTTTATTCAGCCAGGTAACTATCTGTGCTTTCTGTGCATTACCATTCATAAACACTGTATAGTTCCTCATTGCCATCTCTTTATCATTTCTCTCTATCACTCTCCGTTAAGGTCATGTGTTGTGTTTTTAATAAACTATTTTTAAAAGCAGATTTTCATTGAATTTCTTCCCTGAAAAATAAATGTGTTCTAGGAAAGCAGATCAGAACATTGAAAACAGAGAAAACAACAACTTAAACTGATGTTTTTGTGTTCAAGATCTCATTACCTGCAGTTCACATGAATAGAAACAAATTCTGACATAGATGAAAGCAGTCTGAAGGTCTTGAAGGTTCAGTTTCTCCACCTGCTGGGAAGTGACTGAAGTTTATCTGTAACTAGATAAAATGAACCGTTTTATTCAGCTCCATCTCTCTTCTAAAATAGAAGAACATACAGTAGATGAGTGGCTGATGTGAATCTGTTTGGCCATTTCTCTGAATTCATTGGGAGAGGCCTTTTGTTACTTCAAGGTGGTAGCAGCTCATTCACATTCATTAGTTTTTTTTGGTATAAACATCATACAGCTGTATTTCCATGACACAAATACGCAAAACTTTATCGAAATTCTACAAATGTTAGAAAAAAACTATTAATTAATTACACTGTTTCCATTATATCATAAGATATAGAATGGAAATAAACACAAACCAACTCAAGCGATAAGTCCTTCAGAAACATGGCGAAGGATGTGAGCAATACTTTGATTGACAGCAGAAACATTCACATTTCTGCCACGGCGCTCATCATCACCTATCAAAGGAGAGGATGGCGTCTTCTTCAGGCTGTGGAGCGGCGAGCTCCTTACACGTGGGAGGGGCTATGGATGAAGCCATTCTAGGAAATGGTGGTTGGTGATTTCACAGAGGAGCCGTGGATCTGAAAATTCCAAATGACACGCCCATCTATTGATTAGCTCTGTGATGCTGTGGGACGTCTGGTGGCGCCCGCTGTACAGCGCACTATCTACAAACTGGCTAGCTGTGGTCACTTGACTCATTTAATTTGAAAAGACTGTTTTCACTGCAGCTTTTTAAAATATTTCAGTTTCAAAAATACCTCCTCCAAGCGCAAAAACTCTTTTTCAATAAATGCGAATAAATTACTTGTGGTGTTTCCATTAGGCGAATTCATTATCGCAGATCCAATTTGCAGAGTCATAGTCAATGGAAACGCAGCTACTGTAGTTTTATGTAAGCAATACAACAAGCTGACTGAATTTGTGGGAATACATTTACATTTTTTCCCTTAGAACAAACATTCATTTCTTTATAACGCTGTTTTCTTAATGGTTATTGTGACTCTCTGACAAGCTTTTGGTACAAAAACAATATAACAATACAGAAAAAGGCCCACCCATCTACTCCATCCATCCATTTTTCTTATCCACTGCATATCTTTGGGGGTCACGGGGTTGCTAAAGTTTGTCCCGGCTACTGTTGGGGCGGGGTACACCCTGAACAGGACACAGGTCTCTGTTACAGGACCCTGTCTACTCCATTTATAAAATCTTTGTTGAATCAAATACAACAAAAACTCTGTGCTTCATTGTCTAAATATAGTGTTTTTTATTCAGAGGATAAAAAACAAAAATTTTGACTAATAAAGTTTGTCTAAAGGCCTTTAGACAAACAAGTTGAGGAAGACATTTTTACTTTCTGACTTACTGATTTTTTTTCATTTACCAGTAATCATAATGTAATCTGTCATAAAATCAATAATATTAGTCCCCCAACACCTTCTGAAAACCTTGTGTAGGATTTCTTGATTTTGATTGGCTAAATTACCGTTACAGCTCGTTGAAAATGAAACCCAGTACTTTCCCTTTGGCGGATGAGGTGGATCCTCTCCATCTGCTTTTCTAAAAAAGCGCCACGTCCATCACTGAATAGAGCAAGTGTCACTTTAAGATGGGGGGAAATTGCACAGAAGGGTAATGGCTGTGTTTACTAAAGGCCAAAGCTACCATTGCTCTTGGATCATGGTACGTTGACAGAGGAAACAAAGCAGAGCTACATGAGACTGCATTGATCTCGTTGTACCAGTAAATCAACAAAGACTGTAAGAAAAAAGTGGTGGGTAAAAAAACAGCATGAATAATAACTGGTAACCCAAAAAAGCCAGAGGATTTGAGTTCTCAACAAAAAACAGCATTGAAAGGAAGATTTGAGAGAAAGACTTTCAACAAACATTGGAATGGATCGCGAACTTAGATTTCTCTGCTGAAAAACAACTTTTGTTTTTTTTCATTCGAAGTTAAGCTGCAATTTTTTAGCAATTAACAAAATGTTCCACAAAACTGATGTCAAAAAAAACCCTTTTACTTAGAGAAATATGAATGAGCTGAGAAACATGGATATTTAATTGATACATCAATTATGCAGCATAATCAAACTTTGCTTTCAGAGGGGCAATTAAAGGAGCAGCTCAATAAAAATCTCAGAGAACAATAGAAGGCGCTTGACATTTTTTGTGGTTCTTTCACAACTTCCCAGCACATTTTGGCTTAAGTCTGATATTTTTCTTTACTTTTCTTTCATGTGTGATATTTTTGTGCAGAAATCAGCAGCATGATAGAGTTCCAGCTTGAAATGGAACTGCATTGCTGCCCCTGAAGGCACTGCATCAAAACTGATGGAGAGGATATTACAAATGTTTTAGTTTGAAGCTTAAATCTTTGGGTTTAGATGCAGATAGGAAATTTATGTTGGAAACACAGCAAAATGAGATTTTTATTGTCAAACAGAAACTTTGAAGAGAGATGAAATCTTTTTTGAGAAATATATCAGCTGACAGAAAAGCCTGAAACAAGCAGGTGAAGCAGCAGGAAGTGGGCGCTTTATGTTTAAATCATTTCATTATGTTCCCTAACCTTGACGCTTCATCCAAACTCTCTGCTTTCACTCGAATGCTTCATTTGCATTTTCGTTCTAAAGACGTCCCGGGCGATGTGCTTTAAATTCAGACATCCCAACATTTATGGTAGGGGCTGACATGCAGAAAAAAGCCACGAATCAGAAAGCCTGGATGGAAGCAGAATGTAGAACTTTTAAAAAACTTTCAATGAACTCAGTTTGTCTAAAAAAAAAGAAAGAAAAGAAGAAGATGGCCATTTGAATCCAGCTTTCTTCCACATCTATTGGAAAATAATTCAGGTCAAAATCGATTACACTGTGTGTGCTTGGCAATATCGTTTTGCTTAAGTTATTAAGTTTGGTTGTTTTGTGTGTGTGTGTGGGGGGGGGGGGGGGGGCTTTATCCTCTTGTAGGGCGGAGATTGAGCAGCTTATTGTGCCATCTCACCTCAGGACCAGTTCTAGTGGTTTAATCCCACTTAAAAGACAAAAGACGCTCATCTGAAGACCAAAACGTACAGATTATTGACAGATGGTTTGAAAGAGGGTCAGAGAAATACAGTGGAACTGATGGGAACTGAAAGTAGGCTCACTGTGCGCCAACAGAACTGCCCAAAACTCAGAGGTTAGTTTCCAATGAACTCCTGCCGCTCTGCAGAAAGCATGTCCCAGGAAGCGACACTGGTTTTTGGATGATAATTAAAAGAGCACTGGGGAGGATTTTACAGTAGATCAAAAGATGATGGAAGTGGGACTTCAATGAGACAACCATTTTTAGGATTGTGGGTGTGAGGACACAAACGTGGACTGAGTCCTGCACCACTCAGACTGATGAAGCTCCTGGATGGAGAAATGTTTCAAGAAAGAAGATTTTCATTCCAGTTGCTATGACTTCACTTCAAAATGTCACCTGGAGGAATGAGAACTTTCATAGACGAGGTCCTTCAAAGATCTTCACCGTGAGCTCTCGCCAAAAGTTTCAAAGAGGTTTCCATCAGGTAGATTCAAAAAAGCAGCAACTGATCAAAGTATTCTGTCTCAAATGATGCAGTCTTTTCAGAAAGTCTCACGTTTACATGATTCTATTAGTGATGTTCATTTCAGACCCGATTAACCCATTGAAAGAGTAACCGCCAGCCGTCAGCGACAGAGAAAGCGTGAAGGTTATTCCTCAGTCAGACTTCCTGTTGTGGCTGCTCAACTCAAAACGTGAGGCGGCATCTGCGAAGCCCGTCCGATTTATTTGGATCTCCTCAGAAATTAGACAACAAGCAGCAAAACACAAATTTACATTTTAAGTCATGAGGCTGAATTGCTTTTTCTCACTAAAGTATTCTCTGAAACTGTCTGTGTCCCGAAGAGCTGAAGGGTTGCATAATGACTTGCAGACTTCTGTGTTGCATTAAATTGAGTTGTCAATATCTGAAAGGAGCAAAAACGAAAAAAAGAAACTAGATTTGCATAGAGAGAATATTTGTTTCAGTCCCTGGTTTTTAGTACTTTCAGGAAGCCCTTCGTGAATGTCATTACTTTTTCAGCATGTATGCTGTTACTGAAGCTCCACCACAAACAACAGACGTGTGCAAAATGACTTTTAAGTAGCCTCAATAAATCCTTATAGAGGATACGACCATTGGTTTGGCTCTGAACTCTAAGAAAGCCTCTTAGAACAGAATGGAAAGAAAAGAAATCAATGTAGTAGCTTTACTGTGAGCTCCAGAGACCCTATGACATCATTAAAATTAGGCACAAACTGTCAGCAGGTTCATTCGATTGCATGATGTTCGACTCTCAACTCTTCCTTTCATTGGCTTTACATCCTTTCAACTTCTGTTTTTCATCATAAAAATGTGTTTAACGATCAGTTGCCTGGTTGTCAACCCTCGATGTACACTTTTTACTTTTCAATGAGGATTAGAAAACCTTTACTCTGAAAATATTAGATTTGAGTCCATATTTAAAAGCCACAATAAACAAATGAAAAGTTTGAATCAATAGTGAAAGTGAGGGTGTTATTTTATTTAGATACTTTCCAAAATTAAAAAATCATGAAAAGTTTATTAATTTCCATAATTCCTTTTATAATTATTTTTTAACTTGTTCTGTCCAACAGCTGAGCAAACAGATTAGAGCTGAAGGCCTTTTGTGTTGGACAGGTTATCACAAAAAGAGGTTATAGAACTTCTAAAAACCAGTGTAAATTTGTAGAAACCTCTTTTTGTTACTTTATTATTTTTTATTTCTTTGTTACATTTAGATTGTGTGGGGAGGGACAGGGGAAGAATTCCATAAAAAATGATACCTTCATAGAATATTTATTCAGGGCCGACTGATTTCTAGTATTTATTTGTTTATTTTTTACATAAATTGGAGTTTCAGAATCCAGTGGAGAAATCTTCCCGGTTTGCACATTCAGACGCATTCAGGAGATGGACTACAACTGTCTGGTGTTTCAGGTCAAGAAACTTCTAGACCTGGACCAATGGAGGAAACATCTTAACTGGGCCAAGGAGAAGAAGGACTGAACTGTTTCCAGTGGTTTTCTGATGAAAGGAAAGTGTACCTTACAATTGGAAATCAAGGTCCAAGGAAGACTGGTAAGGAGCAGAATCCATGCTGCTTGAGGTCCAGAGGGAAATCTCCAGTCAATAAAGATTTGGGGTTTAATGTCCAGAATCACTGCTGCAGTCTACCAGAATGTTCCACAGGCCTTCATGTTTCGTCCTGCTGTGGATCTGGATGGAGACGCAGGTTTCATCTTGCAGCAGTACCCGGCTCACACTATAGAAGTATTGAAGATGGACATGTCATTCTGAGAAGACTTTATTTTGAATAATTTGATGTGATCATAGTCGCTGTCTTTATTTTTTTGGACGAACTGAGAAGTAAATCCTGGTTTCTTCATTGAATTCAAATTTTCAGAAATCCTGTTTTTTTGTTTCTTTTTTTGGTTCTTTTATTTACTGGAACATGAATTTCTAATTTTTGGGAAAGGGTTTGTATACAGACTTACATATTTGTCTCTTTGAAATTGTCTAGATGCAATTTTTAAGGTTGACACACAGAACAGATGCATTTTGACTGCAGATTGGTAAAAAAAAAGTGTACAAGATCCTTTTTTTTCCTGGATATTTTCTCTCTCGTCTCACCTCAAAACAGAGACTGACAGAAGGATGTGAGGATGAAAGAACATCTCTGTCAGATGACAGCTCCCTCACCACGGAGGGTTGATGTATCCTACAGGATGATGCTCTGCTTTGTTGTCTTCATTTGATACGCCATCCACACCTTGTGTTTTTATGCTGTATTTTGTGGCTGCGGCGGGATGAGAATGGCGTCTCTGCCACCTGTCTGTGCGTTTAATCTCACCACACAACATAACTGACTCATCTCACCACCAACCCTTTGCCTTTAACTCCTGCCGCTGCTCTTTCGTCCCACATGACTCCAGACAATTCTCACCTCCCACTCCACTCACCTCCTCGCCGCTTCCTTCACACTTTCTGTAGCTCTGAACAGCTGAGCCCCGGACGACACCTGTACTCTGTCGTTTCTGCCCTGTTCTCCTTTCAGGGTACATCTCAAACGACTGACAAATGCGAACGGCAAAAGGTCACAAATGGAAAGTCATCAAATGAGTCAAATTAATCTTGAGGACACTTTTTCCTGAGAGGTTTTAAACTGTTTATCTCAGAACCATAAATGTCAGACTTCACTGAGCCTGTACGTTTGAAATGATTCCAATTTGGACTCTCAGAAATCCCTGAAGAAGGTCAATTCAGATTTATTTTTTCCTTTATATAATGAAAAAGATATTTGGTTCCAGAAACTCTAAGGGCAACCTAACCAGACCTGTTTATTATGTCATATTTGGTATCAGGAATAGCAGAGCGCACACATTTTTCACCATGATGATTAGCATCAAATCACAAAAGCTGTTATCTAGATCCAAAAAACAGCTTTACAATAAAACAATGTGAGCAACATGAAAAAAAATAACAAAAATGCTCAGTTGTGATAACAAAATGGGCAGTCGTGAGCTCAGAGAATTAACGGATGACCTAAAGTGATTCCCTGTGCACAAACACCAGTTCTGGACAACAGCACACTTCAAACCTTGACAAAAAGCTTGAGAAAAGCTCTTTAGTTATTTATAGATGCGTCTCAGTGAGGCCAGTAGGAATGTGCTTGGGTAATTTAGAGTTTAAAAGAACTGAACAGTTCAGCATGGCCCTGACCTCAGCCCTCTGGACACATCTGGGAGGAGGTGGAGCCAGGCCTTTCCTCACAACACCATCGTCTGACCTCATCAATTCTCCACAGAATAACATGAACTCCAGTTCCCACAGAAACACTCAGATGTTTCTCTGATACCTAAAATAATGGATCTTTCAATATGTCCAAAGTGATTTCTTATAAACTAATAAGTCTGATATAAAAAGCAGAGTGTTTGTCACATTATTGGCAGCAGTCATGCTCTTTTATGGCTCCGTGAGAAAACAGGCACTTATGGCTCAGATTTTGTGTTTTTATTTCAGTTGGTGTGTTGACAGGAAATCCCATCAGACCGCTGGTGTGTTCAGCAAAAGCCAAACTGGGAGGAGGGTGGGAACACGGCACGTTTCCTTTTTATAGCTTTATGATGCCACAGAGACAATCCTATTTTAGAAATGAACATCCAAAAAAAACATCATCTTTGGATTTCTGCAAGACTCATACGAAGGAGTGCAGAGATGATTATAAAGAACCCTGGACACACAGAATTAAAATTTGTCCCCTCAAATTAATAATTTGTGAACTTAAAGTAGAAGTCTGTGAGGTCATAAATGATCATTTTGTGATCAAAAATTAGCTGTTTGTGGTCACATATTAGCTTTTTGTGCAAACAAATCAACATTTTGTGGGTTCAAAAGAGCGTTTTCTTCATTTAGCCTTCCTCCTAACCCTCTGTTCTAGAAAACCAAAAATCTGACCTTTGGGGGGAGAGAGGAAGTAGTGTGAGAGTTTCTCTTGATTTTGTGATTTGTTTGTTTCTTTTACTGAACTGTCCAGGGTGTACCATGCCTTTGTCAGCCAGTAGCTAGGATAGGCTAGGATAGATAGCCAGTCTATTAGGTGGGTTCAATAAATAAATAAATGTTTGTTTGTGCTTCTGTGAGAAAAAGTACAGTAAATAAAGTAAGAAAACATGCTAACATGTCTTACATTTGGTCAAAGCACAGACTAAATCGTGTTCCACTCCAACTGTTTTAATAAGCCTGAGCCAACAGCTTGTGACATTTTTTAAGACATAGTTCCTGCAGAGCAGTAGGAGTCCATTGGAATGTCGCCTGGTTTATGGACTGTTGGCCTCCGTGTATTCCATTTCCCTTTGCTTACATTCTCTCCTGCTAATAGCCCCTCACAACCCCAAGCTAGCATTACTGGTACAACATAAATGAGGAGAAACATGTGAGCTATCCAGACGTGCAGTTCTGAGCCAGACGTGGGCTCGGATGAGGAAAACAAAGAAGTACATGGATCTATTTGTCAGCAAGGGGATGCATTGGAATGGAGCAGAGCAGGGAGACTTTGGCCCGTCCATTTCAGTTGCTGTGTCACAACTACAATATTTTTCCAGTGGCTTTCTACTATCTGCTCCTGAGTCGTAACAATTTATATGAATAAATAAAATGTATGCTTTTCACAAACTCCCTGATCTGCCCCGTCCAGCGTGCATAAGCTCAGGTGCAGCAGAAGAGAAGATGGCCCGTTGTTGCATTTAATGCAATTTAAGTGCGTTAAAGGCTGAATTTTGTTGTTGGCCGCACGTTTTTACAATGAAACTTACAGTTAAAGTCCCAAATGTGTTCTCCACATTTGTGTTCTCTCTCTCTTTGAAGGCTTACTGTCTCGCATTAACGATAGAGGGTAAAAATAAAAAATAGAATAAATCAGGGGGCTGATTGAAACTGTCCGTGAAGCTTTTCACAGGCGGGGGACGGGGGGGGGGGGGGGTCTCCTCTACATGGCCACTCACATGTAGAGGAGATTGTGGAAATAGAGGCTCCAGATAGACATGAAAAATGGCTTTATAAGACAGTTAGGATGTGGGATGTTGAATAAAAATGTCATCATCATAATTAAAACACCACTGGGAAAGCTTTTATTAAAACAATGTCACAGGAGGACTTAGCTTAAATTATTTTCTAAATATGTCCTTCATCATGACATAATTGTGACATGAACATGTTAAAAACACCAAAAACACAGTTTTCATTGGAGTTGGTCTTTAGTTAAAAAATACTGTTTGGGTTGTTTCTAAATGTAACAAAGGCTCAGATCTCAGATCATATTATGGTCCTTTGTCACTTTGAAAGAAAAACCTATACCTTAAATCTTGTTTTAACAAGCGTGCGTAAAGGTTTTAGTATAAATTTAAACTAGCAGAATGTTACATTCTTCAATTTTTGGAACACGCTTATCCCTTTAGGGGTTAAAGGGTTGCTGGAGCCAACCCAGCTACTGTTGGGTCAATGCAGGGTTCACCCTGAACTGGTTGCCAATATGTTGCAGGACCACACACTCACCTCTATGAGCAATTGAAAGGTGCCAAGTCACCTTTGAAGCATGCTTTTGGACTGTGGGAGGAAGTTGAAGTGGCCATAGAAAACCCTCGCATGCACAGGAAGTACATGCAAACGCCACACAGAAAGAAGATTTAAACCTCGCTGTGACGCGATGTGATGGAGTAGACTGACAGAGGCGTGGCTGCCAGTACGTCTCTACCGGGACATTCACACGCCAGTGGAGCCACACTGGAAGGTGGGAGGGTGAAGTGTTTTGCCCAAGGACACAACGGCAGTTGGCTGGTGGGGATGGGGATCAAACCGCCGATCCTTCGGTCATTACAGTGGCTCAGATGCTCAACCACCTGAGCCACTGCTGCCAAGTATATCCTTATGAAAAATGTAAGAGTTGCCATCAGTAGGAATGCTTTAACAATCGATAACAAGATGATCGGACGGCACTTTAACAACTCAACAGTATGGTCATATTAATCGTTACATGTTACAGTAGATTGGGTCATTTTCTAATTTGTTAGCAGTGTCTCTGAAGGAGATTGGTGACTTTACATCAGTGAGCTTCTCTGAACCCCACAGAAAGACATAAATGCAGCCGTCTGTCCATTTGTCGGATCATCTGCACGGAAAGGAAAATGTGGGTTTAGTAAGAAGAAATGAGTCTACTCAGCATTTTTGTTGAAAGCTTTTACTGCAGATTTGCAAGCGTCAAAGCACACATGACACTTTCAACATATACACTTCATTCACATGCGACATGCGCACTTCACATCACTTAGCAAACTACAAATGCTCTCTTCATGCGAAGTCCTGCTTATTTCACAACACGGCCCTCCAGACCTTTTTAGAAAAACAGAAAAAAAAATGAAAGATCGCGACTTTAGGTTTAAGAAATGTCGTTTCTTCTTTCCTCTTTTTTAAGAATGACCTCATTGTTGCTGTGCTGAGGTAAAGATGTGCTGTGAAAGCAAATGTTTCACTTACATTCAAGAGCCTGGCTCAGTCAAACAGCACAACAACGTCCAATAACTGCCGACAAAGCATCAAAGCAAAGGAGGCTTTCACAGGCGTGTGTGCATATCCTCATCTAAGCTCCAAGTATTTACATCCAAATCTAAAGTCAGTCTTCTGAAGGGTTGTAAATACGATGGAGCTGTTTTATTTTTAATGAGTTTGGTAAAAACAAACCAAAAAAGGATGGTTGTATAAAAGTTAGTTAATAGTTTACACACTTACACAGTAGCTTAGTTGTCTTTATGGTTCGTAGTGTTGGATGTTTTATTAATGCAGCTTCTAAGAATTCTACCTGTGAATAAGATGGATTAACATGTCATTCAAATGTAGTTTATGAATTTTGATGAGAATGAACGTAAACTATTTGGATTTTATTTGTTGGTGTCATAGTGTAACTAAAACACTACAATTCCCACCACATTCTTCAGTCTGTTCTAGAGTCTATGTAAGCCCAGAATCTGGATTTTTTTGGTTACTGTGATCTCTTTGCTTCTGTCCTGGTATTCGGCCTGCCTGCAGAGGTGTGCTCATATAAAGTCAACAGGCACGCCTCTGCCTGCAGAGGCGTGCCTGTTGACTTTATATGAGAACTGGACTGATCCACCTTTGTCATGGTAGGGAGAACATGTCAATGATCATCTTGACCCCATAGGATAGCACAAGGATTAAACAATCAATGTTTGTGCCACAGGACCAATCACAGACCTGAGAACAGGCTGGTTGTGTTGTGAACCCTAAAAACCACAGAGAACTTCATCATGTCAATAGTCGGTTCTCTGGGTCCTATAAACGAACAAAACCGAAACTTTGGGTTTGTGTCGGACAAAAAAAGAGTCTTTTGCTTTTGTTTCTTACAACGAGCTGACGTTCAGTTGAGTCTGTTCTCTCTGAACACCAGATGTTCTCTGCTTTACGTCTCTTTTATTATTCTTTTTCATGTTCTATTTTAGCGTTTAATACTTCTACACTGTGCACCGAAGACGTAGTTTAACATTAGGCTGTACGTAAAAAGCTCAAAACCTCTTCTGATCATCGTTTGTGGTGCAGACATGAAGTTAGCTTGTCCAGCCCCCACTGGATCGGAGCTCATGCTGACACTGTTTTCCCAGGCAGCCAAAAGAACCCAAAAGGATTGACAGCTCTGGGTGATAATGTGAGCCAATATAATACGACAGTAGCTTGATTAACACTTGCACTATTGAACTGACATTGTAAATACACCAGGATACACCAGTGATGTGTAAATATTTGTCTTTAAAACAACTGTATACAACAATCTGTTTACCTGAGCTTCAGAAACCAAAGGCTTTTGTTCTGAAAGGACTCAAGTCCTGCAGCTTTGGAGGCTGAGCTGCTTCCTGCCCAGGTACTTTATGCTCAAACTTTAATGGAATAATATGGTCTCCCATGCTTGCCAAGATCAACAATTCCCACCACCCTTCATGAGGACCCCTTCACCATGACTCATAGTGAGATTCAATGCCACAGGTGGCAAAATTCCTTTCCCTGGCACCAAAAGCAGAATCAAACATTAGTGCAATTAGTTGAGGGGGCCGTGTCTGCTTTACTGCGGATCTCTTTGATGTCATTAAGCGGGGAGTTGCTGGCACCAGTCTGGCATTTGAACACCTGCTTGTAAGCCTTTCTGAAGTTCTCCGACAGGAACGCGTAGATGACGGGGTTGACCGATGAGTTGCTGTACGCCAAGCAGTGGGCGGCCACGCGTAGCACAAAGGAGGCCTGGTTGAGGGGGAAGGTCCCGAACTCAGCCCAGAGGTGAACAACATGGTGAGGCAGCCAAGACAGGCAGAACACCACCACCACCACCAGGACCGTCTGAGCTGTCTGGAAGCCAAAGGGAAGAAACACAAAGAAAGAAGGGAGTCAGTAAAAGCAGGATTTAAATGCGCTGCACTCAACAGAGTGGTTACACGACAAATAAAGACACAATACTGGTCTGTATTTGAAAAAATATATTAATGGTCAAAATTATGTTATAAAATAGAAACATAGTTCTAATGTTTATGGATGTTTAAGTAGATCAATGATGCAGAGTAACAGTTGTTAAAGAAAGTAAAACACTTGAACCCGGTCTATACCTTATTGTGATTGTCCACCACATCATTCGTATCGAGACCCTGCTGCAATCGTGCGGTCTAGTTAGCTTGCGACTCTCTGCAGTAACTGCAACAAACTTTTAAAGCCTGATGAAGTGAACGTCCCCAGTGTCTCTAGTGTTTCAGTAGTTTGGTATTATGTTTATTGTGTTGTATAACGTGCATATCTGGGTTTTCTCTGAGCACTCAGGCTTCCTCCCACAATCCAAAGGCATGCTTCATAGGAACTGATAACTCTAAACTGTCCCTATAGGTGTAAATGTAAGTGTGTGTGGGTATGGATGGATGGACGGACGGACGGATGGATGGACAGATGGACGGACGGACAGATGGATGGATGGACGGACAGATGGATGGACGGAGAGATGGATGGATGGATGGATGGATGGATGGATGGATGGATGGATGGATGGATGGATGGATGGATGGACGGATGGATGGATGGGCGGACGGACGGACGGACGGATGGACAAACGGGCGGACAGAGTGATGGATGGATGGATGGATGGATGGTGCTATGCAGGGATCTGTCAGATTTTCTTTCGTATGCAACATTTCTACACATGCATGCTGTAAGTAAGTTTGTGGTTAATTAATGGTGGAGACAAGACAAGGTTGGTGTTACATTAGTTTTTTGTTTTTTTTGTTTTGTATTTTAAAAGCCTCAACATACCAAAAAAAATATACTGCAAAAAAAAAATGATTTGACAGCTGCTCGATATCTTAATGGAATATAGCTGAAGTAATAGTTGCTTTAGAAAGTAAATATGCTGTGAAAATGAGATTTTTTTAAATCCTAAACCCTCTTGTATTTAAAATGGGGTAATAGCGGCCTTGTCTTCAAAATCCTAGGACATTGCTCGAAAAGGAGGGGTAAGAAGCAAATGTATATAATAACCTCACCCTACTGAGTCATTTTATTTTAGATTTTTGCATTGTTGTCATTCATAATTCTGTTCGGATTAGATCAAATGCAGATTTTCTTGTTAAGTAACATGACTAATCTTTCACGATCTTTCATGACTTCACTAAAGAATAACATGAACTAGGAAATGGCGCGATATCTACACGATCGTACTGCGAGCACAAAGTTCCAGCGTCAGTTTTGGGGTGATTCCTTTCCAATTACCTCACGATCAATGCGACGCAAGTGATTACAAATCACTGTGAAATATACTCTGAGCATAAATTGTGTAACAGTTCAACCTACATATTTAAAAATTACGTGTTGCAACAGGCAGCTTTTCATCTTTATAAAAGTGCTTCTTAATATGCTGTAAGATTGGTCCTTACGATTTACCAACCTGCTGATTTGAAGTTGTAAGTAAACATAGTTAGGTTTCACAAAACTGAAAACATTGTTTACCTTGCAGTCACCATCTGGTGGTTTAATCCTACTCTAATTTAACTTTTGATGCTCAGTGTCAAGCAGAAAAGCCTCAGGTCTTATTTGGTGTGTTTCAACAGTAGACTTGAGTAACAATCTTGCAAGGCAGACCGGCTGAGCTGGTGACCAGCGACCAATAAATGTCCTATTCAACTCAGTTTACTAACAAGTCACTTGTTGACAACCGAGATTGTTTCCAGATAATACACAAAAGGCAAAAGCTTTCTACCAAGCTGAAATTATATTTTAATCCAATTCATTTCCAAAATTATTACATTCAAATTGAGTCCAGATCATTCCAGAGAGGCCTGATTGACACCATGCATTAATTGAGTATGTAAATGAGCAACAGATTACACTGAAGGATTTTTTTAATGTAATTTACATACTGATCAAACAAGAGCTGACAGTGATGAGGAAAATACCATCTAATTGAAAGATTTAGTAAGGAAGCTCCAGCAGGGCTTCCATCTGCAATGTGTGGGTGGGTTCTGAAACGACATTTTAGCCTTGTCTCTACTGAACGGTACGCTCCGGTATGGTACCCTCCGGTATGGTACATTCTGGTATGGGACATTCCGGTATGGTACGTTCTGGTAAGGTACTTTCCAGTATGGTATGCTCCGGTATGGTACGCTCCGGTATGGTACGCTCCGGTATGGTACGCTCCGGTATGGTACGTTCTGGAAAGGTACGTTCCGGTATGGTATGCTCCGGTATGGTACGTTCCGGTATGGTACGTTCTGGTAAGGTACGTTCCGGTATGGTATGCTCTGGTATGGTACGCTCCGGTATGGTACATTCTGGTAGGGTACATTCCAGTATGGTACCCTCCGGTATGGTACGTTCCGGCACGGTACGCTCCGGTATGGTATGCTCCTGTATGGAATGGTCCAGACAGTTCAGGTGAGACTTTCCACTCAAAGGTGGTCCATCATGGCACATACGGGGTGTAGACCGATTATACACCTTTGAGTCATAATAGTGCGACTAAAGCAAAAGCTAAGCTGTCAACAACAACAATGAGAGTCATCCAGCAGTTCTTTTCTTCCGCTTGGCTTTTGGTAAATAAAAGTCATTTTGTTTGAGAGAAAATTGAGAGTGGTGAAGAGGAAAACAGGCTTGGCGTTTTCATTTGCCGCAATGACCTTCCGCTGATTGACAGGTTTTATCATGTGGCAACAGTAGCTCCGCCCTAACCAGGCCAATCCATTTTTCTATGGACCTACAACCAACGGGGGGCCCAAAAATGGTCCAAATTGGTCCGGCTTAATGAGTCTATTTTATAATGGAATTATTCAAAAGACTGTACTGGAACGTACTGTATTGATCAGAGGAAACAAGCCTTTTATTGCGGATTAACTTGATTAATAAAAAGAAAAATGTTTGTATTCATTGGTGGTCTTTTGTGACCCAATTGTTTTTCCTTAAGTTTTTTAGATCTGCAATATTCCTGTTTTTTGCTAACTTTTGTTGTATCTCTCAGGTGTTTAGTCAACAGTTTTTTCAAATTTGTTTTATAAGTAAACCTTGATTTTTACTAGTCTTTTCTTGGTCGTTTTCTATCATGTCTAAAAAACTCGTTTTCCTCAAGTAAAACTCATCAGTTCATGGTGAAAGCCGGTGCTCTGCAGTCCTAAGCGAGGATAATTCCTTTCTGTTCTTCTTTATTGTCTGCTCTGATCAACTGGGTCTGAATCCAGGGTCTATAATGAGGCGTGCAGAGATACAGGCCAAAAAAATTAGACACAAATAATGAGTCCAAGTTTTAAAGGAAATCTCTGACAGAATGGCAATTGTTTCTCAATGATTTCCTATAATTGGTCTAAGCCTCTTACCCAATTTTTCACAATCTGACTCACAGCTTATGTTAAAAAATACTGAGTATTGCTGCTTTAAACAGAGAACTTAACGTTTATCAAAGCAGGGTTATTTGCATGCACCATCATCCAAAGCCTTCATTAAGTCGCATAAAATGGACTAGCACCATACTAACCAGATTTTTACTGCAATAATCAACTCCTTTAAAGGTTTAAATGACTCTTATTTAGCATTAAGGTAAAACATAAAGCACCTTTGTTCTCCTGCAAAGCCAGAAATCAAGAAGATCTGGAATTTACAATTCTATCAGGTGCATATTTGAACAATTTTATCTATTCATATTTGACAAGGACTTATAAAGTGTCTGTGTGTCAGTGTTGAAACGTCTCCTCCATACAGTCCGGGGCCTCGCACTGAAATTGTCAGTGACATTCTGGCTGTCTCCATTTGCTGCCAGCATTAAGAGCAGGTCACACGGTCTGGCTTCTGAGGTCTTTGTGGATTTGTCAGGAGGATTTTCTGGACATCCTTAAAGACGTTTCTTCACAGGTCATTAAAGTCCCGGTCCAGTGAAAATGTTGTTTTTAACATGTTCTTGTGGTATTTTTCTCATGATGGAGGACATATATAAAGAAAATTAATCATAAAATCCTATTTCTGAATATGTCTTTATTCAAATAAGTGTGAATCAGGAACAGACGAAAACAAGCTGATGGGAAAACTTGTATTTGGGATGTATACTATTTGTAGCTCCCTGCTCCGCTCCATTCTGATCATCCACTTGCAAATAAACAGATCCATGTTCTTCTTCTTCATTTTCATCTTCCAAGCTGGCATCTGGCTCTACACCACATGTGTCAAACTCAAGGCCCGCGGGACAAATGTGGCCCTCCATGTTATTTTGTGTGGCCCGCGAGAGCATAGAAGTTTTTAATTTCTTAAAATAAAAAGTAAAAATTGGTGTGTATTTATTCATATATAGGGGGAATTGGACTTGAAATATGGGACTGGGCAGCTATACATTAGGACTTAAACACTGTCCATATAACCTAACCTGACAGAATCAAATGTAAAAGGATTTATGCTAGAATAACAAGCAAACATGTTTTCTATGCAACTGGAATTGTCATTATAAAAAGTTATAATAAATAAGTAATGAGTTATTTAACATTAAGGAGTAGTTTCATTTATTTGTCATTAAATTAAGTTACATGTATAAGTTATATCTGACCCTTTGAGGACAGCCGCTATGCTGATGTGACCCTCAGTGAAAATGAGTTTGACACCCCTGATCTACACTGTACAGCTGTAAAGCTTCAGTATAGCTCACTATTTCTGTTTGACCAGTAATGCTAGGTCGGGGTGGGAGAGGCTGTAAGCTAGTGGGAGAGAGAGTGGAAACCGATGGATGACAAGAAGTAGGGGCGGGCTTACTCCTGCCCAAAACTCAGAGGGAGTTTCTAATGAACTCCTGCCACTCTGCAGAAACTATGTCCTAGAAAATGACAGGTTTTTGGATTTTGGCTAAAGGGGTAATAATCATAATTAAAAGACCACTGGTATTGCTTTTACAATAGATGATCGGATTGGGACTGTAAGGCACTTTTACCATTCGTTAAATTTGGTTACCATAAGAAGATGTGTGATATGTAGAAATTGTGGTTTGATTTTTTTTTGCTGCTTGTGCTGTGTTATTATCTAATGTTAGTGCCAACCGTGGTTACAAAGTCATGAACTGATGCATTCAAGAGTCCGTCCTCCTGACACCATTGACCATTTCCACAGCCAGAAACCAGTTTTTTCAGGAAGAAAGCCATGGATCCCGTTATCTCTGGAAAGACTATCAGTAAAGCCAAAGGCTAAAGCTTGAAGTGTCATTAAAAAGAAAAAAAAAACGAATTACATGCTGCCTGATCCTTTTACATTTTCCACAGCGGGGTAAAAAAGGGGCCTTATTTCACCACCTGGTAAAAATAATGATCCTTTCCTCATTCAACTGTTTGGATTGTTTTAAAAATTGCCTTTCATGTGAGTTTCATGTTTCATGGCTAAAAACGTAGTTTAGAAGAAGCTCAGTCAGGTCTGCCAGTCTGGTTCAATATAGGGAAGAAGTGGTTTACTTTTGAAGAGCAAATTGTCCCTCAGACACAGATGATCAAGGGCAAAGTGGTAAAAAATCCATGGTGGATGTGCCAGTCAAAACTATCCTGGATATGTGGATCTGAGCTGGAACATTGGTCAAGTTGGAGGAAAAAGCGCTGTTTCAGAGGAGTTAAGTAAAAAAATGCATCCCGAGGTTTAATTTATGATGATGTACTTAAGTGAAAGAGCATCAGAGTGTTTCTGGATAGGTTAAGTAGGTGGTAGCAGCTTCAGTCATTACGGAGAAATTAATCTCTAATCAAATTTTGTTCCTGACAAGTGGCTAAAAGGTGACGGCTTAGTGCTTTTCAAAGAAGTTGAATATACTTTTTGCAGGCAAAAGTTTCAGCTAAATAACCTCTGACTGATTGTGTATTTTATTTTATTTTTTTCTTTATTTATAGGGATTTGATTGGCTGCTGGAAGATTTAAAAAAAATGTCATATCTATTTTATTGATCTTTTTTTCCCCCTATTTTCGTAGTTTGCCATACAGGATAATTGTTTTTTTTTCCCCCCATAATTCATCTGCGTTCACTATTCGATTTTTCTAGATTTCAGCGTTGCAGAGCAAAAGTTTCACAATCTGCCTTTTTTCTACTCCTGAAACAGACAGAAATGTCTTCAGCTGACCGGAAAGGATTCGCTCGCAGGCATGCAGCCAAACGTGTCAAAGCTATTCCAATAAAGTCATTTGGATTTTGTTCTTTAAATCGTCTTTGGAAATGAATTGCACATTTTCAGTAAGTTGCTCTTGTTCCTCTGAAGTCAGGTTTACTCCAGGCTCTATGTAGTAATCACTTCAATGCGTCCTGTTTGGATTCATTAGTCCCCTCAGCATGTTTAGGTCCATAGTTTCAGTGGATATGAGATTCCGCTCGTTTAAAAACTCTCCTGCCTCTGCTCTCTTTTAGGTTCTACTAAATTCCATTTTATGCTGACATCAATTTTACACTTCACACAAATACATCATTATTATAAAGCGTAAATGGGGTTTTAATCGATTTAAAAGCAACATAAAGCACAAGAAACCACCATGCAGTCCATCCATTTTCTTAAACTGCTGAATCCCTTTAGAGGTCACGGGGCTGCTGGGGCCTATCCCAGCTACTGTTGGGTGACGGCTGGTACACCTCGGACACTTTGCTAGTCTGTTGCACTCACATGCTCACCGAATCAATTGACCTTTAAAGTGTGTTTTTAAGTGTGGCAGGAGAGAGGACTCAAACCCAGGCCTTCTCGCTGTGAGGCAAGAGTGCTACCCACTACACCACAGTTTAAGGAGACATCTATAACTAAAGGTTTGCAGTTTGTGAAAGGTCAAATGGCGTTTTTGTTTAAGATTTGATCTGCATTACCTACTCCCGGATAGACACACATGATCTTCCAATGTTTTGGCCTCAATTGTGATTCCGGATTGAGTCTAAAGAATCAAATGATGCTGCAGGTTCCCTTGTAACATAATTCAGATGTGTTATTGGAGACCTGAAAGAGTTTGCATCATGGAAACTGTGTCAGTGGGATAGAGGTGGGAGTGATGAGGGAGCTGCAGCACCCCCTTATGGTGAGGGCATTTAACTGCAGGAAACAACTGTACGCTCATTGTGCATTTATTTTGTGAAATGAATGTGAAACTCATATGAGGATTGTATGAAAGTAGATGAGTGTTCGGCATTCTAACTAATTATTTAGTTTAAACATTAAACATTAAACCTCAAACCTTTTTTGGTGTTGCAGGATGTTTGTGAATCTTTTCTGAATCTGTCTGCAGACACCAACATTTAACTCTTTTGAACAGGGATAAACAAGCAGCCTCATTTTTTGTTTTGACATTATGTTGATATTGGGCTTTCATATTTAATTTAACAGCTGCAAAATGAAAGAAACACAAACTTGTCTTTAGGGGTTAAATTAATGTCAGGAGAAAAGCTTTTAGCTCCTCTTGTTCTATTATATTTCTTAAAGGATTATTTTTTTTCCTTAAGTTTATGTTTTATTAATCATTTAATCACTTGAATTTTGTGCCACAGGCAGCTATCCTTCAGAAATCTGACTCAGCCCATTGCAAATGCTATATTTGGTGTCAAAAAACAACTCAAAATGTAAAAAGTTACGGAAACAACCGATTCTCATCAACAGGTAAATTCCTAATGAACGACTGCTCCTCTGCAGAAATTTTGGGGATTTTGGCTAAAGATGGCATAATCGTACCTGAAAGACCATTGGGAACACTTTTGGAATAGTGGGACTCTAAGTCATGTTGACCACCTTTGGGGGGTAAAATAAAACATATTCTCTCTATCAGACCTCCAGCTGTCCTCCCGCCTTTCTGTCTTTAAAATAAAGGCAGAGTAATTTCACTTTAAAATACTACTAACGTTGAAGTAAAACATCGTTGCATGGATAATTAATGACTTATGAAGAATTACTAAAGTACTTTGTTACAGTTTGAAAATATATGACTTTTAGTCTTAAACTGGATGAATCAGGCAAAGGGAAATTAATTTTAGCCATTACTGGTATTGCCAGATACTGAAACTGTTTTAAATGATTAAGTCACATTCCTGCACGGTGGCGCAGTGGTTAGCACTCCTGCCTCACAGCAGGAAGGTCCTGGCTGGGGGGCCCTGAACACCATTGGGGGACCTTTCTGTGTGGAGTTTGCATGTTCTCCCAGTGCATGCGTGGGTTTTCTCCAGGAACTCCGGCTTCCTCCCACCGTTCAAAAACATGCTTCATGGGTTCATTGGTTCCTCTAAATTGTCCCTAGGTGTGAGTGTGAGTGTGAGTGTGCATGGGTGTGTGATTGTGGCCCTGCAACAGACTGACGACCTGTTCAGGATGTCCCCAGCCTTCACCCACAAGTGGGCGGGATAGAATCCTCCCCGTCACCCCGAAAGGGAGCAAATGATTCAGAAGATGTAGAAGATTAAAAAAAGGTCACATTTCTCTGTTTAAAGTGTTTCTGGCAACAAGGCTTTCGTTGCTGTATACATAAAAATAGAGATGTGCATTATTAGTATGTGGCTCTATCAGATAAACAGATATTTTTGAACTTGTTAGCTCATACAGATATGGGATTTTTAATGATATGAAAAACTGTCTCATGATTTTCTTTGAGTTCCAACCTTCAGGTACAGAAAAATACACGAGTCTGATTTTGTCAATCGATGCTGTTCAAGTGGTCGTCTTCACCCCTTACACTGCAGGCATCCATCAACTTTCAGTCACTGGCTCTTAGTATGAATACAATGAGAAGTAAAGTATAAGAAAAGTCATATTTTGATGATCAGAAGCAAACTAGATTTGAACTGGGACTGGCTTAATCCAGTTTCTGATGAGTTTAAGTCCTTCTGTGATTCTATTAATCTTACCCAGTTGGCCAATTTACGTGTCTTGATAATTCCACCTTAATCGATTTAATCTTAACAAATGTACCACATAAATTCTCATCTTTAGGTGTTTTCTGCAATTATTGGAGTGACCACTGTGTGGTGGCTGCTGTTAGGAACACCAAAATCCCCAAATATAAACCACACATTATTTATATACTTTTTAATCAACTAGCATATCACTATGATTTGTCTGCATTTAACTGGAGGAATATAGGTCTGTGGCCATAACAATTGTTTTAACAAACATTTAATATCTTCTAGTTCCTTGTTTGACTCTGAAGGAGCAGACTTTGTGAAACCCTGCACTGACCCCCCAGAGTACACTGGACACCCTTTTAATTTTGTACCTTTCACCATACAGGTATTGCACAAAGCCCTGAAAGCTCTAGATCATAAAAAATCTCCTGGACCTGACTTAATAGACCCTTACTTTTTGAAACTAGCAGCTGATTTTGTGGGAGAACCTCTGACAATTCTTTTTAACCTCACAGTCGAAACCAAAGAAATTCCCTACATTTGGAAATCAGCTTTTGTTCTCCCTTTATTACAAGGAGGTGACCCAGCAATTTTAGCTAATTACAGACCTATATCTAATCTATCAGTATTGTTCAAAATTCTTGAAACTCTTGTAAGTGAGCAATTAAAAGACTTTTTATTTTCCAATTCAATCTTGTCAAAATATCAGTCAGGCTTCAGAAAAAAACATAGCACTGTTACAGCTGCGATGAAGGTGATAAATGATATTATTGTTGCTCTTGGCAAGAAACAATATTGTGCATTGCTTTTTATTGATCTGTCAAAAGCATTTGATGCTGTCGATCATGGTGTTTTAAAGAGAAGACTTCTTCGGTCAGGATTGTCAGAGCAAGCAGTTGATTGGTTCTCTAATTATCTGAGTAATAGATCCCAGTGCATTACCTTAAATATGAAGGTCTATGTTCTGAATGTGTTACTGTCCACAGGGGGGTTCCACAGGGTTCTATATTAGGTCCCCTCCTATTCATTTTTTGTATCAATAATTTGGGACTATATGTATCTGATGTTAATATGCATTTTTCTGCTGATGATACAGTTATTTATTGCTGTGGATCAACTCTTGATCAGGCCATTGAATCCTTGCAGAAAGCCTTTGGTGCTGTCCAGCAATTTTTACTTCAACTAAAATTAGTCCTCAATGCTGATAAAACCAAGCTTATGTTGTTTTCTAATTGTAAGAAGATGCCTCATACAATTCCCACAGTGTCCACTCTTGAAGGAAAAAACATAAAGGTTGTTCATGTGTATAAATACCTTGGTGTATTGATTGATGACTCCCTCACTTTCAAACCTCATGTGGAGAATCTTGTCAAGAAACTGAGACTAAAATTGTTTTTTTATTTTCGAAACAAGGTGTGAAGGTCTTCGTAGGATTGACACGGTTTATCATTCTTCTCTGAGGTTCATTACTAACTGTAAAACAATGACACATCACTGTGAGTTGTATTCTCGAGGGGGTTGGCCTGCCCTGGCCATACGAAGGAGGATTCATTGGTACACTTTCATTAATAAGGCACTGCTAGGACTACTGCCGACCTACATCTGTTCCTTACTGTCACAGAGAAGGGCTGATTTTTATTCTCTTCGTTCACGTTATCATGTGTTGCTCTCTGATCTATTTGCTCCCACCGAACTAGGAAAAAAGGCTTTTGTGCATGGAACATGTTGCAGAAGGACTGGAACTTGACAGAGTTGATTTCCTTGAATGCTTTTTAATTTAAACTGAGAGGTCTCGAGGCTGACTCCATAACATGCACTTGTTTTTCATAATCGGTTTGTCATGTCCTGTTTTTTTGCTCTTTGTAATTATGTAACTGTATTTTGGTCGCTGCTGCCGCTTGGCCAGGACTCCCTTGAAAAAGAGGTTTTTAATCTCAACGGGACTTTCCTGGTTAAATAAAGGTCAAATAAATAAATAGATGCAAAACTCTCTATTCCTAACTTCTTTGTGCTTGACAGTGTCCTTTAAGTCCCACTCATTAAAATAAGTATTCCCAGTGATCTTTTAATTGTGGTGATTCTGTTTTTAGGTAAATTCCAAACATTGTTTACTAAGACATAGTTTCTGCAGAGCGGCAGGAGTACATCAGAAATTCTCCTGTGAGTTGTGGGCGGGACTGTGAGCGTAGAACTTTGAGCAGGGAGCTTGTGGCCAATCCAGCGTGTTTTCTACGTCACAAATTAACTCTTTTTCAAAAAGCATTTTTGAAAAAGGGGTCATGGGGTTGCTGGAGCCTGTCCCAGCTGCTGTTGGGCAAAGGCGGGGTACACCCTCGTCAGTCGCCCACACACATACACACACATGCACACCTAGGGACACTCCAGAGTTATACAGTGGTGGACCAAATTGTTGGCACCCCTCAGTTAGAGAAAGAAAGTCCACAATCCTCAATGAAATGACTTGAAACGTTCAAAAGTAACAATAAGTTAAAAGTTATTGAAAATTAAATAATCAAAATTAGCCATTACTTTTGAGTTGTTGATTAACAGAATTATTTAAAAAAACAAACTAATGGAGCCGGTTTAGCTCGTGCTGAACCAAGGTTCGAATCCGTGCTGCTCCCTATTCCTTTCTCTTCTTCTGTGCCGGTCCCAAGCCGGGTTAACAGGGTTGCGTCAGGAAGGGCATCCGGCATAAAACATTGCCAAGTTAACCATGCAACTCATCCTCAAAAGAGAGGTTGTTTCACTGTGGCAACCCCTGATGGGACAAGCCGAGAGAGAAAGAAGATTTTAAAAAACAAACTAATGAAATAGGGCTGGACAAAAATGATGGTACCCATAACTAATATTTTGTTGCTCAACCTTTTGAGGCAATCACTGCAATGAAACGGTTTGTGTATTTGTCAATGAGCCTTCTGCACCTGTCCACAGGTATTCTGGCCCCCTCCTCATGAGCAAACTGCTCCAGTTGTCTCAGGTTTTACAGGTGTCTTCTCCAAATGTCATGTTTCAGCTCCTTCCACTGATGTTCAATGGGATTCAGATTTGGTTCCATAGAAGGCCACTTCAGAATAGTCCAACGCTTCTCTCAGAGCCATTCTTGGAGGTTTTCTGGCTGTGTGTTTTGGATGGTTGTCCTGTTGGAAGACCCATGACCTGAGACTGAGACCAAGCTTTCTGACACTAGGCAGCACATTTCTACCCAGAATGCCTTGATAATCTGGAGATTTCATTAGACCTTGCTTAACTTCAAGACACCCTGTGCCAGATCCAGCAAAGCAGCCCCAAAACAGAACTGAGCCTCCTCCATGTTTCACAGTAGGGACAATGTTCTTTTGGTTGGATGCTTCATTTTTGAGTCTACCAACATAGAGCTGATGTGTCTCACCAAAAAGCTCCACTTTTGTCTCATCTGTCCAAAGGACATTTTCCCAGAAGCTTTGTGGCTTGTCAACATTCATTTTTGCAAATTCCAGTCTGGCTTTTTTATGATTTCCTTTCAACAGTGGTGTCCTCCTTGGTCGTCTCCCATGAAGTCCACTCTGGCTAAAACAACGACGAATGGTGAGATCTGACACTGATGTACCTTGATCTAGTAGTCCTTTAATGTCTTTGGAGGTTGTTCTGGGCTCTTTGGATACAGTTCCAACTATCCGTCTCCTCAATTTGTCATCAATTTTCCTCTTCCTCTTCGTCCAGGGAGGTTGGCTACTGTCCCGTGGGTCTTAAACTTCTGAATAATATGTGCCACTATCATCAAAGGAACTTCAAGCTGCTTAAAGATGGTTTTATAGCCTTTACCTTTACCATGTTTGTCTATAATTTTGTTTCTAATGTCCTGGGACAATTCTCTCCTTCATTGTCAGTGTGGTTCACACCTTTTCACCAAACAGCAACGTGACTATTTGTCTCCCTTTAAATAGGCAGACTGACTGGTTTGAAAACAGCTGTGATGTCAATTAAAGGAGATACCTGAGTTCATCATGACCCCCTGGGCAATTAGTTCTCAGTCTTTTATGGAGGGACCATCATTTTTGTCCAGCCCTATTTCATTAGTTTGTTTTTTAAAATAATTCTGTTAATCAACAACTCAAAAGTAATGGCGGATTTTGATTATTTAATTTTCAATAAATTTAAATTTATTGTTAATTTTGAATGTTTCAAGTAATTTCAGTGAGCATTTTGTACTTTATTTCTTTAACTGAGGGGTACCAACAATTTTGTCCACCACTGTATATGAAGCATTTGTTTGGACTGTGGGAGGAAGCTGGAGTTTCCGGAGAAAACCCACGAATGCATGAGGAGAACATGGAAACTCCACACAGAGCCAGGATTTAAAGCAGGGTAAAGATTCTAATCCTGGCTCCGCAGAGCAGCCCACATTCTCAAAATGATATTACATAATTTAATTATAAAGCTTATTGCACATCTTTATGCATCACCTATTTGTGGAGATGTACATGAAGACCAATCTGCAAACTGACAGCAAGCAAAAACATCAGCATGCTGAATATTACTCTCCACTTCAGTGCCCAGCTGTCCCAAGGAAGCACACATACAGCTGTAGACTGCTCACATCAACCCATCAACCCATAATTGTGTGTACTCACACAATTATACTCTAAAAAACTGTTTCTTATAGACCCTAGAACTAACAAAGACCCATGTTTAAAACATAAACATTTCTTATTTTCTGTCTTGCAAGAAAAGATCAGCTCAGTAACCTTGTGGTTAGTGGAAGGTCGTGGGTTCAAACCCAGGCCGAGTCATACCAAAGACTTTAAAAATGGGACCAAATGCTTGACACTCAGCATTGAGGGGTTGGATTGGGGGGGTTAAGCCACCAAATGGTTCCCCAGCGTGGCTGTCTGCAGCGCACTGCTCCCCCAGGGGAGGGGTCAAATGCGGAGAACAAATCTGCACACCTAGATGGGGGGAAAATAAATAAATAATATCATCATGAACATTTTTCAAAAGCAAAATAATCTTAGTTTGATCAGACATGTCTTGGTGACAAGATTTATTTTCTTGAAATAAGAATTCTTGGTAAGACCATTCATCTTATCCCAGTGACAGATTTTCTTTGTGCTTATTTAAAGAGTTTTGTCAGCGGGGTAGGTGTTGCTCCTCTAAGTCGCTGCTCAAAGGGCATGTGGTCTGTGGTATGGAATAGATCCAGCACACGTGTTGAGCTGCTAGCAGCATGACAACGACAGGATTTATTCTTCCATAGTCACAATATCAACATCTCCAATATCCATGTAACCATAATATGACCTATAATATTCCATCTGCAAATTACCAATTATATTTCTAAATGATAATTAGTCCTTCCAGTATACTTTCTCTGCTTCTGTCAACAAAATACAGTCATTATATTGCACTATGTCTATGTAAATGGACCTTTATGTGCATTTCAAGCTTAAACTTTTAAAACTCTCCCGCTGACACATCTTTACACAAGTTTTTTAGTCTGTTGTAGGGTTTTACTTGGAAAATGTGCAACATGACAGCGTAGTTGAAAGTTCTAACCAGTTGTATTTTTGACCAAACACGGACCTCGAATTTCTTAGTGACGATATTGGTGGCGTCTTTTTTAATTCACAGAAGTACCAACCATTTGAAAATTGATCATGTCAGAAAAAATATCAATTGTGGTTTGTGCTAGAGGGCTGCACAGAGTTTGAAGGCAAAGCCCCTCCCCCGCCTATACCTGCTTTTTCCCTTCTACCTGTTCACCTGTTCATATACTCAGAAGGAGCAGTTGTTTTTCCCTCGCTTCCAGAGTATTGTACACAGAGAGCGTAAAATGGGCCATCGAGGTTAACACGAGTAGTCAGGGCCAAGCGCAGCAATACAGATGAAAAAGCTGTTAATCTATCTAAGTAACACTGCGCGGATATGATGGAGCAGCAGGGACATGATGTCAATGGATGAAGCAGAAAAGAACCTCAAACGAGGTTCATCGGGAGGCACGCATGGTTCTCAGATCTGCTAATCAGCAAAACTGGAAAAGGCTGAAGCTAAAAGTATTTTTCTGTCAGGAAAAAATTAATTCATAGATTTTCAGCTCTGCTGAACCATTAATGTTTTTTGTCTACAATTCAAATGACTTTGACCTGCATTCACCAGCTGGTTTCGCGCTGCTTCAGGCCGCTCTGGTCTGCGCACGCACTCACGCATAATTTCTTTAACCGTAACAGGATTTAAAAATATATTTAATAATTGCTTAAAATTTCACAAAAGAGGAATGCATGAAAAATATGAGGCTCGAGGACGATTTTAATCTCTTTAATATCAAAATATGTGTTTTTTTCCCTGCGGGAAGGGAGACTATACAAAATCAATGCATCTCTATTGCTGTGCGGGAATACATTTTCTGAGTTTTATGGGTGCGGGCGTGGAGGACATACATATTATGTGGGGCGGGCGGGATTGGTCAGAAATTCAGCGGGCGGGAGGGGAGCGGATGAAGAAATTGCTTCCGCCAGAGGGCTCCTCTAGTTTGTGGGGGTTATTTGACACCAAGTTTTTCTAATGTATACCGAGTGGGCTGGGAAAGAAAAAGCCTGCTAGGCAGAGGCTGGATTCAAATTCAGTAGGTATCTTAGCTCAGCTAAAAGCCCAGAAAGCTAAATCAGGGTCAGGCAGGCAGGGGTAATAACGAGCATGAGAGAATAAGAGAAGTAACAGGGGTGGTCAGGATCCAGGCGAGGGTCAGGGCAGGCGGGAGGTGTGTGGGTCAGGTCAGGAGACAGAAGATCGCGTCCAGATATAACGCTCATATCTGGACCTGATCCAGATCCAGAAATGAAAGCAAAATGGCACAAATAATACTTCATACACTGAGTGAGGCTCAGTGCAAGTATTTTTTGTGTGAATGAGTCAGGTGTGTGACCTCCAGGAAGTCTGCGCTGGGGATGCTGGGAGATGGTGGCTGAACTCTGGGACCTGCCTCCCGCCGATGACCAGAGTGGGAGATAGATCTTCATTTCTGACAGCCTGACAAGTTTCAAGATTTCCACCGCTCGACATTTCGCACCAAACCCCCTCCCAACTGTAGCTGCCATGTGCTCTGGTATCAGGTAGCAACAGTCCCAGGTGAACACTGCATGAGAAAACCTTGTTCAAGAACCTGCGGTCATCTTGTTCCTGAAGGGAGCAACACATGCCCAGACTAAATCTAGAAGCCCTTTGAAATGAATTTTTTAAATAAATTCCAACTGCTTGAGGGCACTGTAGGAGAGTGATTCGGTGTTTGCTACTGACACCAACACAGAAGAAGAAATGCCAATTAGGCCGGGCTTTACACTGCAGATCTTGATGCCCATATCCCATTTTTCTGACTATATCCTAATTTTTGACTAATTCAGCTTACATCATCTTTTAAAAGTGACCCGTATCTGATTTTTTTGCATTTACACTAAAACAATGCTGAAAACTATCAACGATTTGAGGATCATGAAGCAGTATTTCTGCCTTCCGCGACCTCTTTTCGGACTTTTTGGAGATTGGCGTTGTCGCGGAGCAAGGTGATGACGGAAGGAGGCGCTGTTCTGGGCGCCCTTGAGGGGACGATGGGGAGTAATACGACGGCTGGCCTGGTCGGCCGCCTTTATGTGCTTTCTCTGAGTTTTGAATGAGGAAGTGTTTGCAGACGTGCTGGGTACTAACAGTTTGATCCAAGTGTTGAACCTTTCCGCGCTGACATAACTTCTCTTTTTCTGGACCGTAGTCAGAAACACACAGGAGATTTCGGGTTCTTTTTCCGTTTCTGAACCCTCAGCCTCCAGAAAGCAGAGACTCTGGAAACTCTTGGGCGAGACACTTTATTTTAATTCTACGGTTTCTGACAGTCCCCTCTCCGGCCACAGGCCCCCACGCTCACAGGAGAGAGAGGGGGGGCTCTTTCCTACACACACACGTTAGCACGCGCGGCAAGTGCCGCCACACACACACACATGGTCCCACTCACACACGCCCCCAAAAAATAAACGGCTTCTAGCCTGCTGTTCCATAGCAACGTGTCCCACTTCATTAGTTGTCATTATGTCCATCTGCAGACCGACCGACCAGACCGACCGACATAACAGCGTTTCTTAACTACGGTCTGAAGCCTGAGGCTGAGAAAGGTACGACGCTGACAGCAAAAATCAGCGCACGTGCTAATCTTAATAAGTCATGTGATCTCAGTTGGTGGTGTCCTGAGTTGACGTCACTGACGTATGACTCGCATTTACTGGGGAATATCCGATTTGTCTGCTTACATGGCACACAGAAATGCACGTATCCGATTTGTTTCCAATTTATTTCCACATATGAGAGAGGCCTGTATCCGAGAAAAAACGGAATTCATGCGCTTTGTCCTGCTTATACATTCAATTCCATCATATCCGACCCAAAGCACGTGGAGACCTAAAATCGGAATTGGGTCACTGAATTTTGCAGTGTAAAGTGTATTATCTTATGCAGCATCGTACAAATTGTTTCCAAAGTGACACCAACGATGAAGAATTCAACATATTAAGTGATTTGAAGTGATATAAAGAACTAAGTTGACTTGTTAAGATCGTTCTTTCTGCTTCTGTTATCTGGAATAATTGTTCATTTGTTACGCTAATGCTACTAGATTCTCTCCTCTATGATGCTAAATAAGCATTAATGTTATGGTGGTGGAGGCTTGTATACATTCAGTCTATTCTTGTTGTCTATTCTGTTGCTATGATTTACCAGAGACACATAGTCTCAAGATGAAATGTCTGTTCTTGGTTCCATATTTTGTTAAAAACTCTCATAAGTTAAACTTATATATGATCTTTTTCTTCTTTATTACCCTTTTTTTAGCTGCTGCAATGTATACTCTACCTGAAGAGTTCAATCAAAATACGGCAGTTAAAACACGCATGTGCAGTGACTTACATATCAGGGGATGTTCAATTGGTCATTCAAAGGCCAATCAAGTGACGTGACGATGGCATGGATGATGATTGGCTGATGACAATTTTTATAACGTATATAGATATGTTTTTGTTTGATGACCTGCGCCCCCGTTTAAGCAGTCAAGATATCCAGTGCCAACGCACTAAAGGACCCTTCAAAACAACATTGAATCCTCCATGTTTGATGTCCTTGTTCATTTCTATTTGTTTTGTCTTAACACTGTCAATGACATCCTTTACAAATAAGCTCTATTTATGTCTTCATCTGTCTGGCCAGCGGCTTGTGGTTTTGTCACATAACTTTTTGTTGTCAGCAGTTCATCCTCCTGGGTCTCTCTTTCTATGGCGTTCTCATTCAGATGGCGGCGGATAGTGTACAAGAATAATTGTTGTACCTTTGGTCTGCAGATCAGCTTGAATTTATTTGAAAGTTAATCTGGGCTTTTATCCATCAGACAAACATTCCCTTGTTGTAATGTTTCATTATTTTGCCCTTCCATCTACATCCAGGGAAGGTTATCTACAGAGAGTCAGGCTGCAAACCTCTTGATGATATTGCGAATACAGTGAACAAAGGAACATTAAGATCTCGGAGATGGACTTGTAGCCCTGAGATTGTTCCTTTTTCAATTGTTTTTCCTCTCAAATCCTCAGATGACATTACACTTCTTTTCCGTCTCCGCGCTCAGCACAACACACAAAAGGCTGTGTCCTCCATTTTAATCATTGTTTTCAAGTGTGTTAATGCATAATCTAAAATTTTTACCGCCACAGGCCTAATAAACCAATGACAGAAGCTTAATTCACATGTTGGAAAAAGCTTTTATTTTTGTAGTTTCAAATAAGGCCAATAACTTCCTCCCAGTTTGTTTTTTAGTTTAGTGTCAGTGTTTGATCGGTTTACTGCTTTTTTCTGTTTTTTACGAGTTATGTAATGCAAAAACTATCAACACAAAAATGGCAAAACATTTGGAAGCAGAATAATAATCTGAGAGAAGTGTTGTAATTTCTGACAGTACTGGAAGAGTATCGATACATTTGGCCATACATACCTTTAACCCTTTAACTGACCGGACCTTTGGCTCAAGTGTTCAAATTTTTTCAACTGTTTACGCAAATAATGTAATTCCAGTTGATTCTGAAGTGGAGAAAAGCAGCCTTGTGCTGATATGCAATGATGTAGTTAATAGTAAAGTATGCATTGTTGGGGAACTAGACTAGTAAACATCAGCATGCAAAAAACATTACTAGCATAAAGTTAGTAATGTGTTGGAAATCATGCTGAAGAGTTATGTATGTAAAAATGTGTTATTGAGGTAACAGCGCATAGCTGGGGTTATACACTGATTGCTTTTAAACTTGTTTATTCTTAAAGAATGTTTATTTCAGCAGTTTTTAGACAGAAGTTTTTATACTTTTGCATTGCATTATATTTGCACTGTACCATTTACATGCCCTGACTTTATACTCCTAACAAACATACTAAAATGTTTTACCTATATACGTCCTTGATAAGAATGACTTATCAAAAGGCTTCGTCACCTTGCAGCTGCACTAATGCATTCACTCTGGTTCTAAAGTTAAAGCTGACCCCCCCCAGCCGGCAGACCCCCAGCGCAGCATGCCCGACCCCCCCGCGGCCGACAGGATTCCCATAAGCCCGGCCGCCCCGAGAAGACCAAATAGCCTCAGGTCTTAAGAACTGGACATTACCGGACCCTGATATGATACATGCCTACTGGCTGAAGTTAACGCACTGCACTCCATGAGGCATGGCAGCACATATAACAAAAGTGATCCTTCTAGTTCCCACTACCTGGTTCCAATAACCTGTTTCTCCACAACATGGAAGCTCATGTCAGGCATCATTGCAACCAAGATAAATAGGCACATGGATCAATACATGAGCAACACACAGAAGGGCATTGGTAGAGACTCCAGAGGAGCCAAACACCAACTCCTGGTTGACAGAACAGTCGCTCAAGACTGCAGGTCATGACACACCAACCTGTGCACAGCCTGGATGATTACAAGATTACAAGAAAGCCTATGTACAACATCAACAGGACTCTAAGACCTTCATAAGAAACTCAATGAAGCTGTGGAAAACCACCCTTGAAGCCAATGGGAAGCCACTTGCACAAGTGTCCATCAAATGTGGGATATACCAAGGTGATGCTCTGTCCCCACTGCTGTTCTGCATAGGTCTGAAACCCCTCAGCCAAATAATCAACAAGACTGGCTATGGATACCGACTCAGAAATGGGGCCACCATCAGTCACCTCCTCTACATGGATGACATCAAGCTACCGTAAATTCCGGGTTATAAAGAGCACCCGATAACAAGCCGCACCCACCCACTTTCATGTGTTTAGCTACTTTTATACATATACAAGCCACATCAGAGTACAAGCCGCATGTATTAAGTAGCACGATCATCCTGACAGATCACGTCCTGACTCCCAGAGTAAGTATAATTCATTGAAACACTGTGGGAGGGGTCAGCCTTGCCTCAGGCTCCTGCATTTGAGTACACCCACATCTGCCAAACAGCATGGACCTCTATTCTGTTCACAAGTTCCTCAGTTATGTTTTTTTTTATTTTATGGTTTTTATTTTTTTTACTTATTGACAATCTAGGTATCATACATAAAATTACAAACAGTAACCATATAATCAACATTACATCCCTCAGTTATGATGAGGAAATTTACATTCGCGATCCCTCATTTCCCATGAGACTTAGGGGCTAAAGGCGGGGCCAACGCCCGGCTCGCCACACTGTTGTACGTGTTTAAGAATGAGCAAGTAGCAGCAGTGGATGGAGGGGTGAACGGGAACAGCTCCCCTTCCTTCCGCCTGTGTCGCAGCAGCATTATGGTGGCAACAGGGCTGGTTAAAAAAACACACCAGTAAAATAAAGCAGCGGCCACTGAGAAGCGCGCGCCTCAGCGCGGCGCGTGCATCTGAAGTTTCCTTCCACAACAAACACTGTTGTTCCGCGGACGCCTCTGCGCTCCGCGCTCGCCCCGCGCGCTCCCCTTCCTATCTTCTCCGACACCCCTGGCCAGGGCGGCTACATGGAGGAGCGCTTCGTCCCCATTGCGCCGGTGGACGGAGCGAATCGTGTCTGTGCAGAGCAATCAGACTTAATACTGTACGTTTTGTGGATGAGGGGTGGATGCGTTGTTACATGTGGGAGCCATCAGACTGACATCGACCCCGCAGCTCTACATGAACGAGCAGCAGGAGAACATGTCTCCAGCTCACACGGAGGCTGTGAGCTTTTCAAAGCAAAATTCCGCTCAGTCCTTAGAAACAGTTAAAAACGATCACGTGGATTTGTGTTTCCAGTTGTGTCCCGACAAAATAAAGGCTGATGTTATTCCAACATATTTACGTGCAGCCAGCCGAGTCACTATGACTCTGATGTAAATTCACTCCTGAGCATGCGCTGTTCTCTCCCTCACGCAGATGACCGGCTTTTCCAAACCCGCTGGTGATGGTGGATTTTTTCACGCTGCTTTTAACAATTCCTTTTAACTTCATCATCATATTGTAGCGGCGATCACGTGCAGGTTGGGTCTAATGGCACCAAAGGATTCTGGGATACGGCCGGGCATGCGTGTTTCGTTTTGTTGAACAATGACTGAAGTGTCTAAGACCTGAAGTGAGGTCCATGCTGTTAGGCTGCTTAGAGGTGTGTTAAAAAAAATGATTTGTACTTGGTGTTAGATAGAGAATTCAAACCATTCACTGAGTCCGAAAGAACGTACATGGCGGCCGCCAATTAAATCCATAAATTAGCCGCGTCACTGAGTAAGCCGCAGGGCTGTAAGTGCAGGAAAAAAGTAGCGGCTTATAGGCCAGAAATTACGGTATATGCTAAGAGCCAACGTGACATTGACTCCTTGATCCACACTAGAGGGCTGCATTGGGATCGGGTCCCGCCGGGTCCCGCGGGACCCAACCCAAATCTCGCGGGATTGGGCGGTTTGGACTGTGCTGCGGGCGGGAGCGGGCGGCAGAAAAAAACCCCGCGGGATCAGTGCTGGCATGAATATATATTAGCGGACTACGTTAGGCTGTGCAGCTGTTGGTTTCTTATGTACTGAAGCTCCGTGAACGCACCAAGTAGAGACGCCCAATGGGCTCTGTCATGTAACCTGATGTTGGGGGTGCGCCCCGCCCCGCCTCTTACTAAGAGCGCGCTTCAGGCCGTCTGTCTGCGCGCGCACACACGCAGACTTTTAACCGAACAGGATTTGTGAAAATATATTTAATAATTAAGTTGCACATAACACAAAAGAGGAATGCATGAAAAGATGAGGCTGGAGGAGGTCATGAATCTGTTTAATAATATCAATAAAAATACGTGTTTTTTTCCTGCGGGACGGGGGACGATACAAAATCAATGCATCTCTATTACTGTGCGGGACTAAATTCTATGAGTTTTGCGGGTGCGGGCGGGAGTGGACATACATAGTGCGGGAGCGGGCGGGAGTGTAACGCATACGTTGCGGGAGCGGGCGGGATTGGTCAAAAATTCAGCGGGAGCGGGCGGGAGCGGGATGAAGAAAATAGTCCCGCGCAGGGCTCTAATCCACACCACCAGGATCTACAGTACTGACATTGGGATGTCATCATTCGGGCTCGAGAAATGCAGCCGGATGGTGACAAAGAGAGGCAAGGTAGTCCACACAGGAGGGGTCTCACTCCCAGAAGGAACAATAGCAGACATCGAGGACAGTTACAAGTACCTTGGAATTCCGCAGGCAAATAGCAACCTGGAGCAGGCAACAAGGAAAGCTGCAACAGCTAAATACCTCCAACGAGTAAGGCAAGTCCTGAGAAGCCAGCTCAATGGCAAGAATAAGACCCGGGCAATAAACAGCTATGTACTGCCGGTTATCAGATACCCTGCAGGAATAACAAGATGGCCAAAGGAAGAGATACAGACCACGGATGTTAAAACATGAAAGCTCCTCACCATGCATGGAGGGGTCCATCCCAAATCCAGCACCCTGAGACTGTATGCTAGCTGCAAGGAAGGAGGCCGAGGACTAGTGAGCGTAGAAGCCACTATCTAGGATGAAACATCCAAGACGCATGAGTACATCAAGCTCAAGGCCCCAACTGACAGTGTGGTCAGTGAATGTCTCAGGCAATGGAGAGCAGAGGAGGCAGTGCTGGAGGACAGATCCTCATGGGAGGACAAACCCCTGCATGGGATGTACCACCTGAAGTGGCTGATATCAAGAAGTCCTATGGCTAGAGAGGGCTGGCCTACAGGACAGCACTGAAGCACTCATCCTGGCAGCTCAGGAACAAGCCCTGAGCACTAGGGGTGTGTATTGTCAAGAGTCCGGCGATACGATACAAATCCCGATACGCACCCCGCGACACTATATATATCCCGATATTTTACCGAAACTTATTTTCTTTTTCTTTTACATATGACTTTGAAAAAACTGTACCTGCATGTCAATATGTCTTCTATTGTAATAAAATGGTCAAATTCAGTTTATTTGTGCTGATTTATTTATATGTTCATGTGCGTTCTGTTTGAGGTTCCTTTTGAGTGACTGACCTTGGACCATTTGAGAAAAAATGAGGCACATCAGCAGCTACATCCACGGTTAGGAGTGAGAAGCTGAAAACTCAAACTATTCCAGAAAAGGAAAGTCTAGTGGGAACGTGCATGTATCAGGAGTTGTTTGATTGGCAGTTCTGGAATCAAGTGACGTACTTCATACTGAAGATCATGATTGGCTGACGACATTTTTAAAAACAATTAATTTTTTTCTTTTGATGGCCGGCAAGCACAGATTCCTACGCAATCACATATTAGCCCCTTGGTCTATGCCAATAAAGGAAAGGTTTTCCTTTGCTTTATTGGCTTTAAAGAGCGCAATTCAAAGTTTTAATCCAGTAAACATGAAGACCTTTCTCTTATTTTGTCATGTTTTTGGTTTCTCATTTGTGTGCTTTTGTGTGTTAAATCCTTATACTGTTTAATCTTCAAAGGAAAGGAACTCTGAGAGCCTCAAAGAACTGTAGCCAAAATAAACAGAAGTTATTCATTTACCGTGTTTTATGAAAAACAACTGAACAACAGGGTGTACTTACTTTTCACACATTTGTTTTATGAGTCTATCCCAAAAAAAAAAAAAAAATTGGGTTGACATGTTGCTACACAAACCTCTGAATTTGGTAGAAAGTGAATCTTCTTTTGGGAGCATAAATTCAGAGAAGAGAAATTACAACTCTTTTAGAAGTGCTTTTAAAAAAGGAATCACGGAACGGCACTAAAACATGACAAACTGTTGCAGCAGGTTAAAAATCTTACATCCATTATTTCTGAGAAGTGTCATTTCTTCATAATTCCTCTGGGATTGCTGGTAATGTCTTTTCATGGTTCATTTGAAATCTTTAATTAAAGCCTTTGTGAATTACAGTAGAGGCCACTGAGAGATGAATGTGTCACCTAATTTATGCCATTTTGGCTAATAAACAATTAAAGTCTCAAAGGTGTTAACCATCAGCTCAGACTCTGTTTTAAATTCAAGGGTACCAAATATCAATGCTTTGTTTTCTTTGTGCTTCTGAGCATGATCTAGACCAGGAGTCTGCAACCTTCAAGAGTCATTTGGGTCAATTACTCACCGACCACAACCCAGTAGGAGCTACAAAGTCTGATTTTCCCCTTTAGAAAAGTTAAACACTGACTTTTATTTACCTTATTGTAGCTATTATAAGGAATATAAATGCGTAACGAAAACATAAAATATCCTTTTTTTTCTAAACATGACAGTTTCTAACTTTTGACCGGGGTCAGAGGACTTCCTTTCAAAATAAAAGACACTTTGGCAACCTAGATCATCTCGCCGCAACAAAAGCAGTAGCAGGAAGTGAAGTCAGCAGCGATTTGAAGTCCCACTCCGATCATCTTTTGTTCTATTTTCAAAACCTTAGTGGTCTTTAATTATGATTATGCCATATTTAGCCAAAATTGAAAAAACAAAAAAGCGTTGTTCTCTTAGACATAGTTTCTGCAGAGCGGCTGTAGCTCATTGGAAAATTTCCTTTTAAAAAATGGAAGGAAGCTCTCTGTTTAGACTTTTTCCAGCTAGCTTACAGCCCCTTACGCCCCTGACTTAAAATTACCGTTGCAACAATAATAGCGATCAATGTTGGGGCCCTTCAGCCGTATAGTTTTGTTTCAAAATTTCAGCTCAGACAAGGAAAACTATGACGTTCATGGAAATAGTCATCAGAATGGAGCGGAGAAATGGGATCTTTTTCTACCTGCATTTTTTTCATCTGCTCCTGATTAACAGTGATTCGAATAAAGAAATAATCAGAAATGCAATTCCAAGCTGACTGTTCTTTATATTGGTCCTCCATAGCGACAAAAATGTTACAAGAGCATGTTAAAAAAAAACGAAAAACGTGATTTCCACAGGTCTATTAAAAAAATGTTAATTTTACTGTTTGTGGTGCATCTAAATAACTAAATAACTAAACTACAATGGTAGCTTATTCAGGGACCCTTACCGTCTTTAAGTGACCACTTCAACCACTCAAAATACTTTTTTTCCCCAAAAAATATACAATCTGCACTATATACATAATTCTGGTTGTACCAACTGACCTCTAGTTAATGTTCGGTAGCAAACGACACAAAAATCTGTCAAAATGTTCGACTTGCTTAACTAGGAAGCAAAATCGCTTGATGGATTGTAGAGGCATTATGGGTAGTGTAGTCTGGTGCCTTGAAAAGAGATATGTGTTGTTCTTCAACTGTTTGTGAGAGAGTGGAATAAAGCTTGAGTTGGTTTACTGACTTGAAAAACATGTCATTTTCCGTTAACCAGCCAGTCACCATGGAGACCTAAAAGAGCCACATGTGGCTCCGGAGCTGCAGATTGCAGACCCCTGAAATGGACAGTCTTACCCTTTGGTCCAGCTCTCAGAACATTTGTTTGGTAAGAAGAAGATCACAGACATCAAGCAGCTCCACCATCAGGATGTTTGCTCTCCTGAGAGTCAGGCAGATTATGGCTGAACAACAATACTTGTTCATTAAAAGTCTCTCCCCAACTTTGTATCCTCAAATGATTAATGACTCATCCAGCACGCTTTATTGAATTTGGCTTTTCACATCGTCTCTGAATTGTAGAGGCTGTTTGTTTTCTAAATGCCTTGACGATGATAAGAACTTTGTGTTTCACAACAGCAGTGGGAATGACCTTGGTCTGCCCAGCTGCCACCGTCATTATTTTTCACAGGCATAGTGGCAATCTACACTTGGCAGCCCCAAAATTATTAGTTAGGCTCCTATTTGAAGAAGTCTCCCACCACTTTTCACCAAGGTCACTGTAGGATTTAAAGCAAACCCTCTTTTCCTGTAGGAATCTCTATTAAAGAAGCTTCTTGTCTTGCTTGCTTCATTTGTTGTTGATCCTTATTAGAGATGAAAAAAGGTTTCCACAGGGAAGTCAATGCGGTGTGAGTGTAAAGGAAAAACGTCCTGGACAGAATGTCATTAAGGCTTAACGGACACATTCAACATGTTGAAATATGGTCCTTCACCCCTCTGGTTGTGTTTCCAGTTGTGTAAAAGTTAGGCAGATAGTAGTAAAAACACCATGAAAGCACACAGTCCTGCAGTTTGCCAGAGCAAACTTTTGTGTCAACATTTTCAACAAAAACCTGCAGAGTACGTTTTCCATGCTATAGCTAGTTCACATCTGGACTGATTTTGAACGGTAGACACAATCTTTGCAGCTCTGCGGCGATAAGAACATCTTTATTACTGGAAACAGATTCTGTGGTTTCATGAAATCAAAACTAAGCTGTTAAATTTGATTAACTGCTGCCAAATTTGGAGAAATCAGCAGGAAAGCTGCAAATCTCAGAAGACTAGTAAGTAAGTAAGTAAGTTTTATTTATGTAACGCCTTTCCCAGATAAAATCACAACGCGCTGAACAATAAAAACCATACAAAACAATAAAAACACAGAAACAATCAATTAAATATGATGTAAAGCAAAACTAAATAGAAGAAAATAAACGTAGAATAGAGATAACAATAAAACCAGTCAGCTTAAAGCATTTATGAATAAAAGTGTCTTTAGTTGTCTTTTAAAAGAATCAACAGTATCGCCCACACGAACGGACAGAGGGACGGCATCCCAGAGTCATGGGGCTATTGCCTGGAATTACCGCTCCCCTCTGGTTTTATATTTGGTCCTAAAAATCTTTAAAAGATTTTGATCTGAGGATCGGAGGGCACGGCTGGAAGCGTAGGGACAGAACAAGTCTGATAAGCATTGTGGGGTCTGTCCGTTTAAAGCTCTGTAGGCTAAACCTAATATTTTAAAATCAGCACGCCACTTGATCAGTGCAAGGAGGATCAAATGGGGGTGATGTGTGTCCTTTTGTCAGATCCTGTTGAAAGCCTTGCAGCAGTGTTTTGGACTAACTGAAGACGGTAACGAACAGATTTATTAAAACAAGTATAAAGAGAATTACAATAAACTAAACGAGAGGAAATAAAAACATGGATAGCCATCTGTTAGATAAAAAGGCCCGCAGTTTTGCTATGTTACGTGAATGGTAAAAAGACTTTCTAATAAAAAGAATGACTCCATCATCATGAAGCATGGGGGGAGGGGGGCATCATATTTTGTGGGTGCTGTGCAGCACCAACAGCTACATTTTTTCTATTTAACAAATATTTGGTCAAGTAAACCATGGACTCCAAACTGATTACAAAAACAGTTTGAGACCAAAATAAGTTCCGCTCTGGAACTTTTCCACCACAAAGCCGCTGACTTAAACCCTGGATATGATTTTCAATGCGTGGGCGTCATGCATTCTATTATCTGCTGAATATGATTAACAACAATAAAGTGAAGCTCAGCTCAGATCTAACAGACCTGTCAACAAACTTCCATAACTGTGTGGTTGAAGACTTGTGCCTCGTTAACCAGGTTTAATCACTAAACTAACTTCCACTTAACCTGTTAACTAGCAGGAAAAAACACCTATGTATACTGTATATACGTAACAGGGGTGTAACCATCAATCACCTCAATGGATATATATTTCCGCTCCATAACAGATCGATCTCTATGAGGCAATCTGTTAACCAAATCGACCTATTCAGTTATAAAACCATTCCAAAAGGAAATCAATACATAATGAGGAACATTCCCACCTTATATAAAAATAGGTTTGAGTCTGAAACACACTTCTCTTTGACCCCTTGGCTTTTGCCGACCTTTCAGGGTGAATCAGCTTCAACCGAGTCACGCTGGTGGCTTGGCAGAGATTGTTACACCAGATGCCCCCCCCCCCCCCCCCCGACACTCTGCACTTCATCCGGGCTGGGGACCGGCACAGGGGTACCCAGGCTTGGGCCCCCTTGTGGCTACATGGTTAGGCAGTAGCGTGAAGGGTCATCCCCAAGGACCCACACTGGATGAAGCTCATCGTGTCCCCTGGGAATCAGACCCTGGTTTTTTATGCGCCATGCAGTCAACTGAGCCGAACAGCTGCTCCGCACGCTGTACTCACACTAATACGGTATTTATGGGTAGAAAGGGGTTCCACACTGTCACATCTAGGGATGGGTACCGAGCCGCGGTATTGAACGAGCCCTGGGGCAACATTCTTCAAGACCGCAGTAACGTTAAGATCTGACCTCAACGGTTCTGCTATCGGTACTGGAGAAGTCGCTTTTTTGTGTCCCACAAGATCTAAACTAGAGCTGTGACGGTGTGGGATTTTGATCACCGCACTGATGTCGCGGTGTCGCCGTCACCCGCGCCCCGCAACCCTGTACCGTTAAAACCTTAACGATACCCATCCCTAGTCACATCTGATGAAGAGTGTGACGCACAAAGGATTGAAAAACAGCTCTTAATCAAACCGTTAAAGCCAACATTCCAAAATACTACCATCTCTTCTTTCCAGGCTGAAAACAAATTTACATCTCTATGATTGGCATCTTGCTGAAAAAACAAAGACTACAGCAAACTAATGCAAGTCCCAAAACTGACAGAAAAATCATCCTTCAGGAGGCACTGATTCATTTTGACCCAGTTTTCAACAGGAACAGTTTTTTTGTCTGATTTCAGGTTCAATTTAATGATCATTTGCATAATTGGATCTCCCTAAGTAATCAGTCAGAGCTGTTGCAGTCTACAGACACAACTTTCAGCAGAAAGAAACAGGAGCAGATGTCACTCTTTATGGAAATGATGCATTATCCTAACAACAACCGTTTTCACAATCCCAAAGCATGTGCACACACTGCCTGCATGCACTGACCACATACATGCAGCAGCTCGTTGTCACAGATTCATGCGGCATTCCCTCTTTCCCTCTTTCCTTTCCCTGTGCAGCGGCAGAGAGTGCCTGACCGTCCTGCTCTGCCTGCTGCCCTAACGTCAAGGTCCTCGCTGTGTGGCACGAAGCAGCCAAGAACCTGACCAGCCATGAAGAGCAACGGCTGCAAAGAGGCACACAGGCAGGACGGCAATCAAGAGGACCACTGATTAGTGGAGTGAATGACCTCCGTTGAGACAAGTGACGGCTACAAATGCCAGTTTGAGGACAGGCTGCTCTAAAGGCAGCGAACGGAAACGACTGAAGCAGTAATATGGGAGCTCAGCCTGCAGAGGATGGACTTATTTCTGGCTACTTAAGGACATCCATGCGACAGGATGGACATGCACCTCTTCTAAATCAAACTGTATGTCAGTAGAAAAGATGAGGCGGAAGCCATGAAAACGAATTAAAAATGACATTCATCACCTCATCACAATTACTAAAATATAGGATTGAATTCAGTGCAGGAGAGGCTAATTATCAAATAAAAATGTAGGCAGTGGGATCTCAGTGAGATTATTGAAATAAATCTTTTCCTTCTCTGAGGTGAGACTCGGTTATTACACAGTCATAACTCATCAGTTCAACAGGTAACATCAATCCATCATGTTCTGTAGAATCTATGTAAAAAAAAATAGAAGTTGGAGCACACAGAACCAAAATGACACCTAAAAAAAATAAATGACACCTACCTTTTTCTTTGAGGCTTCTGACTTTTTGGACATATTTCTGAGTTTTTTATGTAAGTGATTTAACACCTGTAACCAAGAGAAGAGAGATGAGATGCACTTCCGTTAGATCATCAGTGATGTCAACGTAGGTTTGGTGACCCATGACCACTTTTTATTTTGGATTGTTCCTCTTACCTTTGCGTAACAGAAGGAAATCAGCAGCAGAGGCAGAACATAACCAAAGACAAAGGTGCACACCACGTAGATCTTTTTCTGGGTCTGATCTGGCCACACTTCCCAGCAGAAAGTGTAATTGTCCGAGCTGTGAAAAATGTTCTGGTAGTGCATGATGGGCGCTGCCATGACCAGAGAGATGATCCAGATCACCACGACCCCGATCAGGGCGTACTTCGCCACCCGAATGGAGGACGACTTTCTGGAGTGCACGATGGCGATGTAGCGGTCCACGGACATGGCAGAGAGGGTGAAGATGCTCACCAGCATGGAGACGGTGAAAAAATAGTGGATGAACTTGCAAATGAATGCGCCCAGGACCCACGACGGCAGGATGTAGACGGTGGACTGGAAGGGGATGCAGAAGAGCAGGTAGGAGAGGTCTGCGATGCTCAGGTTCAGGATGAAGATGTTGGTGGTGCCCCGCGGCTTGCCGGGTTTGCTCCGGGCCAGAACGGTGATGACCACGGAGTTGCCCAGGACGCCGAGCGTGAAGATGAGCCCGAACACCAGCAGCGAGATGAAATTATCCGTGCCGATGCCAAATAAGAGTTTCCGCTCCTCGTTTTCCATTGCGCTCAGGTTCAGCGGCTCCTCGAGGAGCCACAGAGACTCCGACAAGTTCATGATAGATTCAGTCCTCTTTGGACAAACTTTACACGATCACCAAATCGGCAGGACAGAGATCCAGCGGCGCCTCAAGACGCAGAGATGTCACTCAAACGGTTTAATCTGCTTTCGTCAACGTGCGAGCGCTGTTTTGGATTGATTTGAGATTCTATGTCACATTCCCGCTTTATTTTTGTCAATCACATGCAACTAGAATGTGAATGAACGAATTCCCCCAAATCTAACCTGTCCGCTGCTCAGCATAAATCGAGATTCGCGCTGTGGATGTTGGAGGATCTCCGGTGCGCAAAAGACGCGTCTGCGCTCCGTGCGCCCTCATCCAGACTGCTGCCCACTTCTCTGCGTCTGGACCTTCTCTCACATAAATTGCGGGCTGGGCTGGGCCATCAACGTCAGAGTTCGTACCACCTCCAAAGAAATAGAAAAAAGAGAGAAAGAGAGGGAAAAACACGAAAGCTTTGTACTCTTTGCGGCTCTGAGTCTATCCTTGTATAGTTTAAAAGCCGCCAGAGAGACGGGCTTTAGTGAGATAAAGATTTGATTTTATGCTTAGACTGTCAAGATTTCTACATCAAAACAATTTATCTGATGTGTCTCTCTTCCTATTAAAGTTTTTCCGCAAAAGGAGACTGCGAGAGAAAATAATAGATCACTAAAGAATAAAAACGTCTTTTCAAACCTCTGGGCATTACGTGAAAACCCTTTGAAGACCAACTCCAATTAAATTTGTGTTTTTAAAATATTCTTATGGAATTTCTCTGATGATGGAAGACATATAAAAAAATTCATATCAAAATTGCATTTTTGAGTATTTCTTTGTTCAAAACGCTGTGAATCAGGAGCAGACAAAAAAATCAGTTTGGACAAAAAGCTTAGCTTAGAAAAGCTTATGGGTGTGACATAGAATATATGGCAGGTCGCTTCACTTCATTCTGATGCCTCCACTGTCAGACAAATACAGACAAATACGTCTTTGTTTTCCTCATCCAAGCTGGCATCTGGATTTAAACTGTATGGCTGAATAGCTCCTATATCGCGTCGTTTGCCATTTTTGTGCACCACTGGAGATTTGTGCGAGGCTGTAAGCTACTTGGAGAGAATGTAAACAGATGGATGATGGGATGTGGGGTGGCCTAATCCTCACTAACAGTCCCACAATTTAGAGGTGTATTTCTAATGAATTATTGCTGCTCTGCAGAAACTATGTCCTAAGAACAACACAGGTTTTTGGATTTGGCTAATAATGGCTAAATCAAATCTAAAAGACCCATGGGAATGCTTTAAAAATAGGTCAAAAGATGATCGGAGTGGGACTTTTAAAGAGTCTAAATTATTTTCAAAGCTATTTTAAAACTTACATCTTACTTATATTTCTTTACAGATTCATGCAGAAGACCACCTTTTGTCAACAAAATCAAATCAAACTGTTCATTAAATAGAAATTGTTTTTCTGTTTGAATCCACAGAACAGCAGTCTTTGAGGAGCATACCATACACTGTATGGAAGCGATTCTGTAGCATAAATAAAAAGCAAAGTCAAAACCAGAAATACTTTTTCATTTTCAAAATAATGCTGCATTTTTTGACTCAAAAATAAAATGAAATAGCAATCCACCAAAATGCTTTTTCACAACAATGCTTATTCTGTCACTTAATTAAAATTAAAATTAAAATGGTATTTGACATTTCATTTTCAAGACGTTCTCTGGTAAATGTGTAGCATAATTCATTTGACATTTAAAATGGATAAATAGAAATGCTTTTTAATTTTCCAAATGAAGCTGCATCAAATGACTCAAAATTAAAAAGAAAAAGCAATATTTCAAAATGCTTTTTCATTTCCTTCCTCAACACAGCTTTTTCTGTCACTTAATTAAAATGATATAGAAAATGGTATTTGACATTTCATTTTCAAAAAGGTCCCTGGTAAATGTGTAGCAAAATTCATTTGGAAATGTCTAATTTGACATTTAAAATGGATTAACAGAAATGCTTTTTCATTTTAAAAATGTAGCTGCATTTTTTGACTCAAAATTAAAAAGAAAAAGCAATATTTCAAAATGCTTTTTCATTTTATACTTAAAACCGCTTATTCTGTGTCATAATTAAAACGAAAATGCAAATAGGGTATTGCATTCTCATTTTAACATCCACCCTGGGAAACTTGTCGCAATTATCATTTCTTAAAAGCATTAGCGGTCACAACCAGGACTTGAGGACCACAAAAGATGACAGACCCAAGGAGTACGAGATCTTTAGTTTATTTAAAGGGGGCCAGAGCAGGCAGGATGTTATGCAGAATCTTGACACCAGGGGGCGTGGAGACAGACTGGTGGGAGGCCAGGAGTGAGGGGAGAGAAACAGACAGAGCAGAGTCCAGAGTTCATGAAAGGGGGCGGGACGCCAATTCCTGAATGAGGAAGTCCGTGACAGAGAGGAGCAGAGGAGATGTCTTACGGCTGAGTTTTGAGGCAGAGCTTGGCGATGACGAACAGGTGGTCCCAGCAACAGGTGAGTCAGTAACAGCAACTCAGGAGAAGGCTTGGTTCAGCACGAGCGGCAGGAGTAACGATAGGAAACCCCAGTGTTCAGACTTGAGAGAGAGGAGCAGAGATCCAGATTTGCAGACGAGCGGCAGACTGGAATACAGAGCGTGAGAGCAGGCTGGTGGTCTAGTAAAACACTTAGACGTTCCGGCAAGGGACGGAGCGGTGCGACCGCAATATATACTGACGTGGGCAGGTGAGGAGAGTTAGCCCTGATGAGCAGCCGCTGCGGGGCGTGGCGCCGGTTGCCATGACATTAGCAGAGGGGAGGCCGGGCGATGACGTCACTGCTTTCTCCGTGTGTCCGGCCGCTGTCGCTGAGAGACCTGGTGTGTCTGTGTTGGCATTAAGATCACCTAAAACCGGGTCCTGTTCACAAACCGCTGGACCTGGCCCGCTCAAACCTGGATTCCGGATCTTAATGCGAAAATTTGCAGCGGAATGTTCCTTTAGCTCCCTCGCGAATCAGAAGCTGTGAATCGCAACCCAACTTCAGCGTCGTCTGACCGCACGGATATAAAAACAAATGATCGAGCAGAGCAGGCCCTAAAATATAATCATAACAGTAATAAAAGCACATTAGGAAGATAGTCTCCTGCAGCTTCGCGCTGAGTGAGTGTTTTTGGTCCAACCAGCAAACGTTTAGCATGGAGAAATCAGCTATCTGTTGATGGGGCTCCAGCTGTCATCAAACAGCAAATTCACCGCGAAGCTGCAAATAAATGTGTAAATATATGGGAATTACATCCGTCTTTATTTTGTTCTGGACACCACTGGAAACACAAATTCATATGATGGTTTCTCAGATCGCAGCAGCATTTCCGCATTCAGCGATCATCGGGAGCTTCGCGCTCCGCTATGCGAAGGCAGCTGGCGGTCCGAAGAACAAAAGCTTGTCTGCGGTGCGTCCGGAGGAGGACCGCAGAAGGCGGACATGCTGCTATGTAGTCCTGAGAAGCTGTGGAAACTCATCAGAAGTTCACAGCTTCATTTTGAAAATGAAAAAGCATTTCTGGTTTTGACTTTGCTTTTTATTTATGCTACAGAATCGCTTCCATAACACTGTAATAAAGAAGCAATAATATTTTGGAGACTTATTCAGGAAAACCTTTTACAACTTCAGGGTAATTTAGGAACACCCTCTAAATGTGTCAGAATCTAAGATGATTTCAGAAAAGCGTGAGCTGCAGGCTCATCAGATCTGTATTTCAAACCCTTGACTGCTTAGATTCTTGATTGTGATACTATTTGTAAAATAGCTGGAGGCATTTTTATATGGAGTTTCTGTCTGCCACGCCGAAAAGCTTCAATGATCTTCCACTAAACAGTTTATTATGGCCCTAGCAGCAGTCACTGACTGCAAGAACCAGATTGTTTTCGCAGTTGGAACGACTTCGGCGCCTTTCAGCGAGAATGTGACCCCCGCCGCATGCTCGAAAAATCACCAATATTGGGCACACACCTGGGATAAATTTCAAATGAATTTTCCACCACGTCAACGTAGACGATGACATGGCCAGTGATCCCGTCAAAAAACTGAATGGGCCATAAATCGCGTATGGGGCCGAACAAAATGTACTTCAAAATACAGTTACAAAACCAAAACACACGTGTTGGGGATATCCCAAAGAAGTTTTGAAATCATTATGGGACGGCCACACGACCTACGGCTTGGCGGCCAGTTTGTGGCGAAATTGGCGATATTTTTAGTTTTTCCACAATATTGGAAAACAACACTTTTGTTTGAGTGATTTTCACGCAATGGCACACACTTGCTGCCAGCTCCAGTCTACAAACACCACAGAAATGTCGTTGGGAAAAGGCCGCCATCTTGCATTTTTTTTAAAAGCCCCTTTAGCGCCACATACAAACGAAAACTCGTCCTACGGATTTTTTGCGATTGTCTCGTAACTTCTCAGGCATCCATAGCAAGGTGCTGTGGACAAAATGTTGGAATTAGAAGTTGTAAACTTGCGCCTGGCGAATTCGCAACCGTTGCCATCTTAGCTAGCGCGCACATTTTTTATCGGAATGTCGTGAAGAGGAAATATGCGATTCCCTGGTCCACGCTGAACAAAACAATGTTACATACGACAAGATCGATAAAGGAATGTGGGCGTGGTAAACAAAAAAACGTCGCAAAAATGTGCTGACTCGTCAGAAACGAAAAAATATTGACCTTGTTTTTGAGAATTGACTAACGAAACCAATATACTCGGTGTAGCTTTCCACAGAATCTGCTATCATACCGTGGGAAAAATGAGCAAAACAATGAAACTAAGAGACGCTAGACGTAAGATCTTATGCCTGAGCCAGAGCCGGGCTTCTCTGTCGCTGACATTTTTAATAAATATATTGTAATGGCTGCAAAGAAGCTCCTTAGGCGTGCGGTTGTCAAACAGCTCTTTATTAATCCTGTATGTCAGAACGGTGACAGCACGAAACGAAAGGCACAGCCAGCTTCTTCTTACTCAGAGGGAGAACGTTCACCGAACGCACACACACACACGCACACACACAGGTAGACCCCACGGTGGGCTGGTGACTGGGGGAGTCACCAGCCCACCGTTGATGTGGTGGGCTGTTTCTGCCAGTTGCTGTGGTCCAGCAACTGGCAGAAAGAGGGGGGCGACAGCCACCCGCAGCTCTGTCCAAACTCTGGGTCAGTACAATGTGTTTATAAAAATGTATACTAAAACGATTTGTGGATACTAAACTAAGGAATACTTGTTATAAATAAATAATTTGGTTAAAACAGAGAAGGCGCTCTAAGGTAATTGCTAGAACTACTACTAACAGAAAGCGCAGACGCAGAGCCAGGTTACGCTTTGCGCACCTCTCTTAATTAAGCGAGTGTGCATCAAGATCTCTTTCACTCTCTTTGTCTGGCCTCTTATTCTGTGTTCCAGCACAGAAACAGCATCAATTTCATTGAGCAAATGCATTTATCATGATCATAAAAATATGTAGATTATTTTAACTTTAAGAGATCTTGCGTTTTTTTCTGCCAAAAAACTATGGGATAAATTGTGTGTCGGGTCGGGCTGGATTTTTTAGGCCCGATCTTACCTCTAAGAGAAGCTAGTGTTTCTGCTTTCTGTTGCTATTTCACTACATCTCCCATGATGCATTGGGTTAAAATGACAGTGTCTCAGCGAACAATGAGCCTTTCTTTGTTAAACATATTAAAACCACAAGGAACACATCAAACAGTTTTTAAATCTTTTAACTTAACTTTTATTACATCTTTTAGAAAAAGCTAGAAGCTTTTTCTAAAAGATGTAATAAAAGTCAGAAAAAAGCTTTTTCTGCCACAGTTATCACAAAAATGCATGTGAGATTGCAGAGGGGCTGGAGATCAATACAGACTATGAGTTTCTCCTTTTTTAAAATTTTTGGATACTGGTGTGCTGCAGGATTTTTGTCAAGGTTAAAGTGTGCAGTGGCTCAAAAAAGGTTGAAAAACACTGCAGTAGATGATGCCGATCACTAAGCTAGTATAAAAGTAGCATAGTTAGCAATATTGGCATCTTAAACAATGTGTTTTTCTGAGTCAGTTGATGATGCTGATCACTATGCTAGCACGTTTAGCCACATTAGCATAGCTAGCAAAGTTAGCATGAACAACAAACATAAAGAACAGTAAATGAGTGACAGCATGAAAAGAAGCAAATTCCAGAACCATTTCCCCTTTATTGTTGATTTTACAAAAGAAGAGTAAAGAATCTGAAGGAAAATTCTTCCAAATAGAACTGGCTCCACAACAAACCTGTACAGGTACCTGAGAGAACCTTTTTCAAAACAGGGCAGATGATTACAGACAGAAGAAACCAGATCAGTCCTCAAAACTGAGACACTTGGTATTTCTAAATGCCAACCTTTACCGTGAACAAAAGTCTGTTTTTTGTGTTTTTTTCCTTTTTTATTTGTCCATACATCCATCCAGTTGGACGGGACAGGATTATTTTTATATTTTGGTCTGGGAGCGGGATGGGACAGGAGTGAAAGTCTACTCCCGTTGTCCTGTAGTTCACACTGGACATGCAGGGAGGGGCTTTTCCTTCTTCTTCTTTTCTACTGTATACTAACACATGTCTGCCACCTACAGCTGGAAGAGGCTTGGTGTGAAATGTGGACGCAGAGAAAATGTCACAAATCTTCCTCCGTGTTATGTAATTATGTGAAGCACCTCATATCTAGGGGGCGGGGCATAACACTAAAAAAGGAAAAAACCCTAATGCAAATCACTCAGCCCCAAAACCACCAAACATACGAAATGAAACTACCAAGACAAATCATTATTTAACAAAAAAGGGGTTTACTGCTCCAGATGCAAAGATAACATAACAAAAATGAAGCATTTCAGTTTAGGGTGAACCAAGGCCAAAATAACAAACTCAAATGACAAAAGCTCTATTTGACCTCCAACAAACAAAAAAGAACACAAATGACAGAGTCTGACCTATCTCCCTGAAAATAGCCAAACAATAGAAAACAGTACCACAAACTAAATGTGAGTTCACTGCTACCGCATTGTCATGGTGCCTGTCAGACTCCTCCCCCTCCAGCTCTGCCAGCTCTGCTCCCTGATTGCCACCAGCTGACTTCACTCATCTCATCTGCCTCACTCATCAGTTCATCGCCAGTTCGTTGCCCCTTATGGATCATCAACCTACCACGAGTGAAGTCAACGTGGATCATCCACTCAGCCGCCCAGGAACCAGGAAGACACCACGGCAAACGCTACCGCATTAAGCCCTCCAGCCACGCCATCAGTCACGTCCACATCCGGATCGCATTCTGCCTCGATCAATCTCATCTCTGGAGAAACAAATAAACTCTTCTGATCTCAAAACTAACCTGTCCTCGTTCTGGGTTACAGCATCTGGGTTCCACCCACCTGCAGTATCATGAAACACATCACAACAACAGTTTTATAATTAAACTTCAACAAAATTGTCGCATAAGAAGCAAAGGTCCTCAAAGTTCTCATCCTCCAACCCTGAGGCCTCCAATCCTCCTGCCTCCAATCCAGCGCAGCTGAAACAAAACAAAATGAACCTACTCAAAAGAACTGTCACTCCATAACAGCATAAAGATGACATAACACTCACAATACCAAAGACAATTTATAAATACAACTACAACAATGGTTGTAGCATCCAGGCTTTTTCTTTACAGCTCCATTCTGATATATGTGAGACTTGGTATCATAAAATACGGAGGCAGGAAATGGCCTGTCCCACTTTTCATGGTGATCGTTTTCTCAAAATGTGAGATCCACTATCTTGTTACCACGACAAAATAGAGGAATATACTGTAGCTCTCTCTTTCCCGCTCAGACATTTCTGTTCTATGTCCCGTCATTTGGTGGCTACTGTGGTCTGTTACCAACACTGTAAAGCGTTCCCCAACAACTCTCAGCAGCAGAAACACTGCCCAACCCCCCATTAGTTCCCCTAAAACCATTGAATGACAGAACCCACAAACGGGTCTGCGTGGTGCCTTCACTGAGCTCCGGACATTAGCGGAACCCAAAAACCCAGCCCAACCCAGTTAGCGCAATGCTTTTTTCATTTTTCTACAATCTGCTGCAAAACTAAACAGTTTGTCAACGAAAATGTCAAACACCATGAGAACTAATCCATTTCGAATTGATCAGCTTAATCGAGGTCAAACTCCTGCGGAGAGTGCGCTGATGTTGCCATATAAACAACGTCTAAATCCGTTATCCTCATTTGTGGAGAAGGCTGGCGTGGAGGAGGCTGGCGTGGCTGCAGCTGCGCAGGCGGCTACAGTTGTTATGAATTTTGTCAGTGATCAGATGAGGGGATCTGTGTGTCTACGCGATTACAGAATGATGCATGAGAGGGGCAGGATGGAAGGACTGTGTGTCACTCGGAGCTTTAGCTTTTATATTACAAAAAAACTGTTTTCTTCTTATGAGACGGCATTAAGAGGTCTAAGGAGCACAGCTCCACCTATAAATCAAAATATATCTTAAAAAAGGAGCATTTCTGTTGCTAAGGGGTTGTTGGTGAAAGCTGAACAGTGTTACGGTAACCTACAGCCTACGGTAACCATGAAGGGACATAGAACAGAAAGGCAGGAGCGTAGATCCACTAAGACATAAAAATAGACCAAAAAAACCACTTTTGGGGAGTGTTTTATTCTGCTGTCGTTGTCGTTCACCACAGAATAAAGAAACAGGTAAAGTCTTGGCATTTGAGTGCAGGAAAGGGAAAGAGCGACGGTGCAGTATATTATCTCGTTTTGACAAGAACATGAAAACACGAAACACCTGGTTTAACTTTTAATGCGTGTTCAGTGGTCACGCGTTTTGTATGTAAAACCCTAAAAATGGTTATGAAATCTTGTATAACTACATATAAACGATAAAATTTGCGTCCCAATTGCACATTTACAGACTTTTCATTGGAAGTGGACGCTTGAACACTTCCAAGGGGTGTGTGAACGCAGCTTAACAGCTGTCCCCAGAAGAGAAACATCATTTTTACACCAGTTTAAATGATTTTGCTGCCTAAATAAAATAATTTCTGTTGTCTTTGGGCAGTAGGACACACAGAAGGAAATAAATAAAGCCTGCAAGCACGGTTCAAGAGTATTTAAACCACGTTACAGGACGAGATGGGTTCTGTCTCAAAGGCTGTGAACAGGTAGCTGGTGCCGACTTTCCTCATTTATCATGGGAGCTTCACAGACTCACGGCTTTCCTAGACTGGACAATGACAAAGGGCAGCATCTGTGGCATCGCAAGGAAAAGAAAATCTGTTCCCTCAAAAAACCCTAAAAAAAAACTTATGTAACTTTCCCTTGTCATTTTTATGTTAATTTCTGAACTTCTGAATTGTTTGCTTTTTTTAAAATTGGCAATATCCTAATTATTTGACGAAATCAGGGGCAAAGGATAGCTGGTAAAATATCAAAAACATTTTTTATGATTACTTTTTTTGCTTTTAGGGCATCAAATCCTTTTAACAGAAGAGTCGGGTTTTGGTTTGGTGTCTCTGCCTTTGAATCAGGAGAAAGTTTGATACCTTGAGGTATTCATGTAAACAAACTTGTCTTGCCATAAAAGGGCAATTCAACTTACATCCTTTCGCATTTCCAACTGAAGAAGTAAATGAAACTGAAGTCAAGACAACAGAATCAAAGCCCTATTCCTCCGTGACGCTAATTTAGAAGCTTAAACCTGCATTGCACAGAATTCCATGAGCCTTAAAACCAGAAGCTGTTTTGGTGATTAAATAAGTCAAATGAGATTTTTTTTTTAAATCCCTAAAAACATTTTGGGCCAACATTTCAAGAAGGGTCATGCCTAGCTTCATATTTCATAATTAACATTTTATATGTGAACTTTGAATTGTATAGCCTACAGAATCGATTTATTCATGATGATTATTTCTAAAAATGTGTATATTTTTTTCCTCGTAAAGCAATTTTTTTAGATCAGTTTCCAGGTCTGAATCTAGTTAATAGTGTTTCATTTTATTTTATTTTTCCTTGTAAAGATGCAAATATATCACTTTCAGAAGAGTCCCGACAACTCTCCACGGAAAAAGACACATGAAGAGGGGTGGTCCAGGTGACCTTACTGAGGACAGGGACACGAAGGGGGGGCCTGGTGCCCTTCCTCAGGAACAGGAAATGTGAAGAGAAGCGGCTCCTGCGAGCCATCACAGGAAAAAACACACAAAGAGGAGCAGCCCCAGCAACCCTCCACAGGAGCAGAAAGATGAAGAGGAGCAGCCCCGTTGACCCTTCACAAGAAAAGGAGACTTGAATCATGTTCCCAGCAATCCCCCTATGTCATAGAAGCCTGGACATGGCATGGCATGATTCAGAGAAGGCTGCATGAAAACCCATCTGATGTGGACTGCAGTGACAAAAACCCTCCATCTTCAGCAAAAAACGATTCAGCTGGCTCCTGAGTGGTGAAGTCGTATTGTCAGGAAGTGGTGGTGTAAGACTAATATGCAGGAGACCAGGCTTGGTGGTATATGATAGAGAAAAGGAAGGTGGCGAAGGAGATGACCTGATAACTAGACACTTAAATACACTGAGGGTAATTGATTAGAATGAAAACAGAGATTAGTACGCAATCCTCACAGATGGCAAATATGGAAGGGCTAATGGCATTTGGCGGGTGCATTATCAGAAATTAACGCACGCCGTGGAAGCCTGAACTGTCCGACGCAAAACAGAGGACGGTTGCTTCTGTGAAGTGATTTAATGCTGATAATGCACACTTCAAAGGCCATTAACCCGCTAGTACCATGATCACTCACAACAAAAATAAGTATTAGTGTTTAGTACTTTATTCTTGTTGTTTTTTTCGGTTGAGATAGCTTTTTTCACAAAAAAGCTAACTATTACTTATGTGGTGCGGTGTGTTGTCATGGTAACATGACAAGGCGGCACTGACCTGGACTTTAGCAGCAAAGGTAAGCAATCTATAATGCTGATGGTCACGATGTGTTAAATAAAGCATCAGTTCAGAGAGAAGGTTCTCCTCTCACCGCTCGTTTTTGTCCAGATGATGAAGAAAACATTTGTTTTAAAGAGGCCAGCGTAGTGATACAGAACATTTAAGCTATGTGACCGGAACTACTTTTTTAGGCGTACATTACCCCCGTACACAGCAGCACACATTCATCCGAACCATGGTATAATGTGCACTGAATGACTCCGCCCATCATGTGATGTCACTTGGGCATCAAGTTCAGGTCAAGAGTTGCCAAAATGAGACATCCCAAAGTTCTCTGCAGTGAAGTCCTATCAAAACATTAGTGTTGCCGTGATGATCCACCTACATGGAGGAGACCAGCTCACTTCAAAGGGAAGACACATTTTAATGACTTATGCTTCTTCATCTAGGGGGATTAAGGCTGCAGATTTCTCCTTTGGTCTGCTTAATCTAGACACATGGGAAATTACCGGTTTGTGAAAGTCAGAACCCTGTGGCATCTCAGCTAAGATGGGGATCTGAAAGGTCAGAAAAGAGAAGCATGCATTTCTCACATACGTGACCAAGCGTGTGGGATGGATCACAGTTTGAAGTCATATGCATAAATACCGCACGTCATGTGACCATGGCAACAGTGTCATAAATGGAAAATTGCAAATATTGTTGCATGCACCATAATAGAGGCCACATCATGAAAAATATATTAGGGTAGCTATGAGTTTGCTGTAAACTAATATGTGATTAAACTATCATAATGGCAAATAGTTCTGCATGTTTTACTGCACATTCAAAGTTGCTTGCAGCTTTAATTTATATTGCACTGATTGCTTTCCAGTTGATGATGTGGTAAACAGCATCTCTAAATAATGAATAAGAAGTATACGATTTTTCAACTTTAAGGCGCAGTGGCCCAGTGTTTTCTCCAAAACACACTATCGAGCTTTGTCTCAGAGGCACGGGTTGTGTTTTGCATGTCATTAGTCTTCAGACCATTTCACTATATAATAATTCACCAGAATTTGCAAGCAGAAACAAAATTGGTCAGATAATGAGCCTGATACACATGAATCTTTTTTCCTTTCTTTAATTTACGGAAAAAAAGACAATTTGATTTATTTTGCTTTTTCCAAAGTGGGAAAGGTTTTCCAAAAACAAACCCAAAGAAACTCCTCTCATCTCCCACTATGGATACAGTCACACTCGCTGATTGAAAATGATTTATTTAGGATTGTTTTCAAATCAAATCTGTCTGCTTCTTTCTCTTTTAATTTGTGGGAAAGCAGGGAAGGTTTGTTTTCTTCTTCTGATTCTTGGCTCAGGGTTGTGACTAGACTCATGACACAGTGAAGTGTGTGGAGTTGTGTGCTTCATACTCTCCAACTTCTAAGATCTGGCAGCAACAGGGTAGCTGTGTTTTCTAAATGTATTCAAACAATGTGCACTTTGTGGTATGAAGACATCCTGGCTTTTTAGCATTTCATTTCAAAAACTGACTGCCTCTGCGCCCAACGGTACATTACTTTCCTCAGTTTATTATTTGCCTCTGTACTCATAGAACGGCATCCTTTGTTGTCAGGCGGAGTCCCATCAGGTTCAGCCATTGCAGCTCCTCCGAGCTCCACCGGCAGCAGTGGCTACAGATCTGAAAGACTCAGGTGAGGATGGGTCAGAGTCCAATAATTCACTGCTTTGTGCCTTTGTGGGACTGCCAAATCACATGAGTGAGTTTGTTTGCCTTGCAGCCAAAGAAACAGGCAGAACTGATGGGGGCGGGGGGGAAGGAGGGCATCAGCTTACCAACAGACAGATGCCTTTGGACCGGAACCTCTGGAATCATTGACTTCATGACCCAAACCGATGAAGGTTCTGTTTTTGGTCTTTTTAAAATGTTTTTGTGACATTTTCCTGATGATGGGGGACATGTACTGTATAAAGAAAATGAAGCTTAAAGTTGTGCTTCTGAGTATTTCTATATTCAAGCAGAAGAAAAAAAGCAGTTTGAAAAAGCGTATTTGTGATGTAGAAAATACGCTGAGTGGGCTTCCAGTGAGCTGCTCCCAACTCTCAGCAACGGGGAAGGAAAGGGGCGATGGGGTCGTTTGGCGCCAACAGCCCCACCCACAACTCAGAGGCAAATTTTTAGTGAACTCCTGGCGCTCTACAGAAACGACACAGCTTTTTTTTTTTTATTTGGCTAAAAAGGACCCCTGGGAACACTTTAAGAACAGATCAAAAGATGATTGGAGTGGAACTTTGATTGACAGTATGGACAGTTTAAGACCTGCCGGTAGAAGAAAACAGATTCTACATCTGTGCACTGTTGCCTCAAGCCTATTTTTGTGTGTGTGGTTGTTTCTAAATGTCATTCAGAACAGTTTTTCCAGTGTTCTTGCTGTTTTAATTGGGTTGTAAGTGTTAGCGTTTTGTTAAATGTATGCTTATCTGCAGGCTAAGAATTCAGGTAACTGATAGCAAAGGATGCTGGTGGCAAAGGTTGTTTTTGTTTGTCTGGTGGAAAACAGAAGTGACCATAAACACAAAACTATTACTGTGAACAAAAAGCAGTTTATGAGAAAAAAAAAAGGTCTTTCAAACAGCTCAGTGAGGCAGATGAAGACCCAGAATGATGTGGAAGACATCATTGTGTGGATATTTTCACTTGTAGTGACTCACACTCACCAATGTTTACTCAGATTTACCCAGCATTCATGTAAATTCTGCACAAAAAGTGCACACAAGTGTCAGTACAGCACCAGTCAAAGTCTTGTTTTTGCTCCAATCAGCTTTAGTTTAGTTTGACAGACAGGATTATTTAGCCAAAGGTCAGAAACAAAAGTCCCCGTGAACATTTACGGTGAATGCATGACGCTGCAGTGAACAGAACAGGAAACGGGGAACACGCTCTGCTGGGTTTTAGCAGTGGAACTCCAGAACTCACAGCTAATGAGCTCATGGATGTAACATGGACGTGCCTGGCTGACAGTTCTGGCTTCATAGTTGGAAGAATTTTTGGATGGAATGAAACACTTTAGCAGACTAGCAATGGTAACAATACTTTTGGAATAAATAAAATATGTTTAATTGTAAAGAATGTTAACCCCTTCATGCCTGACCTTATTTCTGATTAAATGAACCAAATACATGTTTTTGTTTAAAGTAATGCTAAACTAAATGGAGTCCTAGATTGAATTGTGTGTAGGGCTTAAAATAAATGGTATCAAATTCTCTCTTTATATGCAATGATTTAATAACAGATAAATTAGCGTGTTGTTTGTTTTTATTTGCTTTAATCTCATTTTTAATCTCTAGCTATTATCTATTCTAGGGAGAATTCCCGATGAGGTTTACCTGATCATAAATTGCAGGATGAAGCGGAGGCCTGATTGCAGTGGACGGTTGCTTCTGCAAAGTCCATTCATTTTGGAGAATGGGCCGACTGAGGAGCAGCATCACACTCATACAGTGGTCCCTTACAAAAGAAGGAAATATTGAATCATCTCTTAGTGTTTTAGTCCAGTTAGCAGACTGTTTGATACACGGTGCAGTGGAGGGTATGTGCTGAACAGCATGATAAGTGAAACTAAGCATCATTTAGTGGGAAAGTTCACTTCTTATTGCTTGTTTTTGACCAGTCACAACTAAAAAATAAAGTCCAAAGTCTAACTGGTTTCATTCCTCCACTGTCACCTCCTTATGTCTCATTCTAAAATGTAGCTGAAGAAAATGTTAAAATCCCTTTTCTACTATCTTACTGTTGAATACTGTGGAATAAGGCATGTCTACATATGGATTATTATGGCATTGATAAGAAGTTTGTGGTCAATATTTTTTGGATTGCTCAGAAAAGTGTTCCTTCTGTTTTATGATGTGTTATTAAAGTAGTCTGGACCTGATAAATTATTTCGTTTTTGTTCTAGATTGTAAAACAAATACCCCTTGGTGGTATAAAAGTGAAGGTTGGACATCTGGGATAATAAAAAAAACGTCATAAAGACACTTTTTCAATTACATTTTGAACTTTTACTTTGCCACAATGTCACAAATTTAAATAAAAATAACTCCACATAAGGCTTTTCACAGCAGTGTTTAGGTTAGATTAAAAACCGATTCGATAGAATTTTTTTTTTTTAACTTGTTCTGTCCAACAGCTTAGCAAACAGATTACAGATAGATTAATCTATATAATTGAGCGATTAATTAATTGCAAGTCTTAATAATTAATCGCTTCCAAGAATTAATCACATGAAAAAAGATGAATCTATACACATTTTGCTTAGATATCCATAATAGTAAAGAAACTCCAGTAACTGTAGTCATTTGATCATTTCCTACAGAAAAGGATAAGAAAATATGTGATAAAGCGAGAGGTGAAGAGGATCAAAGAGCTAAACAGGGATAGTTTTCCCTGTTATCCACACATGCAGAGCGTTTATTAATATTAGGCATGAACTCTGACTGCAGCGCTGCCTGTCGTGGGAACGAGAGGCTCCTCTGTCTTTTTCAAGGACGCTGGTAAGATTAGGGGATTTGAATGAAACATTTGTCCTTTTCTTCAAGCAAGACCACTTATAAAAGAGAAATAACAGCATTTTTCCCCTCTTTGCATTTACATTACAGCTAGAAGTCAATGAAGTGAGTTGGTGGGAAATAAGGCGGTGAAAAAGGCATCATGGGTATTACCACTAAGTGAACGGTTTGAGGTGACAGATTTCCAATATTCTGAGAGTGCATGTTTGAAGGTTGGAAGGACAAAAAAGTAATATTTTTTCAATTTCTAAAACAACATAAAATCTTTAAATATAAATAAATAAAACAAAACCACATGATGGAGATGCTTTAAAGAAAAGTTCAGCCGAGGACAGACGGAGCTGCAATGTGGATCTAGTGGCACAGAGGGAGAAGTGTGTAGATGTTGGATCTATACGAGGACACTGACGGACCCTGCTGAGGTTTCTGTAGGGGTGATGAAGGATATTAAGCAGAGCCAGGACAGCAGAAAACAGCCTGACAGGTAAAGTCGGGGAGAACGCTTTGATGTATGGACTGAAGTGGTTGAAAACGACGTTGTAAAATGTTTGGAGATCACACGTCTGCCCTAAAAAAAAACCTGCGAGGATGTGGATGTGTTGTAAAAATCAATTTTTTGGCAACAAATCTGCAAAAAAGTTAGTTAAAAGAGAGGCAGGTGACACTGCACGGCTTCTAGGGTTGATAGTTAAAGTCCCACTCCGAGCATTTGTCCCTGGTGCTTGTTTAGTTATGCTTGTGCTATTTTCAGCTTTTAAAAAAACTGTGTGGTTTTCTAGACCTTAGTTTCTGCAGAGCGGCAGGAGTTCATCAGAAATTCCCCTCAGAGTTGTGGGTGGGACTGATGGTTGCAGACCATGCTCGCTCTCCTGCTAGCTTACAGTCCCTCACGACAACAGCAACATTACGGTGCAACAAAAACGGTGATCAACATCAGAGCGATCCAGCCGTAGATTTTAGATCCAGACACCAGCTCAGACCAGGAAAATGAAGACGTACAGAAATCTATTCATCTACAAGAGGATGCATCAGAATGAAGCACAGCTTGTGGCCTGCAGACTTCAGCTTTTACATCCCTAAGAGCTTTTTTAAACAGCATCTGTTTCATCTGCTCCCATTCAGTGTTTTGAAAAAAGAAACACTCAAAAATACAATTTTAAGCTGAATTTCTTCTTATGTATGTCCTCCATTATTAGAAAAATGTCCTAAAATCATGTTAAAAACACCATTTTCATCAGTGTGGGTCTTAGATCATCAGATGTGAGGATTTTTGTGTGATTTCAGTCGTGTTTTCTTGTCACGTTCTGTGAGTTCCCACTAGTCGCACCAGCTTCAGGTTTCCAGTTTGTTGTGCTTGTGTTGGGCATGCCTCCTCCAGGGACTCGACACCTGCTGCTCATTCCCACAACCAGCAGCTCCACACCACCTCCTTACTGGTCACCTTGTGGTAACAGTCTTTGGACTCTGACATTTATCTGCACCTAGGAACTAGTGAAATCTAACTTTTGCATTATCCCTTCCAGAAATCCCATCCTATTAGCCCGTCTGTCTGTCTGCCTGCCTCTCTGACCACCTGCAAGTCTCTCTGCCAGCCGTGTCTCATCCTCTCTCCAGACATGATAAAGCGATGACCTCCACCAGTTTGTGTCCGCTCTTGGATCCACCTTCTATCACAATTAGATGCTCTGATTTGAATTAACGATCCTTCATGTTTAGGAGTTTGGTTTTCATGTCTACTGCTAGCCAATCATTCCTATTTCTAAGGTGGTTCTCAGTTTGTTCATCAAGCATTTAAGCCGTCCTACAGCCGCAGTACCTGACAGAAGAGGGAAGGAGGAAGTACATAAACATGAGGGATAAAAGACTATCAACAGGTTAAACAGTTTTGTGTGACAAGAAAAGACAGAAGGACACATCGGACATTTCATTGAAGCCAATGAGGCTGTTTTGAGATGGTTTGGATATGTGCAAGGAAGGACATACAGTATTAGTACGTTCACCGAATGTGAAGGAGGCAGGTAAAGGTGAGAAGGAAGACCCAAGAGGAGATTCAGGATGCAGTAAAAAGAGAATGTGAGGTGTGAAAGCAGCAGAAAATAGGCAGAGATTCATTGTTGTGACCCTTAAAGCGAAAGAAAAATGAGAATCAAACAGTTGACATATGTGGCATGGCTTTGTGCAGACAGACCACTGTAAAGTAGATCAACCCAAACTCCTCACTCTGCTGCACATCGCCCTCCTTTACAAACAGAGCCAGTGATATGCATGGAACGGGTTCCACCAGATTTGACGGTTTTTGTATGAATGATTCATGTGAAGCTTGTTTTTCACCCAGCTGTGGTGAGAATCTGCTTTCAAAAGCTTGTATTTTCAGGTCATGCAGACTGTTTGCGCTCTTATCTGGCTTTAATCCCCCCTGAGTTTGAAGGGCAGCTCACACAGGGAGGAACCACGGTAGCATACGTGATCCAGGAAAGTCACTAAAGTTGAACAACAAACTTTCAAAATTCTGGGAATGTATTCATTTTTGTTTTTTAAGAATAACCGCTTGTTCAAAATAGTTTGAAATGGGCGTACTTGTACTTGATAATAATAACTTGGAAGATTTCGCTAATGCAGACAGACCCTAAAGACTTCAGTTATGGCTATTTACAGTTTTTCTCAGTCTCTTTAGTACAATTCTCAGATCAGAATGAAATTCCCAAAACTATTTGTTCAATCTTCACATCATTATGTGACTTATGCACATCATATAAGCAGTTTTTTACTTTTTTGAACAAGTTACAATTGCTTTGGTACATCCATGCAAATGATTATGTACAATTCTCTGCTCTTTGTTTATGTCATGTTGATCAAAATGTATTATATAGTTCACTGTGCAATAGTCTTACTCCGCAAAACACCTAGTCATTAGTTCATCGTATAAGTCATTAACTGCAAAATGGTTGACCAAGTTGTCATAATGTGACAAACATATTTCGCTGCATTGCCAGAGAGGATATTTGCTGTGATGTGGATGAGAATTTGTGGCCTAACATACAGGAACGACAAGAGGTGTAGGAAGACCACACCAATTCCTACTGCACTGCCTGGACTGTTGGACAGAATATTGTCCTCTGTTTTCCCCTTTGTGTTACTGTTTGCAGTGGGCTTTTTCTACGTCATTGTAAAACAAAAAAGTGTGGATACGCTCAAAAATGACGAGGCTGGTCGGTCTGACCAAACATCTGGACAGAAAAAAAGGCTGAGTAGGGAGAACTTTAGCTTGTAGGCAGTATTATAAGTAGTCCTATATGAAATCAGAGTCCCATGTGCGGCCCACACATATATATATATACCAGCTGCTAAGAGATGGGACTCACCCCGAATGGCTAATGGAAGGGCGAACGATCCTAATCCAGAAGTTTCCCTCAAAGGGTGCAGTCCCTTAAGGAGAAACCACCCGCGGAGGGTGAGAGGGGCATCTTTTTATACATATACGTATATATATATATATATATATATATATATATAGATATTTGACTTAAAACATAAAATGTAACTAATAAATAAATAATAATTTAAAACAATAAGGGTTTTATACACCCTGGCTATCCAAAGATTCTTAACCTTTTTGTAATAGTAAAACCTGTCCAACACAAAAGGCCTCCAGCGCTCATCTGTTCGCTCAGTTGTTGGACAGAACAAGTTGAGAAAAAAAAGGGAAGTCGTGCAACGCCTGTGCAGCTGCAAGCTGATGGTTTCAGAAACTAGATAAACCAGCTACTTCACTGACAAATAATAATGCAGCTTTTTTAAGGCTTTCTGCTGCTTTTTTAATTCAGGTCCATTTCTGACATCTCCTGCCTAAAACAGCAGGTTTCTGAGCTTGTTGTTGCTAGATAAAAGGGATGTTCAAACAGGAGGCTGTTTCCTCTACTATAGCTGACTTGTGCTGGACGCTAGACGCTATGACGTTTCTCTGAGTGTCAGATTTTATCGCTGCCTTTTCCTGCTTTGTGTGACAAACTCTGAAAGGTAAAATCAGGTCCTGCTTAATATCCATCAGATTTCTTGGAGTTCAAATGTGTACAGATAAGGAGCAACAGAGATGACCCCTCCTGTACTGGAGCAGAGCAGCTCTTTTGGAGGTAGGAGGGCTTCATCTAAATCCCAAAACAATGTCACATTAGCTTAAAAATGGCTTTTTCTATTGAAATTAAGCTTAAAGAAGAGTGGAGTAACACAGATTTAACATCTTGACATTACTCTGGGAAACTACTTCCTTGGTAGTATTTTGTGCATTTCTGCAGTCATTAACAGAATTATATCTTTACATTTATTTTGGACTGTTGCTGAAATTTAATGCACTAAAACAAGATCCATTATCTAGAGCAGCACTTTGTTAACCATCAGTTTTCTATGAAAGAAATCATACCCGCATGCACCTGTTGAGTGGTGGAAAGATGAACACAATCAATGTTTTTCGCCATTTAGTCAAAGTTTTGATGGAAATGAAAGGACACAACAAACTTCATTGCGTCAAAGACACCGAATCAGGAGTGGGAGCGACTTAATCAAAGCTTTTTCCAAAACTCTTCTCTTCGGACCTGAAACAAAGTTTGTGATTTTTAATTCACTCTACGCCAGAACTCCAAAAAGCACAGATTCACCAAGTCTCACTTCAATCATCTTTTGATCCACATGCCCTGCGGTCTTTTAACTGCGATTAAGCAGTTTCTAGACACAATTAAAAAAAGGCTGTCCGCTTTGGGACATAGTTTCACCGAGTTGTGGGCGGACCGCTTGGTTTGGAGCAACTTTCCATCCTTACTACTAAGAAATGCATTTAATTCTTTAACTTCCCCATCATCAGAAAAAGTCTACAAGAACAAGCTAAAAACACTATTTTAACTGAAGTGGGTCTTTGAAAAACATTGAAATATTTGTTAGGAAGTCAGGAATTTGGATTTCCTTTTGCAGTGAGGTAAACTTCTTTTTTTCTTGTTTTGGCATATTTGTCAAATTTCAGTAATTCTGACAAACATAATTTAGTAAGGATTTATTTTGGAAAGCACATGTTTTTTCCAATCCCACAATGACTAAGTTCCAAGTTGAAATCATACAAAACTTGTGCTTCAAGACTAAGTTGTGTAGTTCATGAAGATGCAAAGCATCCTCAAACCATCACACTACCACCGCCTTCTTTTAACAGTGGAATGATGATCATATATATATATATATATATATATATATATATATATATAAACACGCCCTCTCACCTCCGCTGGCAGGAGCCCTCCAAGCTCGGTCCTCTACCAGAGGCCTGGGAGTTTGAGGTCCTGCGCAGATCTTGGGCTGTTCCTGTCACTGCGCTTTTCTGGACTGAGAGGTCTGAGGTCTTTCCAGGTATCTGTTGTAGCCATTCCTCCAGTTTGGGGGTTACTGCCCCGAGTGCTAATTACCACAGGCAATCACTGTCACCTTCACTTTCCAGGCTTTCTCCAGTTCTTCTCTGAGTCCCTGGTATTTCTCCAGTTTGTCATGTTCCTTCTTCCTGATGTTCTATCGCTTGGCACTGCTACATCCACCACAACAGCTTTCCTCCTTTCTTTGTCCACCACTACAATGTCTGGTTGGTTCGCCATTACCATCCTATCAGTCTGGATCTGGAAGTCCCACAGGATCTTTGCCCTTTCATTCTCTACCACTGGAGGTGTTTCCCATTTTGACTTTGGGGTTTCCAGTCCATATTCTACACATGTTCCTGTATATTATTCCAGCCACTTGATTGTGGCGCTCCATGTATGCTTTACCTGCCAGCATCTTACACCCTGCAGTTTATGTGCTGGATTGTTTCAGGTGCCTCTTTGCACAGCCTACACCTGGGTCTTGTCTGGTGTTGTAGATCTGAGCCTCTATCGCCTGGTGCTCTCCAGCTTGTTCCTGAGCTGCCAGGATGCAGCTCTTCAGTGCTGTCCTGCAGGCCAGCCCTCTTCTAGCCATTGGTGACTCTTGATATCAGCCACTTCAGTTATGGTCCGTGGTGCATCCCATGCAGGGGTTTCAACCTCCCATGAGGATCTGTCCTCCAGCACTGTATCCCCTCTGCTCTCCATTGCCTGGAGACATTCACTGAGCACACTGTCAGTTGGGGCCTTGAGCTTGATGTACTCATGCATCTTGGATGTTTCATCCTGGATAGTGGCTTCTACGCTCACTAGTCCTCGGCCTCCTTCCTCATGCTAGCATACAGTCTCAGGGGCGCTGGATTTGGGGTGGAACCTCCATGCATGGTGAGGAGCTGTTTAACATCCGTGGTCTGTATCTCTTCCTTTGGCCATCTTATTATTCCTGCAGGGTATCTTTGATAACTGGCAGTGCGAGCTGTTTATTGCCCGGTCTTATTTTTGCCATTGAGCTGGCTTCAGACTCGCTTCACTCGTTGGAGGCATGTAGCTGTTGCAGCTTTGTTGCCAGCTCGAGGTTGCTACTTTGCTCGCGGAATTCTGCAATTTGTAACTGTCCGATGTCTGCTATTGTCTTTCTGGGAGTGAGACCTCCAAAATTACCTTGCCTCTCTTTGTCACCATCCGGCTGCATTTCTCGAGCCTGAATGACATCCCAATGTCAGTACTGTAGATCCTGGTGGTGTGGATCAGGGAGCCACGTCACGCTGTTCTAGCATATAGCTTGGATGTCATCCATGTAGAGGAGGTGACTGATGTTGGCCCCATTTCTGAGTCGGGTATCCATAGCCAGTCTTGTTGATTATTTGGCTGAGGGGGTTCAGACTCTATGCAAAATAGCAGTGACAGCAGAGCATCACCTTGGTATATCCCCACATTTGATGGACACTTGCAAGTGGCTTCCATTGGTTTCAAGTGGTGGTTTACAGCTTCATTGAGTTTCCTATGAAGGCTCTAGAGTCCTGTTGATGTTGTACAGCTCCAAGCATCTAGTGATCCATGTGTGTGCACTTGAGTCATAGGCCTTCTTGTAATCAATCCAGGCTGTGCACAGGTTGGCGTCGTGGACTCGGTGAGTCTTCGAAACATTGTTCTGTCGACCAGTAGTTGGTGTTTGGCTCCTCTGGAGTCTCTACCAATGCCCTTCTGTGTGTTGCTCATGAATTGATCCGTGTGCCTATTTATCTTGCTGTACGATGCCGCCAGACATACGGCGTTGTCGAGACAGGTTATTGGTCGGGTAGCTGGATGGACTGTACCCTTTGAGGGATCCTTCTGGATCAGGATCGTTTCGCCTCTTCTGTTAGCCATTCGTGAGTCCTACCCTTAGCAGCTGGTTCATCGCGCCAGGCGCTCGCGGTGTGCAGTAAGCTTCTTTAGCCAGCAGACATGTATCAGCGTCAGGCCCGTGCTGTCCAGTTCTCATACCTGAGATTTTCTGATGTCTGCCACCGTGATGGTTACTTGGATTCTGTCTAGGGAGGTTGCTATGTTCTTTCTCAGAGACCAGCCACTGGGCATTGCGTTATGTGCTGTCTCTTTCTCCTACTTTTCCAGTACTGTTCAGCTTCCAGCCTTGGTGGGTCTGCTCGCTGTTTTGACTGCCACTGAGCCGCACACTTTTGGTTGAGCTGCTAAGAGCCCGTTTATCCGCCTACCATTGTCTCTGTGTACCTCTTTAGGGCGGCTGCTCAAGGCCAGGAGCCTTTGTTTGGCAGTTTCCAGCCTAGGTATGGACATCCAAGGTATCTCTTAGGTACTTGCTTTCTCATTGTACCTCTTTGAGCCTCTGTCAGCCTACTCACATCCTTCCGAGTCGCTTGATTTTGGCCTCTAACCGTTGCTTCCATGGTTGCTCTTATAGCCAAGCATCTCAAGGATCACTGCTGCTGAAGTGTAAACCAGTTCATTGGTTTCTGTGATGGTTGTGGTAGGAATTGCCCTCAATGCTTCATTCACACTTTCCAGTAGACTTCAGGCAGTACATCACTTAACCTGTGGCTGGTGTCGGGGTTGTCTAGTGTTCATTGTAGACATGATCTTGTCTTCAGGTCAGTTGCTGCCTCGCTCAGCGGAATTGTGGTTGTTGGGGCTGTGTACCCAATCTCAGGGTGGAGTGTGGCAACCTCCTCTATGACCTGTTGTTCTGCTCTCCTGCATTGCATTGTATCGCGAAATCTCTGCTGTGATAGGAGTTGCCGCCAGGATGCTAGAGCACTGGCTACCAGTTGTTTGGCAGTTAGCCTTGATTGTGGGTTTCGGGCTATCCATTCATTCACATTCTCTGCATGTAACCCTCTGGGTGGGATTACTCGAGTAGTAAGACTTAACAGCGAACCTTGTTCACATCTAGTCCATTTCCGTCTTGTTCCAGTAGCCCACTTTCCATCAGAGTGCTCTGGTCCCCAGCACCTGACGCAGACCTTGTTTGGCCGGCGACGTCTAAGCCGGCATGACATGTGTTCATTGTCTCTCATGTTGTGAGGTAGGCATTAGCGCATGGGACTTGCCTAAGGACTCTCACTGGGTGATGTTAATTGTTCACACATATGGTAATTGTTCCATTTCCATGGTAATTGCCCCATTTCCATTGCCATTTTTCCATTACCATTAATTGTCCATTCCGCCCTGGGAATCGAACCGGGTTTCCTGCATGACAGTCCTGCACTCCACACCGATACTCCAGCCGTATATATATAATCGGCTGTATATAGCAGTCTATCTATCTATCTATCAGCCTTATCTATCTATCTATATATATATATATATATAGATAGATAGATAGATAGATAGATAGATATAGATAGATAGATAGATAGGATAGATAGATAGATAGATAGATAGATAGATAGATAGATAGATATTAGATAGGATAGATAGATAGATAGATAGATAGATAGATAGATAGATAGATAGATAGATAGACAGATAGATAGATAGATAGATAGATAGATAGATATATATATATATATGTATATATAGATAAGATCTAAAACAAATGTGTTTCTTCATATTTGATGAATCTCTTGATAATGAGATGATGTGTTCACTGCTCTGAATCATTTAAATGTAAAAAGTAGGATCATTTATTCTGTTTCCTGGCATCTTCATGAAGACGTTTAAGCTGTTTCCATGCTCTTCTTTCCATGCACTGTCTGCATATTTTAACTTGAAACGAGGGGGCAGCCATCTGCTTGATGCATGAGGATCATCTGGTAAGATAATTACTTGACAGACAAACAGAGTGAGTGACACATCTGCATTTATTTGTTGTGAGGAAGTGTACAGAAGGTTGTTTCTGTTTTCAGCTTTTTATTTGCCATCTGTCCTCTCTGACTGCAGAAAGCAGGTGAGCTGTCCTGCTTCTCGTCAACAGCAGGTCCTTTTTTGAGTTCATGAACCACAACATTTTTCCACTTGTTCAAAAGCACACATTTGCTTCAACATAGATGCATAGACAACTAACAAATGCTTTCTGTCTGCTGTTTTCTGGATTGTGTTTATAACCATCACACTTACTGAGGCCTGAAAATTCCCATGACAACGAGTTACAGTACCCAGTCCACTGCCCAAGCTAATAAGTCATTATCCTGTGACTGACAACGCTGGGTCATTTTCTTTGCCTTAGGCTGAACAACCTGATAAACCAAATGCTGACAGGGCCAGCCTCCCACAAACAGTCACTGTCAGCGCCATGATGTTCAGCCTAAAGGCTGCCGCCACACACAGTCGAGTCAAATCCAACTGAGTTCTGACCTCATGCAACTCTGAATGATTTCTATCCTTTATGCTTTATGTTCATCTTTTATGAAAAAGTGAAAACGTTGATTTTTTTGACTTCGTTGGTGTTTAAACCAAGTTTTCTATTTTTCAGAGTTGCAGATTTTGCATAGTTTGGCCATGATGCAACTTATACTCAAGTGAGACTTATATGTGATTTAAAAACAAATACATAAATAGAAACAACAACTAGAGGCACTGTAGGTGTGTGTATCAGTGTTTGCTACTGACAGCAACGCAGAAGAGGAAGCGCCTCTCAGCCTTACCTCGGGCTTGTAGGCATTGTTGCATAGCGACTCAGAGGATGAAGAAATAAATGGTTTTAGGGATTCAGAGTGATATGAAGAGTTTTGTTGACTTGTTAGGATGTTCTTTATGCTGTGATTGTCTGAACAATTGTTCATTTGTCGCACTAATATACTAGACTCCTCCTGTGCTTCATGAAGCTAAAAAGCATCAATGTATTACTGTAGTGAAGTGTTTTACTATTCATTCTATTCCGTTATTTTTATTTATTTTTCCAGGTGAAATGTCCGTTCTTGGTCCCATATTTTGTTAAATTTGGGTCTATTCAGACACATTTGAGTCAACCAGAGTTTGTTAATCCAGAACTAATTTTCAGTCCAAATACACCCAAGCGGACCCTGCTCTGGGACCAGGAACCGCTCTCTGACCCGTCTTTGGAGGTGGTCTCGGTTCATTTCCAATCAGACTGAGCTGTGGTTCGCTCTAAGTTTCCTCTGTCTGAATATGTTCTGTGCCCGGAACAGAACAACTGAACCAAAACGGCCGCTGTAGCCGGTCGTCACATGATGTAGTTTAGGAAAGAAGCAACGGATGAGCCATGGACAAATGTAAAGGAACGATTGTCATTGAATCAGACAGAAAAAAGCCTCTCACAATATTCCTGGCCAATGACTGAGAAGATCTTTAGTCACATGGTTTTGTTTAAAGCTTTGGTTTTAAACAGAAACAGAAATGCCCGGTTACCGGTAGTCTGGACCAAGTGATTCTTCTAGTCTGAGTACCGCATTCCCCCAGTAATTTGCGGGTTTAAAGACCAAAGACACCCGCGAATACGCAGAATCAGCAAATACGGAGACCCCCCACCCCCGCAGGCGAAGAATGTCTGTAACCGGTCCTGACTCATCAAAAACACTTCTGAAACATTTCTGATGCTCCGTGAAACATTTATTAAAGAACGTTGGAATGTTCCTCAACATAAAGAGTTTTTATTTCATCCTATTCAGATCCATGGACCGTATGGCTCATTAGGTGTCTTACTCTGTGCCTCAAAACCAGGAGCCCGTGTTTCCTCCTTCATCGGTTACATGCAAGAGGTCCTGCAGGGACGCACGGCGCGTCAGTCCAGCAGTAGCAGCGTCTTTTGAGTCTTCCTTCTTCCAGAAGAGACCTGTTCCATCCATCATTCATTCATTCACATGACTATCTTCTTCAGTGTATCAGGATATTTTCTGAGTCCGATGATGCCAATTCTCCATGCGGGGGCACAAACTTCGGTTATAGCGGTTCAGGAACCGGTAGAACCAGTTGTTGCTTGCTGTGAAATATTCTTTAGCAGCCACAAGGAAGCTGGGGTGCTCTTCACAAATTCCCGCAGCACCTTCATCGGACGCGAAGGTCGCATACAAGCATCTTGATTTGTCTGAGCTTGAATGATGAGGAGTCACATGACTGAAAGAAAATCTATGAATACGTGAAACCGCGAACATTGAAATGCAAATATGCAGGGGAACACTGCACACTCTAAATGCACCCAAAGGTGCAACTTATACTCCAAAAGAAATGGTACTTTTGTGTCAAGTTTGTTGGCTTTTGTTATGCATACATTTTTGTGCCTTGATTGAAAACACAGAGGACAAATATTTCACTTTAGGGCTGATATTGTTAAGATTGGTTTACAATAAATAAAATAAGGACAAATTCATGAGCTTTTGGCCATTCATTTGTTTTTAGAAACTCATCCATTTGAAGTTTTGAAAGCTTAACTGCCACAGCTTGGCACTCTCCCTCCCCACGTACTCAAGGCGAGACATTCTCAAGATTCTTGTGGGTTTTGGACAGAGTTCACACACATCCCTCGCACATCTGGCACTGAAGCAGCTAAATCTTTACTTCAGCAAAAGCATGAAATGTGTGAAGTACTTGAAAGTCATACTGCCAGTTCTCGCCCTGAAGACAGAAACACCCCCAACGAATATCTGACTCATTGTGTAAATTATCCCCGGAACGCTGGACATTTCCCCAAAGCTGGGATGATGAGGATGAGGAAGGGTAAACCATGACAACAGTCTATGAGTATCACACAGCCATTTGGGATTTTTTTCCCTTTAACCATGTATAACCATTTGTATCATATTTAAACGGGCATTTCTGAGACCCCTATCAGCATGATCCAGACTTTTCTTCAACCCATTGTTTAGATCTTGCTCCATGTCTTCTGCCCTGTAGTACATCATAATTCCACCAGGGGCAGTAGAAGGGCTTTTCCAACTCAGTTCAAAATGGCTGCTTCTATGACATCTTGAAAACACTTTTAGCCAGAAAAGCTTTAGCTAATTTTCTAATCTTTATGAAGTCTATTGCTCATCATTTTTTTAATGACTACTTGTTGTACTGACAGAATTTAAAATGTGTTGATGATGCATTTTTTCATAATGCAGTTACACCATGTTAAAAATGTGTGGATCAAATTTGAGACAGTGGGTAAAACCTAAGTCACATAAACCAAGATGCCCCCACACGGCGACCTTGATGCAAGTTTTTTTTAGCAAAATCTGCAGGTGGCCGCGTGGCGGCATTTGTAATTGGGAGGTGGCAGTCGCATTTTTATACATTCGCGGATGTTCTAAGAAAAAGTTAAAACTTAACGGCAACCAGACGATTTTTGGACATCGATCAGTGGCCGCCCAACGCGTTTAGTCAGGAATAACCATAACTGTGGTATTTTGTCCCTGAATTGTGAAAAACATTTCCTGTTTGTTATAAAGCTGAAAGGTCAAAATTTTAAAATAAGTTAAAAGCGAGTTTTTGTTGTTTCTATTGAATCTTGTCAATGTTCCAGGGGATCAGGAAAAAATCCTCCCCAAAAGCAAAACCTGAAAAATAAAAAAACGTGGGAGCTGGCCTACAAAAACACAAATCCCACCTTAAGCAAAAAATGGTAGCCAAAAAGCTACCGTCCCAGTCAGCTGTTCTTCACAGAGGGCAAAAAGAAGAAAGGTACAGACCAGTGAACTGAGGTGGAGGATAGAAATCACTACAGATGATGTACATGACCTATTTAAAGTTAGCTGAAACCTGCTTGATCTACATAATCAGCTCCACCTTAGCAGAAACAAGCAGCATTAGGAGACCATGTGACGAAAAGGCATGCCAGTCTGTAGAGAAACAAATCATCACTGACAGTTGGATTAGCACGCACTGTTCTTTGCCCACGGCAAATCTGATAGAAACCTGGAGTACCAAAATAAAACAAATAAGTTTATGCCAAAGAAAAACAAAACATGCCTACGGATTAGTGACAAAAAGCTTTTGATGTTTATGCCTTTATTTTTCAATTATGGTTATGATGGGGGTGGGATTTAAATGAGACATTTAAACTTGTCAGAGCTCAAATTTAGCCGTTAGTATTGGTGAGTCTTTCTTACAGACAGGCAATCACCATGACCAATCTGAACTGGCACTTTGCTGAGGGGGAACCTCAATGATGCAATTCCACTTCAGGCTGGATTTTTGCCATCCAGAGTCCTGTGGGGGAGATTATCTGTCCACTGTCTATATGTCTAAGGTTAGCACCTGCTCAGAATGTGCATGAGAGATTTAAGCTTCAATGTGGAAACCATAATGGTGTTTACTCAGATGACACATGGCCTTGTGACCCCTGGCTGTGTTTGCAAATGCTCATCATTAGAAAGGATATAAAACTGTTTTTGGCTAAAGACAACCGCACCTGGACAGACTCAGTTGTTAATGGGAGGCTGCAATGTTTTGCAGAAAAGGTTTTGGCACTAGAATACTTGGCTGGAAAGCAGTTTAGGGATTTGAGAGAACGTTGACACATTTCTATTGACAGGTGAATCTGAGACCTGCAGGCATGTCAAATACGATTAAAGAGGAAAAGATTTGTTTGGGGCTGTAACTTATGAGAGTTCAAATTTGGAAGCAAACGCATCAATTATTAATGAAATCATACTGATTTGCCTTAGATCTTCTGCCACTGGAGTCTGAGAGATAATAAAAGAAAGAAAAATAAACAAAATCTTGTGAACAAATAAAAATATAGAGTAGAAAGCGTCCCCATTATCCAGATGACCTTATGCCTTGGGTGGATACAAACAAAAATGGACAAACCTCCACAGGAGTTTTAAGACTGTAGACCACTTGGTGAGCCCGTAGAGAAAATGTCCGTGCACATCATGTTCTATGCATGTTGCGAGTGATGGAACATAGTGAACTCCTAAACAACATGTAAGCGTAGATAAGTACCGGTAGGTGAGACGCAGGTGTCTCACATGGATTTTTCCTTTTTCTGTGCACTGCACAAGCAGCCCATTAGGGATGCTCAAGTGATAAGTGCGCCCTCCATATGCTCAGCCTGGTTGTTAGAAATGAGGAAATTAGACAATCAAGTATAGTTTGTGTGGACATGCTACGGGGCATGACCATGCATGCATTTGCATGTGGTCAGTAAGGGGCCGTGACGGCTAATGACTAGAGTGCGGCATTAGGGCATTGTACAACCCGTACATAATAAATGCATTATCCTTACATACTTCCCGATACACATATCACATGTGGGACAATGGCACGTGGCCAAACGAGTCACTCCCCTTAATGCGCAGTCACTCCTCTTTACGACCCTCCACAGACCCGGACATCCCGAAAAACCTGCAGCATCCGTTTGGCTCTATCCCTGTACAGGTGCAGGTGACAGAAGCATCAAGGTTTAACATCGTATTTTACGGCATAATTGTAACATTTTGCTTCAAAGCAATAATCATTTGCTGCTGTTCAGCAAAGCTTGTTGAAAACCAAGTAAAAAAAAGATACAACAAGACAGACAATACTGTTTTTATATTTTGATAAAACTGTAGAAATAGTTGATAATTAGCATGAGCTGAAAAAAATACAACTCTGTCAGGAACAACTGCAAGGAAAAAATCATTCTAGCCATCATTGACTTAAAAAAAATACTTTTTTAATGGAGGCAGAAAATAGAAATCCACTTAATAATTAATGTAATGGTGCAGAGGAAATGATTGACAGGAGGCTATGTTTACCTGCTGCCACGAGAGTGCCTTTTAGGTCTTAATTAGCAGGTTTAACTGGGTGAGAAGTGATCATTTTATTAGTTTAACACTGGTTTTAGAGGCATTAAGTCTGACATAACAGAGGCGTAGCTCTGTAAATCTCATTTTAAGTTTTTTTATCCATTAAAATCTCAAAGAATAAGCTTAAACTTTAGAAATTAAGAGATTCGATTTATCTGCCACAGAACTCCCCATGACCCAGCAGAGGCAGCAGTTCAAAGGGAGAGAAACGGCTAAGTCATGAAATTGATGAAAAAAGTTGTGTCAACCCACACAGGACATGGACGGTGTCATCAGTGCACTGCCTTCATTGTATAACACATCCACTGAGTCACACTGGAATCTTTTGATCAAAGATGACCAATTAACACATGTCATTATATTTGATTTCCTTATTTATTCTAATAACATATCCAGGAAGTATAAATCTTTAACTTTATTTGAAAAGGTTGCTTTTTAAAGGGATGAAAAAGCAGTGTGGACCAGCTACTGAACAGCCTTTGGCCAAATAAAAGTGTGGTAAGTGTTTGTCCCAGCATCCATTTGAATATGTGGGAGTAGAAAACAGCCTGTGTCACTAAAAGCATCACCTCCCTGACTATCATGCGCTACAGTAGGTCCAGAAACTGAAACACCTGATTGGAAATCAGACATGAATCATGCTATTGTTTTCACCTGCACTTTTTTTGCTGTGAAACTCTAAAATAACCGTTATGAGAAGATGCAAAGCTAAAAAGAAATCTTCAACTTACTAAAAAATGTTCTAATAAAAAAGTAAAAACGCCCCATAAAAGACTGTGTAATTGTATTGACGATACACTTTGGTAGTTGAATCTTTCATTGTCGTAAAAAAAGCCATTGAATAGGGAAATATATAAATGTTAAGCTACAAAAAGACTTGACGTCTGACAAAAAGAATTCTGACAAGGAAGTAGCTGAATAATTTAAAAAGGATAAGCTATTTCATGAGTATTATCTTGATCTACATGGCAGAACTGACCTCTTCTAATGGACCTAATCCAGCAGAGCTGATGAAACCTCCATGTGAACACAGCTAGATGTTATAATCAGTGTGTTATGCAAAAGGTTGATGTGTTCTCTGTTATTTTTAACAGCTTTTGCAATTCCCACCAGGAGATATTTATAGGCAATGTGTCTGAGGTTGTGATGCTGCTGATATGAAATTACACTGAACTAATTCCCCTCATCTCTGATGATCTTATCACCAAAACTACAAAAACAACAAAACTCAAGTCTCTTACTGTAAACTGTATATTCCACACTCTAGGGCGCACTGGACTATAAGGTGCATAAAGTAAAACAAAGGAGTCAGAGATACATCAGTCAGTCTGACTGTATTAACTGCGTTCACAGTAACTCTAGCTTGTTTGTAACACGCTACACGTTAGCTACATTAGACACATTAGCGTATTCTCAATACCTGTAACTCCCAACATTGTAAGACAACAGACTGATACCACTAAAACAAACATTAGTATGACTGTGCTAACTTCCCAAACACAATCCCACTCTGCTACAAGTTAGCCACATTGGAGTATTTAGGCTTCAACAACACCCAGCCGGGTATGCGACGCATGAAAAAACAGACTGACATTTTGACAGAGCGCCATGTACCTCCCAAAGTTCCTTTGACATCAGTAAACACAACCAGATTTAACGTATTATGAAACATTTACAATTTTAAAAGCGTGTCTTATAGTGAGGAAAATACTGTCCCTTTAATTCCAGTTTATTCTTTTATAGGTCCAGGTGGAGAAAGATTCTAAAGTTGTCTTGCCGAGAACCACTCGGCTGCTCTGAAACACATTAAAAACAGCACTCAGGATTTGCTGCAACGGGCTTTTCCTCCACCAGTTTTTGTAGAATTCAAAAAGTGTTTGACCTTTGTTAGGGTCTTCTTCATCGGCCCTGTTCATGCTCAAAGTCATAATTTCACACATCACTGCATTTAGCTCTTTGCCACTTTTGAATAAGACATGGAACATACAAAGGACACCTTTTACAACTTTTTTAACCAGCATGCATTGGTGCTATTCCTTTGACTCCAAAAATCAAACCAGTTCTAGGGGATTGAGCTGAAGTCTAACAGAAAACCACTGTCTCTCTTATCCAGAGAGGTGTTAGTAACACGTCTGAAAGGACACGGGAAGTGCAGTCTTGCTTCAGCCAATGGCTTTTGCACAATTCTTTTCTGCTGTTTTCAGTTAATGCTTTTTGCATTCACAGCTATGCATGCTTTGTGAAATAAGTGGGAACTACAAGGTTTTTAATGTACAATCTGTTGGTTTATCAATTATTTGGGCCTGACTTAGAATGGATTAAATCATAACAATCTGAAGAAGTTGGTTATTTTTTGCTTTTCTTTATGAAACCCTAAAACACCAGGCTTGGTATCAACCATCAGGAAAGTTTTTCTTCTTTGTTACTTGCTTATTAGCCAATTTCCCAAAAATGTTTTTTTTTCTTTATTTTAATTATTTAATTTTAATTGCTTTGTAATTTGAACACAAATTGTATATCAAACTGAATCAAAGCTGTAACCCAAAATTGAGGTTTGACCTGAATCATGGGGAAAGTGATTTGTTGCATCCTTGTGACGTCTTAAAGTCCCACTCCGATCATCTTTTGATCTCTTGTAAAACCATTCCCAGTTGTCTTTCAAATTTGATTATGTTGTTTTTAGGCTAAATTAAAAAAAAACATCATTTTGAAGGTCATAGTTTCTGCAGACCAGCAGTAATTAGAAATTTGCTTCTGTTAACCAGGCCCAACCCTGTTTGGCTTCCGAGATCGGACGAGATCGGGCGGGTCCAGAGTGGTGTGGCCGTAAGCACTTGCCAGTGTCCAGCAAAGCCTCTTGGCCACTCAATCTCAAGGTTTTCCCGCTTAAAGCTACAGGCATGCCATTGTGTCCTCCTGATTAACACACCTAACATTACCGTTGTAACAAAAACAGTGAGCAATGTTGGAGCTATCCAGCAGTACAGTGTAGAGCCAGTTGCCGGCTTGGATGAGGAAAAGGAAGAAGTCCATGGATCCAGCCGTCTACTAGAGCAGTGGTCCCCAACTTTTTAACGCCACGGACCGGTATGACGTCACACAAAGTTTTCACGGACCGCTTTTTCAAATGTAGGCTGATGAGTAATATAGCAACACTACGACGAAGGGGGAACAGAGACAGAGACAAACCCTGAGCTTTTATTTTGACACGCATGACATTGTACATGGCACAGGTGTCATCATCCTCTCCCTTTTCTACACTCACGGTGCTAAAATGAATTACTGTCTATTAAATGTAGCTTTCTTTTTCTGGAAGTGGAAGGCTCCTCTTCTGTCTCCTGGGTGGCCCTTTTCCCCTTGGCAAAGAAACTTTCCAAAGATGTCTGTTTTTATTCATTTTGCTAGCTCCTGGGTTTTATTTAAGCGGTAACTAATCACGTGACTGAGAAAAGCGCCTTGGCCTGCGTCAAGAGCAGGGGTGGCGAACAAGTTTGACACCAAGAACCAAATTTTTTTGCTGTGAGAGTCAAAGAGCCACACCACACACTGACCTGCCAAGACGCACACACACAAACACGCAATTAAAGCCGTATTACTTTCCATAACACACTCCTCTCCCTCCAACACAACAGCAAGTATTGTACTTGTGTTTATTTCAAGTTTTATTTCAGTCGGGTGTAGCGTAAAGTAATTTTAACCTTCAGTAAAAAAAAAAAAAACAGAATTCTTCAATATTTATTTTATTCATAGTTTTATGATGGATCCTAGACATGAAAACCATTTAATTGATGACATATTTATGAAATTTGAAATGACTCAGCTTTCTCACCATTGTAGCATGTAAACAAGTATTAATTTGCCTCTAACCAGCTCAACAGTGTGTTTACTTGGACTCTACCGTCAGTACCCAAACATCATGAACCTCACTTCTGCTCAAAGCCTCCTCACTAATGGTTTTACACCCAAGATTCCTCACTTCTCATGAGTCTTAGGGGCTGAACGCGGGGCTAACCCCAGGATCGCCACAATACGATGAGACGCAAAGAGCCACATGCTCATTGGCTGAGAGCCGCATGCGGCTTGAGAGCTGCGTGTTTGCCACCCCTGGTCTAGAGTGACATAGATGGATGTAACAGAGAATCGGGCAATTTTTCAAAATAAAACATCTTTCAGATTCTGAAATAAATAAAACTGAAGTAATTTAAGTTATTTATTCTTTCTCCGTGGCCCAGTACCAAGTGACCCTCGGACCGGTGCAAGTCCGGGGCCTGGGGGTTGGGGACCGCTGTACTAGAGGATGCATCAGAATAGAGTGGAGCATGGAGCTTGTGGCCGCCAACTGTAGCATCTACATCACAGCTACAAGCTTTTTTCAACAACAAAAAAGAAACTCAGAAATGTAATTGGTTCAACCAATTACATTTCTGAGTTACTATGCTATAAAGCACATGTGTCAAACTCAAGGCCCGCAATGTCACTTTATGTGGCCCGCGAAATCATAAACGTTTTTAATATGTTAATTTTTTGTTGTTGTTGATTTCATATTATTTATGTGTAGCCGCAGTTTTAATTATTCAGTGTTTTTCAGGTCTTATCTGTGAATGCAGAGAAATTGTTGTCATCAAACCATCAGTTGGATGCAAGGCCTTTTTTTGTAAAATGTAACACGTGTGATACGTGTTCTTTCTAGCTCAGTTTTTGTTATTTTTCTTCATTCACTTGGACAGTTTGATTAATTAGTGGACAAAATCTAAAAGGATTTTTGCTAGACTGACACCCCTGCTATAAAGTATTCAACCCATTGTTTTTCTGTTTCTCTTTCTTTATTATAGTATCTTCTGGCATTTTTTGCAACTTAACTTCTACAATTTCCAGATATTTTAACCATTCAACTATTCAAATGTTCAGCTTTTTTTCCAGCTCTGACTTTTGGTCCTTCACATCCTTGAACTTTTCCAGATATTCCAGGATTTCTGCCTCCATAGAAATCCTTGGTACAGAAGCTCGCTGGTTCGATACCCGGCTCTGGCATTTTGTACTACATATATTTTTTGGTATTGTGCCGTTTTCACTTATTTATCTATTGCCAATTATTACCCTTTAAGTTTCATATTCATTCAGCAGTGCAGCATTCAACGCTGCATTTTCTTCTGGACATGCAGCTCCTTCTAGTTTTAGGCTTAATTTCCTTCATATATCTTCTTCAAAATGACAAAAAAAAGAGCCACAAGAACATGTTAAAACACCAAATTATGATTTTCAGTGGAGTAAAAAGTAATTTTTGAAGTAGTTTATATAGCAGGCTGTGGCTTCTGGTGTTTTTTACTCCAATTAAACAGACACAAGTGTTAGATTTGTGACTTTCATGCTCCAACAGCAAGTTTCCAAGAAAGGTGTAAGAGAGGACATTGAAAGTCAGTAACCTTTGAACCCATGAGCAAGGCATTGGCCTGCACTTCTCAAGTGTGACGCGCTGTGTTTATTTCCTGTGTTCAGTTCATCATGAGGCAGTAAACGTGCACGGACGTGCACGGACGTGCTCTGAAAGCACTGAAACTGCATTCCGCCCCACCCCTCGCAAACATCATCCCCGCTCTACCTCGAAATCAGGAAGCACGAACGCACGCTGCTGTTTTTGACTTTTCTGCCCCGTTTCGACCCCTCCGGTGGTCGACGCGGCTCGGACCAGGGCGAACACAGCAAGCGTGAGTCCGTCAGTCGGAGTCCATGGCGGTGAGGACCACCGAGCGGTGCTGAAGCAGGAAGGAGACAGACTACTGCGTCCGTCCGTCCGTCCGTCCGGGGCAGCGTCGTGGATGTATTTGACACAGACAGACCAACCAAAGACGAAGGGTAAGAGACAGACAGACGGCAGTTCACACTCAACGCCCTCCACTAAGCCACGGTGGAGCCACGCAAAGACACGCACAGGTGAAGTTAAAGCGGCTGTGTTGTTGTGGTTTGAAAACGTGCGGACGGGAGCGCGCGCGGCTCTCAACAAACGATAGTAAACACGTTTTCCCACGTCCACTTCTTGTTTAGCTTTGTGGAGGGAGAGGCGCGTTTTTTTGCCCCCCCCCTTTGTAGACTTCATTAGGGCTGCATCAGACGCAATAGTTTTATTTTTTTAAGAATGACTTTCCCCAAAGTGTCACTGCCAGCTGTCATGTGCTCCGTGTCTGACAGCCACTAACTCTCCGTCCGTCTGCCCTGTTCCGGACTCCACCTGGACTTTGGCCGTTTCTACTTCTTTGTTGGCTTACATAGTTTATCCCATGGTTTTCTTCAAAATTTAAACACTATGTAAAACTTTGAGGGTATATACTTGAATTCGGCATACACTATTAGCAATTCTTTTGGGTGAAAAGTCGTTAAAGTGAGGTGTTTGTGAGAGAACAGCACCACACCGGAAACAGGTCTGCTGGAGTAAACAGCGCTCTGTCTGTTGCAGCAGGGAAACCCTCTTTGCTGTCAATTAAACTCGCCATATTCTATGGCATTGACGCCGAATACATCAGTATTTTTTACTTAATGTTTGCAGTATAAAATACTGTTTGGAAATGGGCGAGAAATGCTATAAACAGAGTTTTTAGTTTAAAACGGAAACATTTCCATTTAGTTTTGTAATGTGCCACAGAGCAGGTGACCTCAACTGAAACCTAATTTTTTGTGTTCACAAAGAAACGGTCATTTATTTTATGAAGGTTTACCCATAAATAAGACACATTGACGTTGCAGTGTGTTACATAAAACTAGTTATTTTGTGTTGCACCTGTATGTGTGTGCTTGTGTGGAAATGTCCTGCAGGAGAGCAGAGCCCTCGGTCCCAGACAGAAGTCTGCTCTGCGGCAAGCTCCAGTTATTGCCCAACTTCTCAGGAACGCCATGAAAGGAAGGCCTGCAACTGAGACTGCTATCGCTGAAGTGATCTGAGCAGCACCTCTGCGCTGTCAGGACAACATTAGGCACAGCAGATTCTGCAATAAGCCCACTAACACACCGTAAGAAAAGAGAGATCGAGGCTCAAGTCTGGGATTATTGCTCGCTTTCTACAGCAGCCGTGCGCAGGCTTTAAATAACGCGCTCACGCATCAGTGGGTGCTGATTGTTTGAAGTGCTCTGATTTATTCAAGTGGGCTGCCTCAGATGTGTTTTAGCCAGGGAATCCTTAGTGAGACGATATTTGGATTGGTCGCCAAATGCTTGCAGGTTAAATCCTATAACCTCAGAGACTGCCTTATCAACTCCCCGGTATTTTCTTTAGTCCTGCTTAGGGCTGCACGATATGAGGAAAACTCGCGATATGTGATATTGGTGATTAATATTGCGATAACGATATAATTTGCGGTATACAAACAAATAGCAAAACAACCCAAAAAATAATTTCCATTTCAATACAACAGTTTAAAAATTATACTCCAAATGACCCTTGGCGACGTAGGAGGCTAACATCAAACATAAAGGGGCTCATCTGATTGATCACAACGTAAACGGGTCCTTCCAATTGGTTAAATGCATAAAGGGATATATTTCATTTGTTCAATATTACAAGCTACCATGAGTTAGTTTTAGCACATTAAAGGTAATCATTTATTGGGATTTTCGCCATATTTTGCGGTATGCATATTGCACAGCTTAATGTTGCGATAACGATAAATTTGCGGTATATTGTGCAGGCCTTGTCCTGCTGTTTCTATTGAGTACGAATCATACATCAAACATTAAGGTTTTGTAAATCTATTTAAAGTATCACAATGACAAAATGGTATAAAACTGTTATCTTGGAATGTCCTGAGGTGGAACAGCAGCATCTTTGCATTTTGACGGATTTACCTGTAACAGAAAAAGCAAAACACTCATTTGCTCAGAGGGCGCTTACACCAACCAGATTGAAACGTTTTCTTTGTAAGCCCACAACCCTCTTAGTCAGAGATCTGTTGTATCCACATGCTGCTCCTTTTTTCACAGGTGATACTCTGAGGTTATTCAGCTTCCGCGCTCGCAGACTCAAATACTTCCTCTCCTTTCTCACTTCCTCTCTCGTCAGTGCCTGCCATGTGGGGACAAGTCTGGTCTCTGCGTGATAAGAACTCTTTTTGTGCTCCGCCACAATCATTTTGTTAGTTTTGCAGGTACTTATCTTGCAGACAGCTCAATTTATCAAAGATGGCATTGTATTTTATCGCTACCCTTAGGACACTTCAAAAGAGACTAAAAAGTGCCATAATGATTAAAACATAGGATTTGGTGCTTTAGTAGTTCTAAAGACTCAGTTCTGTCTCTCTTTGCATTGACGCAATTCTTATTTAGTCTGAAACCTTCAAAACCAGAACATAGATGCAGGAGCCTGCAGATGAGACATTTCTTCATTTTTTAAAGACTCACTCAGATTAAAATGGTTTTTGTTGTTTTTAACCTTCTTGCATTTTTCTGATGGTGGAGGACGTATAAAGAAAATTAAGTTCAGATCATTGGAAATCAGGAGCAGACAAAAAATGCAGTTAGAAAAAAAACATATTTGTTAAATAGAAAATATGCTGGGGGGTCCATAAGCTCCCTGTTCTCCTCCATTCTGACCATCCTCCTGCAGACAAATTTGTATTTCACGTCTGAGCTGGAATCGGGATCTTACCTGTACGGCTGGATAGCTCTGATGTTGCTGCCAGTTTTGTTGTACTACTAATGTTAGAGGTTTGTGGGGCTGTAAGCTAGAGCGGGAGAGCATGCAAACAGAGAGCTTAGTTATGGGTGATGGAAAGGGGGTGGGTGGGGGATGTTTATCCACCAAAAGACAGACGGCTTTTTTGATTTTGGCTAAAAACGGCATAATCATATTTATAAGACCAACTTTTACAATAGATTAAAAGACGACCAGAGTGGGTCTTCAAAGATCCTGGGCCATTCACTTTTTTGATTAATTGGACATAAAATACAGAGAAGATTCTAAGAGAAAACAAAGCATTCAGATATTCTATGAGTCAAAAAGACACCAGGCTTAATCAAATGCTCAAGTTAGATAAAGTCCCGAACACCAGCGGCTGAACTTAGCTTCCTCTGTAGGATGGCTGGGCGCTCCCTTAGAGATGGGGGGAGGAGCTCACTCACCCGCAGAGAGCTCGGAGTAGAACCACTGCTCCTCCACATCCAGAGGAGCCAGTTGAGGTGGCTCAGGCATCCAGTCCTCCCTGAGGAGGCGTTCTGGAGAGACTAGGTCTCTCGGCTGGCCTGGGAACGCCTCGGGGTCCCCCCAGAGGACTTGGAGGAATCGGCCCGGGGAAAGGAAGTCTGGGCATCTCAGATGAGCGGAGGAAGATGGATGGATGGATGGATGTTTGGATGGATGGATGGATGGATGGATAGATGGATGGATGGATGCATGGATGGATGGATGGATGGATGGATGGATGGATGGATGGATGGATGGATGGCTGGCTCACTGGACTCAACACTTCTTAAAATGATCAATAGCACGCCTAGACTGACCACCCACATACAATCCTCTGATAGTTTTGTTGCCGACATGCCTAAACGTATAAGGCTCAGCTGTTGATTTGACTCCTTTCTGTTTAGTGACAGATTGTTCTCTGTGCTACAGCTGCCAGCTTTAGGCTTGGCTGTCACTACAGTCTGTGGCTGCTTCCATGCTATTAGTACTGAAGAAATAGGTTCACAGATGGATATTCTGCTGTTAAAGATGCAGTTTTGACAGTTTACCAGCTGATGCACTGTTAGAATGCAGAAGCAAGTCCTCATGAAAGCCTCCATAGTTGCTTTAAAAGTAGATATCATGGTAGAATGAAGTCCCTCTCATGTTCCAGGCATGATAATATGACAACAAATTATTGGCATCAGCCCATGTGAATAACTCTCCAAACATGGTTCTGGTCTAAATACACAGGATTATTGTTAACACATCAGTACTCCTGGAACTTATCTCACTATGTTGTGGTTTTAGACCACATCAGAAATCCCCAATTGTTTTTGTTTTACATATAACCTGTAGCTAGAGTTGTGAGGGTGTGGGATTTTTGATCACGCGGTGATGTACCAGCAGGGGGCCCACTGTCAACCCAACCCCCCCAACAGAAAAAATCCCCCCGCGGCCGCGTCACAGTATTCTTTATTAACAAATAACATTAACAACTAACTACTGCCTATCTAACTAATGAACAAACTATATAGGTGTTGTAGAATGACTATGTGTGTGTGTGTGTCAGTGCGCTGTGTGTGTAGGAGGAAGGAGCGCACGCATGTGTGTAGGGGGTGCGTGTTGATTCTTCTGCAGTTGACCGGTCTCTAGCTGCACGCGAGTTTCACCTGTGCTCTCTGGTACAGACATCTTCTCAGAATATTATATATTGTCCAGTAATAAACAGAATGCAGACACTTTGTCACCTTTCTGGTAGCCGTGAAGCCTGACCCCCATGAAGAACGCGGGGCAGGAGGCTCCGCCTTTGATGATACAGACACGTAACGTTACGCTGCACAAAATAGTTCCCAAAGAAAACATGTAGTGAAATTCATTGCACTCTAACAGTGCGCGTGTGAGAAGAGTGAGCGCGTGCAGCGTAGAGGGATTCAAGGAGAACAGTAATGAAAGGTTTCCTCCAGAAACCCTTGAAGTCTGAACAAAGGAAACACTGAGTAGTTAGGAATATGAAAGATCGTAAAATTCTTTTTTTCTTTCTCTTTATTTGATTCTATTAAAGACATTTTGATAAGAATGACGGTACCGTGATTTAGCTGCAGCTTCAGCTCTGTTTTCGGAAAATTTCCGCCCCTTTAACTGTCTCCACCAATCATTCTTGGAGGCTTAATCACACATCATCAGTCTGACCAATCAGAAGTGGTTAAAGTCTTCACTTCCTTGTTCTGATTCTGCTCATAAAGTCTCTCAGTTCTAACAAAAATACCAGCTAAAGCTCGTCTTTAGCGGTGTAACTTTCCACAGAATCCGGTGTCAGACCGTGGAACAAGTGAACAAAACAATGAACCTCAGAGACGCGAGTCTGTCTGCCATCACTACATTTCCCATGATGCATTGTGTTAAAGTGACAGCGTCTCAGCGTACAATGAGTCTTCCCTGTTAAACGTCTTAAAACCACAACGAACACACATCAAACATTTTTCAATCTTCTTGATGAAACCAGAGGTCAGAGGTCAACAGTTTAGTTCTCCTTCCAGGTTTGTGTTTCTTAACAGCCAAACATCCCAGAGTTTGGTCCAAGTCATCTTTCTAACTGAAACACTTTTCTAATAACGTCTGGATTATTTAATATGTCAAACTTAAGAAGAAGTAAAAACAACATTTAAGAAACAGGATTGAGGTGAAGTGGCCAACAGACACAATTAAACTAAATTCAAATCATTTAATTATCTAAAAAGAAATAAAACATTTTTGTTACAGTTTTCAAAGACTTCATCTTTAATTAAGACAAAAGAAAAACAAATAAAACTTCAACATGTTCACTTTTTCTGTAGCTACAATAAACATAGATATAATGTTGGTCTTTTGTGTAAAATGTATCAAACATATTGTGATCATATAATTGTTCAAACATTACAGTTGCCTTTGCACCAACATTGAAAAAAATGAATCACAATTTATAAAGAATATATTTGGGGTTTTTTTTGTGAGTTTACATCAAATTGCATGTTCATAAACCGGAGGGAAAACAACTACCAGAGTAAAATGTCAAATATTTTAGTTGAAAATTATTACTGAAAACTAGCTTAACTTTTATTACAACTTTTAGAACAAACACTGTAGAGGGACCGTCAATCAATACAGACTGTAGAGTTTCTCCTTTTTTCCTTTTTGGATGCTGGTGTGCTGCAGGATATCTATCAAGGATAAAGTGTGCCTTGGCTCAAAAAAGGTTGAAAAACACTGGGCTAGTCAATGCACACAACTTGATATGTATATCACTGAGGTCAATAATCGTCTACTGTGTAAAAAAAACTTGTCTGGAAGAAATGATTTGCCTAATCTGCTTCTGTCTTGTACTCTACTCTTTCATAACAGTTTGAAGACTCGGACAAGATTTATGCTCAATGGCTTTTTTTTCAAATGTTCTTCAGTAATGTTCTATATTGAAATGTTTTTTACATTTTTGTTAATGGTGCCAGTTGTTGAGGTTCAGGTATCGAATATATTCAGAATATGAATACTTTATTTATCCCAGGGGGAAATTGCATGAGTATTGGTTTAGGATATATTTGAAAATGAAGCAGCCAGGAACAATACTAGGTTGTATTAAAATGTCCCTTTCTCTGCTCCCAAGGTTGTCTTACAAGTCAATAAATAGAACTCCAAATCATCAGCAAAAATGTGTTTATTCTTTGACTTTACACTTATGCTCTACGTCAACAAATCTAGAAATTTTATGTAAGTTTCTAAAGTATGAGACTGCTTCTAAATGCTAAAAAGCAAATGCTAAAATTATGGCAGCATGTCTTGTATTTGTGTTTCTGTCACTAGGATAACACCCCCGTTTTGTAGCAGCCTAATGTGAATGGAATATTTATGCCCCCTCACTCTGAATCATTCAAGAAGGAGGACAGATCCATCTTTTCCACAATGGTTCTCAGTGCTCCAAGAGTCCTAAAATTGTACTTACAGAGCAGGGGTGTCCAAATCCAGGCCCAGAGGGCCGGTATCTACCTGTTCTCCGACCATCCTGCTATTGTAGCTCCCTATTGGCTGAACACACCTGAACCAGGAAATCAGCAGCAGGATTTCTGGAAAACCAGCAGTACGCCGGATCTCAAGGCCTGGATTTGGGCCACCCTGTTATAGAGTCATTTTAAATACTAGCGCTGGGAACACTTGAACTTCCATACTTTATGGAAAGTAAGGATTATGTTGCTGCTCAGCAATTATACCAATGTTTCGAGCCATTGCATAGCTAGTCAAACAAACTGTTTGTGAGACATCCTGTTATTGTCATCCTTTCAAGACATGAGCTTATCAGTTTGACTGCCTTTCTGATACCTGGACAGTGAAACAGACCTTTTAGCAGCTGTGTTTTTGTGTTTGTGGTTTCTGAAAGTCTAGGTGAGAAAACAGTCACCATGCTGTTTCTGTAGACCTAATAGGCCTGATGCACGGTGCCTGACAAACCAGCTGGGTCGTAGGCTTGCTGAAAAAGATCTATTATGCTCTAATTTATGACATCTTTGCCTCTATTTTGTGTCACCCATTTCTGAGATACAGATAATGCAGCTGTGCATGAAATAGAGTGGCCCCACAGATGGACAGAATGGATAGTTTTGTGATTTGACAGCAAGCTGTGACTCTGCAGTGCTTGCTAAATGGCATATTTGGCAACCAAAACCGAATAGCAACACTGTGTTATGTTACAGTTTGTGAGTTAATATGATGTGTAGGCATCCGAATATTTGCTTTTAATTGTTGAATGTTTTTTTGTTGAATGTTAATTGTAGTCTTTAACATAAACAAAATAAATGTCTAATGAGTAACAAGTCTGCCATATACATCATTCCCCTGTTTTTATGTTAAAATTGTCCTGACCTATAAGACACCCTAGGCCACTGCAGGTGAGCTGTGGTATCTGGTACCAAGATGTTAGTACATCCTTAAGGCCTGCAAGTGCAAAGTGGGGGTCCAACTCAGGGATGCTTGATTCAGTTGGGAAATTTAGATCAGAACCTGAAGCTTATTTACCTCCTCAAGCTGTTTTGAATGACCTTTGCTTTGTGAGAGGGCTGGTTCTTTTGCTGAAAGAGACTACAGTTATCTGGAAACACCGTTGTTATGATGTAGTGTTCATGGTTGGAGATGATAAGCTATAGGTCTTGTGTAATGTGTCTATTATGTCAGCACTGCAGCGTTCTAGGAAAAAAGAAGACCTGATATATCAGACTGAGCTTCCCTCTGCCTTTGCTTTATTTCAGTAGTGGAAAGGTGTCATCATAGACTGATTAATCGGACATTATGTTAGTAGCGTGAAAATTCGGATTCCACTTTGAACCACTTTTGATTTACTGTGACCTCAGTAGATCAAGAGCCTTTATGATTTGTCCATTCTGAAACATTGCCACTTTGCCTGCCTCCAACACCCATGCTTTAAGGACAAAGCTTTCCTAACCTGTCTCATATTGTACCTACTTTTAAAAGAAATAAACAGTTGATTGGCCAAACATTATGCCTGATTGACATATAGAGCTTTTATGAGACATATCAGTTTTTGGCAAATGAGAACAAATATTTCTTGAAAACTTCTACCACATTGAAACCCTTGTTCCACCGTAACTTAATAAAACAAAAATACTTTTAAATGAATTATGTCTATGGTTGTGCATACTAAACAGTGCTGGCACAGAAAACCATTTTTTTAACAAACAGTAATACCTGCTTTGCAGCTTCTTCGTGTTTGGATCAATAACTCATTACTTACCTAATTTTAATCAGGAAATCACATCTACAAGCTGTTAATCAACCGGATATTGATAAATCATGTAATAAAATGGTTATAGTATAACGGGGTGGGATTATATAAGTTCGCTTCTTTCCACTCCCTTTCAAGCAATTTTTATTAATTATGTCTAATTATCCTAAGTTTGATTAGTTACTGTATGAATGTATAACTGATGATTATATTGCTTTTGTGTATTATTTCTATTTGATTGCTTGAAATAAACCATTTCAAATCAAATCAAATGCTTGGACATTCTTCTAAGTAGGTCTGGCTGATACAACAGCTACTTAAAGACCCACTCCAGTGACAATGGTGCTTTCAACATGCTATGTAGCAATTGTCTCATGATGGAGGACATGTATAATGAAAATTAAGACTAGGAATGTCCCGATCCAATTTCGAGAAATAGTTTGAACGACCAAGTAAAAACAGTGCAACTATCAACTAGTGCATTAACTTTTAACTAGTAAAAGTCTGTGATACTTATGTGAAAAAGTTTGGTGACTGTATTGTTTGTATGTTCAGCAAAGTCTTTTTTGATTTATTATGATCCATATTAACATGAACAATTCTTAATAAATAGAGGTAAATTTTTGATACAAATGCTGCACATAAGACAAAAAACATTGTTTTCCATTTTTTTGTAGAGATTGATCATTTGGATCTCATTGTTTGGATTAACTCTGATTAACCCTGAGCTGTCAGACAATTATAATCACATTCTTTGTGGGCAAATTCAATGTGTGCATGTACTGTCACTGTAATACAAAAAATAAAAACCTCAAATCATTTTACCAAACCACTGGAGGGGTTTCAAAGACAATGCTGTTTTTCACAGAATATGCCCAGATATCGGCATTTTAGTCTATATCACAGTTCTATTCCGATATATAAAAGTCTCGGTGTCATTTAATTCCTGCTTGGCACAAACGGCAATTATTAATTTCTCCACCAAGATCAATTTTCAAACAGTTGGCACTTGTGAATGATAAAAGATGCTATTCATTAGGTGTGCGATAACCGCATCACCGCTGTGAGTCATCTCCACAGTGATCACCTTATCACCGCCGTGATTAGATGATCGCTGCGGGGATGACTCATCACCGCATGTCACCGCACGTTCCTTTTTCTTTTTGAACGTTCTGCAAATGATGCGTGAACTATGATAAACACATTCATCTTTGCTAATAATTTACTTTTTCTGCGAGTCCTGTGTTCAAACTTCAAGGGCTTCATATACGTGCGTGTACATGCTGTTATATATTTTCAATGGGAGTGTTTTTGCTTTTTGTTGATTCCAGTATGAACGTAGCATAAGGCACATTAAGCGAGACATACCAGTCAGAGATAAATCAGTTAGTCTGACTTTATTAACTGTGCTCAAAGTAACTCTAGAATTTGTTTGTAACACGCTACATATTAGTCACAGTGGCGTATTAGCAAGACCTGTAACTCCCAACCTTGCTTAAAATATGTTAAAAAAAAGACTGACCCCGCCAAAATAAATACGATAATTATGACTTTGACTAGTAACACAACAAAAACGTCTGACGCCGCTACACGCTAGCTGCATTAGCATATTCGCAATAACACCCAACTTAGCATTTTGACCTATCAAAGTCGCTTTGAGATCATTTAGCCCAGCCAGAATAAATCTACTGGGCGCTCCAGATGTTAAGGCACACTATCAGAAACGTAAGCTATCAAAGTGTGCCCTTTAATTCAGAAAATGCAGTGGGTGAAGAAGTTTCTTAACTAAACATTTATAGATGGTTTAGCAGGTTTACTGTATATAATCCAGTGTGGTAAATGCAACACATTCTAAATAACTGGACCAATCTGGCCTGGCTTGGTTAGCATTCAAGATTTAAAAGAGTTTCACTAACTTTCTGTTCTCTTTTAAAGTGAACTTTTTTAAAACATGAACAAACAGATTAAAGGTTACTTTTCAGGAGACAGTTGTAGACTTGTAAATTCAAGACATACACTACGGATCAGATAGAGCTGTTGCAAAAAAAAAAAAAAGAAAGGATACAAAGAACTGAAAGAAGTCTTGTTATCTATTTGCTTAGTGACAGACATTGACCTTTGATTTCCAGTGTCTTAACAAGATAAGTCTACCTTTAGGAGTATACAGGCTGAGAGTAACCGCATGTTTATTTCTCATGTCCTTGCTCCCTGAAACACCCCCTCAGCCCCCGTTCTCTAGACACGAGCATGCTCCACATTCATTATGTAATTGACACAATAGCGCAGAACATGGTGCTGCTAATGTGGGTAGCTGCAGGGGACAAGACATGGTTTCATGAGAACAAGAGCAGACCTCGTGAATACAAAAGAGCCAAAGAGTGGTAGAGAAGCATGCATGTTCCAGACTTATGAAACAGGTTTATCCGTATGCCGTACAGCAGTATTCTTTGGAGAGATTTGATGAAAATGTTCCCCTTGGTAACAGAGATGAGAGGAGTACATCCCTGGTATAAGCCTCTTGCAATTCTCAAGTGTAGGTTTGTATATATCTGCATCACAGGAGAGGTGGAATATGCGTGTTGACATAGTTCCTCAGAGATGTATCCTTCACACAGAGCAGATGTGGTGTTCACAGGATGCATAGTAGCTATAGAGTGATAGGAACAGAACAACTTGCTGGACATAAGGCCAAGGAAGTGGTGATCTTGACGCAAACATCATCAATCTTGTTTTGGTTTGGTTTAATTGGAAGTATGAGGAAACCCGGGTCGGATTTCCTTTTCAAATTCATGATGACATTATAGTCTGCTCAGCATACAGCGGAAATGTGGATGAAGCAGCATTTTTTTTTGAGGAAGCTCTTTGCCACAGCTTATTTATCAGCAGTGAAAGCTGACCATCTCATTAAGACACTGGAAGTCATTGCATCATTGTTTACCGAGAATTAGTCAGAGCACGAGACGCACCACAGATGCTAATCGGTGCAGTGTACTGTACAAATGAGTGAAACTCATGCTGCTCATTTGTTCTCCATAGAAATATCCAAACATTTCTGCACAATTTGACATTTCAAGGTGTCAAAATCTCAGATTGAAACATGTTAATGTGGTTTTAAAGAGTTTCTTGTCTCTCTTTTGTCACCTTTGAAATATTTGGTAAATACCTTTTTAATTAATGATTGTTGTATTTTTTTAAACACAGCTTGTTTTTCCATTATACCATGCAGCCATTAAAGTGCTTAATACGATTGATGCATTTTGCCATATAAGGTATAAGTTTAGCTGTAACTGGATTCCACCTGTTTACATGTTCATGAGCGTATTCTGAAAAAGGAAGAGGTGGACCCAGAAGTCTTGCTGGGGTTACTGTTCAATTTCTGTCCACCACCTACGGAAGTGGAAGATGTCAGATGTCACTGGTGGTGTCATGTTTTTAGCTGAATAATACCTGCTTTTTTGTATGAGTAGAACTTTTCTCTTAAAGCGGGCCCAACAGGAGAAACATATGACATCCACTGGGTCACGTCAAGTCTCCAGTCGTAAAAGTCATTGTTCAGTTTACTGTTTTATTCTAAGTTGCAATTAGAGCATTTTACAACAACAAGTGGAGACACATTTAGGGGGATTTCGTGTTTCTGCACTCATAAAACCTGCAAGAAAATACTTTTTTTTTTGTTTTTGTTTTTTAAGATCTGGGGGGGGAAAGCCTTTGGACTGCACAGAGGGTAGTGGTTAATACTCTTACAGTAAGAAGGCTCTGGTTGAAATCCTTGCTGGGTACTTTCTGTGTGGAGTGTGCATTTTCTCACCGTACACCACACACAGTACACTGCAAGGGTTTTCTCCGGGAACTCTGGCTTCTTCCCAGAGTCCAGAATCATGCGTCATAGGTTCATTGATGACTCTGAAATAGCCCCTAATGTGTGAATGAGCGTGTGTGGTTGTTTGTCTGTGGCAGGTTCCTGCAAGCCTTTGACCATTAACAGGATGAAGAGAGTTTTAGACAAACAATAAATCCAATAAACCTTGTTCAGGATTCCCAAAGCTCAAGTCTGAGTCTTCAAGTTCTCAATTACTGTTAGACAATTATCAAGTCCAAATGTCCACATCAGGGTTGTAGAATATAGTTTTCCATAAGAGAAACAATCCTCTCAACTCCTTAAAGTCTTAAAATTGAAATGATTTACTCTTTAGAAAGTTGTAGCAAACAATCTAACAACACATGCTTTATCACAACAGGACACTAGCAACCAATGTAAATGCACAACTCAAAATACTATTATTGTACCATGATTAGGGGTGTGGCCATCACCACATCACTGCACGTTTTTTTTTGGAAAGTTTTTTTTTTTAAGTTCAGCATATGGTGCGTGATTGGAACTATAATAAACACATCAAACACATTCATCTTTGCTGATAATTCACTTTTTCTGCTAGTTCTGTGTTCAGACTTTTAGGGTTTCTGGGGGAAACCTTTTATTACTGTTCTCCTTCAGTCTGTAACACCAAACATGAACGCGCACTGTTGGATTCCCATGAATATCACTACATGTTTTGTTTGGGAACTATTTTGTGCAGTGCAAAGTTACGTGTCTGTATAAACAAATGCGTGTCAGGCTTCATGGCTACCAGAAAGGTGACAGAGTGCTCTTTCCTTCTACACATGCAGCGAATGTATATAGTTAGTTCATTAGTTAGATAGTTACTAGTTAGTTGTTACTGTTATTTGTCAATAAAGAATACTGCATTGTAATTGTGGTCATTTGCGACGCGGCCGCCGGTGGAATGTGTTTTTGGCGAGGGGGTGGGGTTTACCACAACAGCGCGCCCCCTACTGGTTCATCACCGCGGTGATCAAAAATCCCACACCGTCACAGCTCTAACCATGATATTCTCTACATTTCAAAATAAATAAAAACTTCATAAAATTGAACAAAAGTCACAAATGTTTTCACTTTAAAGGCTCCGTACACACCGGGACGAATATTCGCCAGGCGTTATTCGCCAGCGTTTTTCAACACGTTTTTTGTGTTCACACCCAGGCGATTTTCACTGATGATGAGCCGAGCGAACATGCAATTACATTCCCTGACATTAGATGGCGCTTAATGTAAAACAGAAATACCCCTGTACACAAGGTGGAGCTGCGCAACTTTACGCTTCTTAAAGTTGCTTTTCACTCAGAAGAAGAGAGCAAGTATTTACACGCTTGTCAGAATCAAACAAAGAAAAAATGAATATTTCAAGCACCAGTAGCTCCAGCTAACTGGTAAAAGAGCTGAAAATGTATCATGAGCGTTTTCGGGGATATTTTAGAATGTTCATCAGTGAGTGCATCTTCTTTGTCTTATTTCTTCGCGGCAGTATAGACGCTACTCGGCGTCTATCTTCTTCGTCATGACGTATGTGTGCTCAGCAAGACAGTTTTGTGTTTGAGCGCCCCCAAGTTGTGTTTTACTGTAACTTCCGAAGCTCCAGACACGTGTGCAAAAGCGCCATTCTCATTGGTCGTATAGTTTTTGACGAGGCGCGTCAAACCATAAAAACGAACCCGAGGCGTTTTTTTTAAAAATGACGCTTTTACGCGTGGCGTTTTCCGCGTCGGTGTGCACACTCACATTGGTGCCCTTTGTCTAGTCACGAGGCGTTAAACCTCGACGAATATCGCGCGCGAAATTCATCCCGGTGTGTACGGGCCTTAACCCTGTGACTATTTTCCTAAAATTTTGATCAAATTAAATAAAATTTAAGCTTCTGCTTTGTATATATTTTGTCTTTTAGTCACAAGCGAGCAAAAGTATCTTTGCAACAGGTCATTTGTTAATTTTTATTTACTAAGGATGTAACAATTCATTTTTACAACAATTTATTCAATATTTGTGGTTGACAATATTATTCATAGTCGATTTTAGTTCATTTTGAACAAACCGATTCTCTGATCTAAAATGGATCCAGATCATCTTTATCTAAACTTTCAGCAGAGAGACTCAGACAGAAATTCCTGCTACTGAACAGTTTTCCAGATTTTTGGATTTCTTCCAGATCATCAAGTTAATGAAATCTGTGTCCAAACAAACAAGTAAACTGGAATGAATGTCAAATCCATTCACATGTTAGTTTCCTAAAGTTCACCACTGTTGTTTTTCCACATCCAAAGAATCCAAAGAGAAGATTCTTAGAACATTGATGGACTGATCCGTGTTAATGATGTCAGACGTGTGTTGTCCGCTGATGCACTTGGTCATTTCTATGTGAAAGTAAAATAAAACTACCGCGCCTTAATAGCATTTTCCAATTTCAGTTTATCGATTTATCAATTAATCGATTCATCTCATTTTGGAGCAATTTTTTATTGGTAAAGGCCGATTCAAATTTAATTCTGCCTCAGACAGATTGATCTGGTTCTATCCTAGGAATGGAAATCGATGAATCGAATAACCAATTATTTGTTACACCCCTATAGTCTTCACATGGTCACTTCAAATGATGCCTCAGGATCCACGAACATTTTAACCAGGAGAATATCTTTAATCTTGAAGATCTGTTTGAATCAAAAGCCTGCCGCCATGCAGTGAACCTTTTACCAAATAGTCTTGCTGAGTGAAAATGTCAACCAAGATGGACCGTCCACTGGTCTTTTTCTGCTGTTAGTCAACACACTGATTGCTTGTAATCGGACAGAATACATCCTGGTTTTAAAAAAACAACATAACTTCTCTTTCATTTTTTGTGGAGATGTTGACTTCACATCTTCCTAAAGCCTCTCTCCTTATAGAAACAGAAGTTAACATTTCCAAAACAGTATTGTTTTTTTCCCCATTTTGTGGAAACTTGAATATTTTGGTATTTTTTTGTCCATGCAAAGAGGGAAGAGAACAGTCGCCTCTTCATGTCTGTGCCTGTTAGTCATTGTGTCACTCCATGGAGGCTTATTCATAGAGTGAGGCAAAAAAGTATTCATTCAGCCACCAATTATGCAAGATCTTGCACTTAAAAAGATGAAAGGCCTGTCATCTGCATCATAGGTAAACCTCAACTATGAGAGACAAAATGGAAAAAAAAAATCCAGAAAACCACATTGTCTGATTTTTAACGAATTCATTTGTAAATGATGGTGGAAAATAAGTATTTGGTCAATGACAAAGCTCAATTCAATACTTACAATGACAGCAGCCAAACATGTTCTGTAAGTCTTCACAAGGTTTTCCCAAACTGTTGCTGCTATTTTGGCCCATTCCTCCATGCAGATCTCCTCTAGAGCAGGCTGTTGGGGCTGTTGCTGGGCAACAAGGACTTTCACCTCCATCCAAAGATTTTCTATGGGGTTGAGATCTGGACTGTCTAGGCCAGTCCAGGACCTTAAAATGGTTCTTATGAAGCCACTCCTTTGTTGCCCGGGCAACGTGTGTTTGGGGTCATTGTCATGCTGAAAGACACAGCCATGTTTCATCTTCAATGCTGATGGAAAGACGTTTCACTCAAAAATTGACTATTCATGGCCCCATTCATTCTGTCCTTCACATGGATCAGTCGTCCCGGTCCCTTTGCTGAAAAACAGCCCCAAACATGATGCTTCCACCCCCATGCTTTACAGTAGGTCTGGTGTCCTTTGGATACAAATTAGCATAGTCCTTACCAAAAAGTTCTGTTTTGGTTTCCTCTGACCATAGGAGACTTTACCAATCCTCTCCTGGATCATCCAAATGCTCTCTAGCAGACTTTAGACGAGCCTGCACATGTACTGGCTTTAGCAGGGGGACACGTCTGACCCTGCAGGGTTTGAGTCTCTGGCGGTGTAGTGTGTTACTGATGGTAGCCTTTGTTACTTTAGTCTTAGCTCTCTGCAGGTCATTCACTAGGTCCCCCGTGGGGTTCTGGAATTTTGCTCACCAGTCTTGTGGTCATTCTGACCCCACGGGGTGAGATGTTGGGGGGGGCCCCAGATGGACAGAGATCATCAGTGGTCTTGTATGTCTTCCATTTCCTAATTGCTCCCACAGGTGATTTCTTCACACCAAGGTGCTTACCTGTTGCAGATTCAGTTACCATTGTAATCAAAATGATATTCCAGTTTACCAAACTTTGTACTTTGTAACTTTGGATTGGAAGGAAAACTTTGTTGTAGAACTGAGGGAGTTGTTCACTCAAAATATAAGTTTGTTTCTTTCTCTGCACATGCTTGATCAAGCAAGCAGCTTTATTACTCTTTTTTTAAAAGTTCACCATTATAGCTGGTCTGATGCCTTTTCTCCCTAAAAGTAGCATTGGAAATCTACCACACCACCAACTCTCACTCTGATCATCCTTTTTATCTTTTTTACAAGCTTTACCAGTGGTCTTTTAATTATGGTTGTTCTGTTTTTAGTAGGGCTGGGTGATTAATCAGTTTTATTGATTTATTCAAATTTTTTGTATAGATGATTTCATTTAGGGAAAGTGAAGATTTCCCCAGCTCTCTGCTCTCTTGCACTTCTGTTGTTTTGAGTGTTTTGAGTACAGTCAGTCTGCCGGTCTCTTGCAAAGCGCAGATGTGAAAACAGCAGCTGGCATAGAGGAGCTACTTCCACGGTGCTGAGATATCTAACCCACCAGCACACGCGCCGTGAGAGGCGCCCCCACCCCTGTAACTTCTGCTATTTGCGTCTGTGTAGCTTTTAGTTAAAGATTTTTGACAGGATCCAGAAAGAACCGGAGGATAAACCTGTAGGACTTACAGCGGTACTGCGGTGTCGCTAGACTCTGATAATACAATGCTAAATCCCATCATGCTATGCTAACTAGCTGTTCCGTGTGTCGCCTACATGTGATCACGGACCGGTTTAAAGTCACACACAACAAGTCATAGAACATTTATAAAAACTGTATTATAGAAATATGAGTGGCACTTTGGATGTTTTTTTATAGTAGTTCCTTTGTAACATTATAGAGCCGGTGTTGAGCTGAATCCAAACACAATCATGTTTTTAGGCTGTTTCTTTTCTGTCAAAATGAATCAATTGGAGGCAGAAATTAGAAAAAAGTGCTTTTTCTATCAATTTGCTCCCCTTTAATATATCTGTCCTTGTTTTCTCAGCAGGCAGGTTTGAATCTGTCCAGTGAGTTCAGACTCCAGGTGACGGACTGAAACCCCTCTTCTCATGGGGGCGTTTTTCAACAGGAAAACACAAAGAACTTAATTGTGATTAAAAAAAAAAAACATTTCGTAGACGGCGTGAAATATCTACCAGCCAACTAGTTTGGTGAGTCAAAAATGAGATTTTGGTCTCTGGTTGTGACTTCAAACTTGGAGCATCAAACCACAAACCGCTAAATCCGTTTCAAGGCTGTTGCTACCAAATAGGTTCCACCGAGTGCGTTCTCGTATTTCTCTTTATGAGATGATCAAGCTAGTACTGGCGAACTGTTTCGGTATGGCAATTTCGGTTCCGTTCACTTTTGTAGCTTTGCGGGCTTGTTTTTTTTTTGCCCCCCCAAATGTATTAACTTTGCACCGAGATAGAACTAAATTTAACCGTGAGTTTCCACAGAGACGCTATGTTGTGGAATGAGTGTGCTGAAGGGCGTGACTTGGCGTCTTGCAGGCTCAGGACCCAAAGTTTCCTATAAACACACCACAGGTGGCTAGCACAAAGAAAAATCAGTCGTTCTGTGTTTTAATTTTAAGAAAATGTTCAAAAGTTATATAAATATTCAGTTATGTCTCTTGGCTTTGGTGCTTTTATTTTTCTTCCTCTCAGATCCGCCCATAGATTTGCCTGACACTAAAGTAGCCTAGCATGTTCAGCTAATGCTAAAAAAACTGTCACAACCCATTTCCTATTTTAGATATCATTGTATCTAACTCTTTGCATCACGCCAAGGAAAGTAGGAGTAGTTCACTTGCATGAACAGCTACATTTTCCGAGCCACAAAAAACCAATATGGCCCTAAGAGGAGAGGATTTGAAATAACCCGAGGTAATGGACTATTTAGTGAGATATAATTGTTCATCAGCCCAGCAGTCTCTTATAGAGGGTTAATGGATTCTCCCAGGTGCTGGCCTCCACATGCAGCAACCCTATAGCAGCTTTTATATACTGGCTTTTCAATAAAACCATCAACCAAAACTCTCTGAGATTTGTGCTTTAGCACACCTGGCAGGTTGCAGCAGAATGTACAACTTTTCCCGCATCGTACGCTTTTTTTTTAAATTACAGGGGTTACATGAGAAAGGCAAAGCAGTAGAATTCCTTTTTTTGGACCAAATGTACTGAGGTTGTAGTTGCAGTCCTGAATTACACCTCATGCCTATAGTCTTTCCGCTCCCCTTTTATCCATTATGCAATAGCATTTTTCTGCAAGTTCTTGCAGGAGTTCTGCTTTGATTGCATAACGTTTGTGAAGGAAACACGCAGGAAGGTTTTCATATTCAGGCGCACACAGCCCCAGCGACACCTCATCACATCAAACAAGCGGTAAAATCCCTCCATGTATGCTTTCCTTTTAAATAACTACCGGTATGATTGTCTTTACATTGCGTCATCCAGGCTCTTATGCTACTTTTTGCACCTACTTGGTGCTGTTGGAAGCTGCATTTACCTACTGCAATCAGACATGCAAATCAAGCTTTCTTCTTTGCTGCTTCTCACAGTTTTAATCTGTTTGAGAAAGTTTGTAATCAGTCTGACTTGGCTTCAAACCAAAGGAAGGTAATTAAATGTCCTCTAATCATCCATATCCCGAGCATCAAATAGTCTTTGGTGATATGATGGAGGTTGTTCAGAAGGATCTTCATTAGTCCTGATGTTTTCCTCTTTGTAAATGTAACAGTTTTTGCCGCTTTAAAAACAGACTAATCACCATGATACCCAAGCAACTGCAAAACCTTGTTTATTTAGATAAGTCAGCAGCAGACGTGTGCTGTCAAACCTGAGAGACTCGAGCTGAAGGCCAATAGCTGACTTGGAAGCAATCAGCCGGGTCTTGAATGGATCCTAGAACGATTGGAGAGCCGGTAAAAGAGGCCTGGAAAGAGCTGATGTTCGCTTTCACCACCGGCCGGCATCCTTTCCGTTGCTTTGTTGGCTTAATGCAAACACATTAGATATTTATAGAGAAGGCAAATGCCCAAACACAGTGGAAGGAGACACTGTGGGCCGTCTCATCTGTTTCTATACTCTAGTGTGATAGTCAGTCCCAGTTATGGCAAAGTAGATGAAAGAAATGTAATGTCCTGACTTTGTTCTGATGCCATGTCCACACTTTGGCTGGTAAAAACTCTTCGTTCAGGTAGGATGAGTTCATGTTGACATTAAGAAAATCAATTTTGCATATTGCGAGGTGCATGTATTTCCCAATAAAACATGTTGCACATGGAAGAAGCATGTTTTCTGATATTTTCATGGGTCCGTCTTCCAGATTACACATTCTGCATGAAGTTCCACTTCTGCAGTAGATGGTGAAGCCCACCGTTCTGGGAGAATCTCTGAATGTTCTCATCAGCTCAGACATGGAGACATGATTACCGATGCTTCTGTAGAACAAAACAGAATAAACCTGATCTTTCATCATCCGTGTCTTCCATGCAGAGCAGATGCAGCATACGCTTCATTTTTCGTAGTGATGAGACTGAAAACCTTTTATGGTAGCTCCTCCCACACACGGCAGAAGCATCAAGTTTATATAGACATTTTTGGACAGGCCTCCAGCAGTCAATTTGCTGCATGCTGAAATAAAGACGGAGGACGTGAGTTTGGCAAATCCCATTTGATGTGAACGCAGCATTACGTGTGTCATTCCATCTATGACTAGAAGGAAATGATTCCATTGAATTATGACAGACATAGTCTGGTCATTCTGGTCAATATTATTATTATTTTCCAGCTGTAAGAGTTTTGGCAGGACAGAGTGAGTGTGAGTTATTTTCAGAAAGAAGATAAAGGGATCAGGCCTATTCCTGCTGTTTAGAATACCACCCTATGCTGAAGCTGTTCTGACCGTAAAACATGGTCTAATTAAGAGCAGATCAAAAACTAAATGCTTCCAGATAAAATGGATGGTTTCCTTTTTAAAGATTAAGTTTAATCTATAAAGATCATTTGAAACTGTCTTGACTGACCTTAGACATTGTTTTTAACATGATGAATCCCGCTTTCCAAAGAATTTGAAATAAAAAAGGGTCCGATTGGTGGATTAAAGGTAGATTGATTCCTGGTATTATGAAAGCTTCTAGAAACGAGGCAAATAAAGCATCCAGGTCAAAATGATGATGTTTTTAATCATTTAAACTGAGCACTTTACCACTGTCATGGGTAAAAAATAGAGTTGGAGGAAAAAAGCCTGGGCTCTCAGCTGATTCACTTGTGTTTGTAAAGTGAGACCGCTTTACTTTGGAGCCAGTGGGGTTGATCGTCACCCCGCCGTTATTTGGAGGGCTGACCTGGGTCCAGTTACTGGAGTGTAAAAAACATTTCAATCTAAAAGTCAAAGGCTGCATAAAACCCTTCAAACACCAGTGTTTGCACTGTGGATTTATAGCCTTTTTTGGATTAAAAAATGTTTTTGCAACATCAAGTGCATGATCTCTCTTTGGACTGCTGTGAACGTGTGCTAACTAAGCCAGCTGGGCCGCACGTTTTGGCTTGTGCCATTAACTTGGGACCCAAAAGCTCCCAAAGTTCTCCAGATATTCAGTTATTCAAAAGGAATCATTTGAAGATCAGTCAAAGCCTGAATTAGCAGCAGAAGGATGTCTTTCTGTTCTTCCTAGACAGGCCTCCATATGGGAAACAAATCTGGGAGCTCATGTGAAATCATTGGTTCATGCGTGCATCTGTGCTCTCCTCTCAAACTCTGAACTTCCCGTATCTGAGCAGAGTTTCCAAAACAATTCCCAACTGTGTGGCAGAGAGATCCTGGATCAGCTGCTGAAAAACGCCCTGTTATAGTTTTACCATTTCTCCTCCATTCTGGAAGCATTTGTGGCTCATATTTCAAAATAAAAGTAAAAACCAGAAATGCTTTTTCATTTTCAAGATGAAGCTGCATTTGTTGACTAAAAATTAAAAAGAAAAAGCAATCCACCAAAATGCTTTTTCATTTTCTTCTTCAACACTGCTTATTCTGTCCTTAATTAAAATGATAAATGGTATTTAACATTTCATTTTCAAAAAGTTCTCTGGTTAATGTGTAGCAAAATTCATTTAGAAATCTCTAATTTGACAATTAAAATGGATTAATAAAAATGCTTTTTCATTTTCAAAATATAACTGCATCAAATGACTAAAAAAGAGAAGAAATCCTCCAAAAAGCGTTGTCCTATTCTACTTAAACACTATCTATTCTGTGATATAATTAAAGTGAAAAAGCAAAGAGGGGATTGCATTGTACTTTTCACAAATGAAATGTCAAATACTATGTTCTATATCATTCTAATTAAGTGACAGAATGAGCGGTGTTGAAGAAGAGAAAGCCGTTTGGCAGATCAATTTTTCCTTTTAACTTTGACTCAACAAATGCAGCTTTATTTTGAAAATAAAAACGCATTTCCGGTTTAGACTTTTATTTTGAATTAGGAGACACAAATGCTTCCATGGTTTCTTAGTGTCATTGCTGATTCCAGTAGAAATACATCCTTTCTTTAATGTTCCCACTCTTGCTTCTGCAGCTGTAAAAGCTTTATATTCAATCTCTTGATGACTGCGCCTCACCTGCATTTGAAGACATGGATGCAGGATTTTCCTGCAGCTTTAAGGCTCTCCAACAAAAGGAAACACTTGATCTAAAGTTCCCTGCACATTTTTATTCTTTATTCTTTCCAGAAAGGAGCTCAGAAGCTGCAGAAAATGGTTTGGAGCAGCAGCTGAAACTCTTCCTCACATGTGATGCTGTATTGATGTGGTGTGTGCATGACTCTGGAGGGACGTTTGGATCAAATCCATGGAAGAAAACTGATTTTTTAGAGTACATTTAATATTTGGTTTCAAAGAAAGTAAAGTCTTCAAAGTAAAAGCAGGATCTCTAATCTAGCTGTAGTTTTTGTTTCTTCAGGAGCGTAAAAATGATGTTTTCATGACCAGCCTGGACTCTGTTTAGGGTTTGGTGGGGTTGCTTCAGAAACGCTGTAGGTCACTTTGGTTCCAGGAGGAGGAGCTTAAAAAGATGACGACAATCTGATGAAACCCACTGACTGACTGCAAACAGGAGAGCTGTCTGTCCAGAAGACTAGATTCTCAAATCTCCTTCAAAAACGGTCATTTAACAGTGTCCAAACGGGTTTTTCTGCGTCTAAAAATGGGAGCAAATGCAAAGAAAACATGAAGAAAAACAAGTGAGGGATGGAGAAAGACTGTAAATCTAAAGTTGTCAAAGATAAATGGGAAGGAGCGTTTAAATAACATCTCCTCCAGCTTTGCTCATTGAAACCTTTGTGTGTTGAAAATGTGATGTTGTAATGAAAGGATGGGGCATTCTTCATCTGCTCATCTCCACATAAATGCTGCTTCTTCAGTTCTCTCAGTGAATCCTCAGCAGGTGTGATGACGTCTTCATCAGGATTATTTCCAGTCCAGCAGCGATGCATGAAAGAGCTGGAGAGCCTTCACAACTAATGAAGCCGTTCAGATTTAGTCCTTCATCTCTGAGCGTTCAGTTATCACTCATGAAAGAAAACCTACATTTAGCAGGAACTAGCAAGAGGAACATCAGGGCTTAAGTCGAAATTCAATCAGTAATTAAAAAACACAAATAGGAACATTGATTATTCATTTAGAAATAAATAATGTCATCTGAAAAGTGATGGAAACTAGGTTTCAAAAAGTAGGAAAAGTTGATTTAATTTCTTAACATCTCTCTTTTCTTGTCTGCACAATTTCCAATCTAATCCAGTTTCTTTTTGGTTGACCCTCTCCACTTAGCTTTTATGAGGATTCAACTCATTTTCACCAGAGGACACTTCAGCACTTTGCTTTCCCTTAGAGGACTCTGAACTGTACCATTATATTAACATTATTTTAATAGAATCACTTCAAAACTGGGCTCTTAACTTCTAGTTGCTATTTTAAGAATCTGCCAGTACTTAATGAAACAATGATCAAAATTAGACTGAATTTATGTAAAAAACAACATATTTAAAATAAAGAATCATGTCAGTCAGACTCAGTTTGTAGATTTTTTTGGATTGTAAATCTAGGGATTTACCAAAACGCCACTAAAGCAGATCCAGTAAGGTAGTACAGATGTTCTAAGGCTGGTAAACCCCTCACTACACACTCTACACACCCTCTGGCTAACACCCCCACACCCATACACACCTGGACACTTTATTTCAGACATGAACTTTTTCACATTTTTCTGTCTTGTTTCTCAAAGTTTAAACTTGTCTATAAAATAAGTTCAAAATTATAGATTGAAAATAAAGTTCTGCTTAGGATTAAAATAAAATGGTGTGGATTTGGAAAGTTGTAAGCATTCTGTACAGGAGATACGGCACAGACAAGATTGACTGACAAGGTCAACAGCCAATCAGGAAGCAGAACACAGTGCACTGTTTAGAAAAAAAGACAAAAATCTGAAAAATAGCAAAGACTTCAAAAGATGAACCCCGAAATGGCGGCAACAATGTTTTTGTTCATGATCCTGTAGACCCATCAGGCTTTCTCAGATGCACATTCTGTCGGCTTGTATGTTTTGAATACTTAGCTTTTTCCTATTCAACTCATCTGTCTGAAACCATTATAGTCCTTCCACAGAGGACTCACCAGATTTTGATGCATGGGATGTCATGGGGGCATGGGACATTGGCAGAGCGGTCGACCTCTCATCAGAAGATTGCAGGTTCGATTCCTATCTTGCCTGCCAGCCGCTGTATGTCAAAGTGTCCCTGGACAAGCCCCTGAACCCCACCTTACCTCTGGTGGAAGGTGTGTGAATAGATGAATGGGACTGTGACTGTAAAGTGCCTTGGCTCTTCAAGGACGGTAGAAAAGTGCTGTACAAGCATACGTACTGGCTCTTGTTTTGACACTAACCATTTAGGTGATTAGCTGTGGCTGAACATTTCAGTTCACTTTGTTTAGCTGAATAGTATCAAGGTCCTTCATTGGCCAGAAAATTTCTCTTGAGTTTGAACCATTGACTATGGGAAAACTGGACTAGAAAATGACTTGCTTCCGGCTCCAACCGAATGAGGTCAATGACGCTGCCAATTTTTTTTTTGCAATATGGACGCCACCATGTTGGAGCCAGACGCATCGCCAGTAAGCAGTGATTGGTCCGAATGTCTTAGTCAACATTTCTATGGCAACCACTCTAGAAAATCAGGCTAGAGTTCACACCCCTACCGCATTAAAGCCAGCTTGAGAGAACCGCTCAAACAATTGAACCGTGGTTGTTAGACCAAATACTTTCATTGAGGCCTCTGATTGGTCAGTTTATAACTTAGATAACTGGCGATAAAGAAAAAAAATCATGTAAAAACAGGAATCCTTATTTAATTCTGACAAATAGAATGACTGACTAAGAGCTGTTTATTTCTGTATAGAAGTATAGGATTTTGGCTTCTTTGAAGTCAGCGGGTATCTCTTGTTTGGAAAGCAAAGGGGGGCACTCAGTCCAGTTCTCAATTACGGTCAATTATTAGAACATCGCTAGAACAAACTTTGAAAGTGCTTGGACGTTATAGTTTTTTTTTGTTACAACTTCTTTAATGTTGAAGTAAAAATCGCGGATGTAAACTCTAAAAGAAGATCTTCAGGTGTCGCGATTCAGGTATTGATCTGTTTGTTTTGACCGACAGCTGCCTCTTACACCAGTTTTCAGTGATGGTGACCCTGTTTTTGATGAGATTCAGACAATAGAGGTGGGAGGCATCTAGCAGGATTTCCTCAAAGGACACTTTTTGTTCCAGGTTGACACAGAGGTTTGGATGCCTGAACTCAGCAGAGCTGAATGCCGAGAGCCGACAGACGCCCCTCAGGATCACATAAGAAGATAGGCCCTGTTTTGATGTGGCTTCTGAAAGTGTACTTTTTCTTCTTTTCAGAGCTCTTGGCCACACATCAAAACTGAAAGATAAAAAGGCAGAAAGTATTGTAAAGTAAAAACTTTTAAGAAAGGAACAATAGCAAATGGAAACTATGTTTTTAAAGGACTAGACAGTAAAACGACACAATTCATTGAAACAAATGACATTTTCATTTATAAATAATTTCCAAGTTCTAATATAATATTAAATATGATGAATTGAATTGTTTTTTCATTTTTCATCATTCATTAAAACATCAAATTCCAAAATGCTGGAATTGATCAGTCTTTTGAATTTTTACCCTAATTTTTATTACATTCAACAAATACATTTTTTAATTTATTCCCTTTATTTTCAATAATTTTTCTGCAACCAAAACTATCCAATAAATTAATTTACAACCATAGTTAAATATATTATGTATGGTTAATGGTCGATTTGGCAGCGCGCTACTTTAACGCCCGCCGTGGAAGCCTGAAGTATTGTTTTTTTTCCGATTTGGATCTCTTTTCTTTCTCCTGATGCGCCGCATCACGTAACATATAGTCCGTGTCACGCAGCAATCGCCACAGTCAAGATTCGGCGAGATATCTATGATGATCGTCCTGATGGGTTGAATAAAGCATCAGTTCAGAGAGAAAGTTCTCCTCTTACCGCTTGTTTTTGTCCATATGATGAAGCAAAAGGTGGTTTTAAAGAAGCCGGCGCAGTGATACAGAAGATTTGATAGGTGACCGGAACTTCTTTTTCACCGCGGCGTTATCAGGTTTTAATGCACACCCAGCAGCCAATCAGAATTGAGTATTCACCCGACCACGCAAGTGAGAATAACTGACACATTTTACCAGTCTGCCGAAAACGCTTTTTTTGGCCTAATCTAAATGTTGTCTATTCAAATGAAAAAGCAACACTTGCTGATTTATGACTTAAGCCCTATTTAGCCTTATTCTCTCACGACGCCCACGAAAATGCCGTTGAACATTTTTCGTTGCATTTTGAATAAAAATTAGGTTTAAAATCGTGCATTTATGTTGAGTATGAATGAGTATGAATTAGATCAGATCTTAAATAAACGCACTTTAAAAAAAAAAAAAAAAAGCTTGTAGTTGTTACGTACAAACTACAATACGGTCACAAGCTCCCTACTCTGCTCCATTCTGATGCTCTCCACTTATGAACAAATAGATCCATGGAACGTCTTTGCTTTCCTCGTCTGAGCTGGAATGGATCAGAACTTCTACAGCTGATCGTTTGATATTGCTGGATCATTGTTGTTGCAGCAAGTTAGAGGTTCTGTTTAAAGTCAGACTTCCGATATTTGAACTCCTGGTCTTGTAGTGTTAGACACTCACTGGGGTCATCCATGTCTCTAATAGAAATGACAAACTCTTTTATCATGTGTGAGTTCAGTTAAATCATAGAGTGAAAATAAAAATGTGAATCAAAGTAGAATTGACTTTAAGTTTTCCTGTCACAAAAACTAATGGAACAGAAGTTAAACAAACATTTGGTCTAAATCAAGTGAAGACATTGAGTTGAACAAACTTAAGTCAAGTTGTTTGACCTTAAACAAAGTAAAACACAGTTGCCTCGTGTTGAAAGACATTAATTACATTTTGTAGAAATCTTTTCCAACATTTTTTTATCAGTGAGAATCCGCCAGCTGGAAAAGAGCTTGAAGACATTTTATACAAAGATTTTTGATTTGAAATGAACTAAATGCAGCAGACTTTTAAAATGATAAAAGATAAAGAAAGGAAAGATCGTACTTTTAGTGTTTAATGTTTATTATTTTACAGTTATGTAAACACAAACCCCGTATCTGCTGTCAGCGATACACCCATGAAACAAATAAATGAGCCATACATGGAGAAGGTTTAACAAAAACAGCCACATATGCAGAAAACTGAAGTTAGTCTTGAACCTTTGTAGACTGCTGATTGAAAAAGTCCAGTATAGGCCTCCATGTCTGCAAAAAGGTTCTTCTGAACCTCTCATCACATGAGTTGGAGATGGAACAGAACATCTGCAATCCAGTGTGTCACTGTGGGGCAGCACTTTTCCACTGTAGAAGAATTAGCCGTCGAGCTAAAAGATTTGAAAAAAAACATCAGTTCCTGACCCCTAGGAGGTCATTTGAAGTTTTTAAGGAAAGATCTTACGTTCAAGGAGGCGTGTTGTTACCTATAACATGTCCAACACTTTGCTACATAAACCTAAAATAGAGATGCTTCTGTCTGTACTGAAACTCCTGTTTGAGGATTTAAAAGCTTTTCCGTTTGGTTTTTTCCTGAACATTACTGTTTCTACCTTCAAAGATGTGTTATTAGATGATGCATGGTGGCTGGTTTGGTGGATCATGAAAACTCCTTTAGTTTCTGCAGCAGCCTTTTTCCTCCACAATGTGTCAGTTTGGACAGGCAGAAAGAGGCTGGACATCAGAGTGGGTTTTCCACACGTGCTGTGGCTCGTTAAGACGGCGGGGATGAGAGTCGGCTATTGTTTGGGGCTCTGATTGGCTGACAGACAAAAGCAGTGAGGACAGGTGGACTCTGATCACAGCTCAGGTCCTGTCACAGGAGCCCTGAAGGGATGGGCGAGGTCTGGGAGCCAAATGGAAGTCTATAATTTCAGGACTTGACTGCTTCTAAACACTGGAAGGCTTCTTAATTATTTTCTTGAATGGAAGCTTTGTAAAAGGTCTTTCAGATCCACAACTCCCGGAAATAAATGGAGGCCATGAAAAAAGGAAAGAGATTAAAGACGGTAAGCCTTTTTGGACATATAGGACCTTTCTTTGGAGCCAAAAATGAATGCGGCAATTACTTAAAAGTGAAGTTGAATGATTCAGTTAGAGAAAGAAAATGTGTGAACTGGAGGCTGACATTTGAAAAGGTTCCCTCAACTTCCTTGTTTTTTTTAGCTGTTCTATAAACGCTTTCTTGTTAAAGAGCCACTCAGGGGTTTTGGTGGTTTTACCACGTTGTTGTGACTTTTTTCTGATGATGGAGGACGCAGAAAGAAAATTTCCAATTATATGAACAAATTCCTTTGATTGTTGTTTCTGCTCAGGTGGAGTCCTGGATTCAATGAGAAGTTACAAATTGGCATCATAAGGCGTGAACAGGTCAAGATCAGAAAAACTAAACTGTAGAGAGTAAATTATCTTAAAGAAAAAAACTTTAGGAATAGTTTAATTTTTGAGATACATTTAAGGAACTATTTAAGAAACTGCCAAACCCTCACTGTAAATCCCATCTGTGTTTTTTTTTATAAGGTGAAAATCCCAAGAACTACACGCTCAACATGTGAGAATCGGTGTTTAACCATTCATCCATCTTCAGACCCTGCAGTATCTCTTTGGGGTCCCTGGAGCCGCCCTGCTGTAGGGAATAAACAGATCATCAGGCTGTTGCAGGGCGTCTCACACAAACACAAACACGCTCACATGCACACTCACATGCACGCTCACATGCACACCGTAGGCAATTTAAAGCTACCAGCTCAGATGTGTAGCATGTTTCTTGGATGGGAGAAGGTTGGAAACATGCAAACTCCACACAGAAAGAACCCAGCTGGGATTCAAATCCACACGTGTGGTAACCACTGCACCACCATGCAGGCCTAAAGTACTGGCAGATTCTTAAAATAGCAACTAGAAGTTAAGAGCCCAGTTTTGAAGTGATTCTATTAAAATAATGTTAATATAATGGTACAGTTCCAAAGAGTCCTCTAAGGGAAAGCAAAGTGCTGAAGTGTCCTCTGGTGAAAATGAGTTGAATCCTCATAAAAGCTAAGTGGAGAGGGTCAACCAAAAAGAAACTGGATTAGATTGAAATTGCTGCAGACAAGAAAAGAGATGTTAAATTAAATCAACTTTTCCTACTTTTGAAACCTAGTTTCCCATCACTTTTCAAATGACATTATTTATTTCTAAAATGAATAATCACTGTTCATTTGTGTTTTTTAATTACTGATTGAATTTCCGACTTAAACCCTGATACCTTCTTTAGCGTTCCTGCTAAATGTGGGTTTTCTTTCATGAGTGATAACTGAACGCCAGAGATGAAGGACTAAATCTGAACGCCATTAGTTGTGAAGGCTCCAGCTCTTCATGCATCGCTGCTGGACTGGAAATAATCCTGATGAAGACGCTATCACACCTGCTGAGGATTCACTGAGAGAACTGAAGAAGCAGCATTTATGTGGAGATGAGCAGATGAAGAATGCCCCATCCTTTCATTACAACATCACATTTTCAACACACAACAGTGAGCAAAAACTGAATGTTATTTAAACGCCCTACTCCATTTATCTTTGACAACTTTAGATTTACAGTCTTTCTCAATCCCTCACTTGTTTTTCTTCATGTTTTCTTTGCATTTGCTCCCATTTTTAGACGCAGAAAAACCCGTTTGGACGCTGTTAAATGACCGTTTTTGAAGGAGATTTGAGAATCTAGTTCGACAGATAGCTCTCCTGTTTGCAGTCAGTCAGTGGGTTTCATCAGATTGTCGTCATCTTTTTAAGCTCCTCCTCCTGGAACCAAAGTGACCTACAGCGTTTCTGAGGCAACCCCACCAAACCCTAAACAGAGTCCAGGCTGGTCATGAAAACATCATTTTTACGCCTCCTGAAGAAACAAAACTACAGCTAGATTAGAGATCCTGCTTTTACTTTGAAGACTTTACTTTCTTTGAAACCAAATATTAAATGTACTCCCTAAAAATCAGTTTTTCTTCCATGGATTTGATCCAAACGTCCCTCCAGAGTCATGCACACACCACATCAATACAGCATCACATGTGAGGAAGAGTTTCATCTGCTGCTCCAAACCATTTTCTGCAGCTTCTGAGCTCCTTTCTGGAAAGAATAAAGAATAGAAATGTGCAGGGAACTTTAGATCAAAGTACTTTTGTTGAGAGCCTTAAAGCTGCAGGGAAAATCCTGCATCCATGTCTTCAAATGCAGGTGAGGCGCAGTCATCAAGAGATTGAATATAAAGCTTTTACAGCTGCAGAAGCAAGAGTGGGAACATTAAAGAAAGGATGTATTTCTACTGGAATCAGCAATGACACTAAGTAACCCTGTAGAGGAGAAATGCTATAACAGGGCGTTAATCCAGGATTGTCAGCGGCTGATCCAGGATCTGTTCCTGTTGAGTCAAGTATTGTAGATCAGATCATCCCAGCCTTGTTCAGGTGTTTCGATCTTCTTCCTATTGTTCTTTGACAGCTCTTTGGTCTTGGTCATGGTGGAGAGGTTGCTGTTTGACAGCTTCAGGACGTTGATGGGTGTCTTTTACACATATGAAGCCATTAATAAAGGCAACGAGTGGAGGATAGAAGATCTTCTTAAAGAATATTTAAGGCCTGGTTTATATGTCATACTGATTTGTAACTGCTCAGGTTGACTTATCACAAGGCCATCGGAAAGGAATTGGTTTCACCGCTGGGCGCTAATGTTACGCCAAGCTGAAGACATCATCCACAATTGGTATTTCACGCCCATAGTAAAATTGGGTTTATATTGCGTTGTTTAACCTAATTATGGCTAATTAATTACAGGTTCATATTTTTGGCTTGTTTGTTGTTTGTTTGTTGGGTCTGGTGGTCTGTAGTTGACCTTTGGGATGTAAAACTACCGACTTATCCAGCAGCCCTGGTAGAAATTAAATTATGATACAGAAGAGGTTTTTTTAAAAAGTGTCAAAGCGATCTGAGTGGCTGTAAAAAGAGGAAACTGTGCAGAGAAAGCCCATTGGTGCTGTTTAAGGGATAGGTCTGCGCTGTCTGAAATGAGAAAATGAGACAATCAGGGTAGTTTGTGTGTGCAACCCTCGGGATCCTGGGCGGGATCTTATTGCACACGTGCACGTCCCGCAAGTATAAAGGTCAGAGCTGCTGTAAAAGCCACAGACCCGCGCACCCTCGTGCATGTGACCTAGTTTTAATGACCAGTGTTTGCGCGTTGTCACACTATAATAAAAAACACCACTTGTATTTCAACAATATGTTTACAAGATTCTCAAAATGAAATAAAAAGTTTTTAAAATAGGTTAATAAAGTGAGTAAATACTATTTAGGAACTTATTACCACCATACTCAAATACATACCTGAAAACATGAAAATTGTAACGAAGTCTTTAAAGTTTAGCCTGAGAATGATGCGACGCAGCAGTAGTGCTTAGCGTGCACAGAAACCATCCGTCAGCATCCGCATGAACGAAGAATCCCACCTTTAATGCAGTTGGATTACTCACCACAGTATCTGCAGGCTTCACGCGTTATGGATCCTACGAGACATTTCAACCTCATTATAGATTCATTAAAAAATCAGCAGGAAAAAAAGTCACTAAGTGTATAACGGCCTGAGAAATAGAGGCGTGGCCTGAAAGCATGAGAGATCAATCAAATGCGCGTGTCTCACGGCCAACGGGTGAGAGTCGTAGTATTTACACCTGACCAAGACCAATCTCTGAAGTTACCTATAGAGTTATAAACTCCAGAAAGGAAGTAAAGCAGGCGTATTGACTTAACTCAAAAATCTACCAATAATTGGGGATTGGGCTGATCAAGCTCTTTTCAGTTGTTACCAAAGGTGAGCTTTGTGTTGTTTTTGTAAAGAAAAACTTCTAAAACACAACCTAGAATTATAGAATTATAACAACCAGTCAGTAAAACAAAGCACATCACAGAGAGATTCCTTAATCAGACAAAGAATCAAATCAGAAACTCAACCAAAACTAATTCAAAATGATCTGCAAAAGGATTGTAAAGAAGTCCAGTTTGTTTATGTTGTGTATGTAGAAAGAAACACTTTCCAAAGACTTTTCTGACAGAGTAGAAAAGAAAAATCCTCTCAAGAAACAACCTTCCATCTCATGGCTACTACAGTATGAGGCAACAGGGTAAAGTAAACTAAAGAAAAACTGTAAGGAATGAATTCCTTATATCAAGAGCTTGATGTTCTGCAGCCAGACAAGAAGCAGAAAACATACTGGCTTCTCTGCAGGAAGTCCCACAAATGAGAAACTTAGAAGTGAAGAGCTGAAACCCATGAAGGGGCTGATGTTTTTGCAGCCAGAAAAGGTTCAGAAACTTTGGGGCAAAGAGCAGTGGATGTGGAGTTGGTTCTCCTGACACTAGCATTATAAGACGTAAAGGTGAGCGCTGAGTTATTAGATAGATTTAGAGGGTCAGAAGTGTCTGCTTCAAAATGCTGTAAGTGTCGAGCCACAAACACAAGAAAAGCTCTGTCCAAATAAAACACAGCAGACAACGATTCCTCCGTGGTCATTGGTCTCCAACCTCAGAAGTCAACCCAGGACCTTGACTCCTTCCTGAATGCTGGAAAGCAATTTAAAACTGAGAACTTTCAGCAGATTGTGAAGGACTCTGACCTGAAGACAAAACATTATAATAATAATAACAAAACCTCTATTATTTCGGGGAAAAATACTTTATAGGCGTGAAAAAGTCACAGCCAAAGAGGACCCCAGAAAAGCTCTACTGTGCACACGTGAGATACACAAGTGCACGAGATACGTGAATGCAACCTCTCCCTCCCCAGTAGTGGTATTATCTACAGGCAGTATGGGCGGTTGCCCAAGGCGCCAATTCAAGGGGGGCGCCACCTAAATGCTTGAAGAACAGAAATCTGGACCTTGGACCATCTGTCCCCTACCCCATCCCTGGTGGGGCATGCGGGGCCCTTGTCAACGGCGGTCGTGTCCCCCCGGTACCGGTTTCCTAGGCCCAGCGGTGCTCTCCATGCGGGGAGAGGGATCCCTGAGCTCTCTGGCAAGGCCAGAAGCCGGGGATCATATCACACCTGAGCTGGGGGTGTCTGTGTCCCTGTGGGGTGGGTTCTGGTCCTTGCCACTGAGTGCTGGGCCTCGCCAAACTTCCATCTGTGGCTGAGCCTGGTCGGGCCATATCTACAACAACTCTTTTGGGCCCCCTTCTCCCTGGGGTGCTCCCCTCCTGGGTGGGGGCGGCTGGCTCCTGTCTTGCACCTTTCTGGATCAACCGTGGGCCTGGTGGATGGCTGCCTGGAGCGCAGAGCGGGTCTCCCTTGTGGGGTACCTGGTGTTGGGGCGGGGGGATGCCCAGAACCCCTCAGTGGTGATGGGGTGCTCGTCTGGGGCTGTGGGCACCCATCTCGGGTGGGGCCCGGCGTTGGGCCCTCCTTGCGCTGCGGGGGGCCTGCTCTACTGGTTGGGCTGGGGCAGCGCTCTCTTTCCCCCAATGCCTCTCTGCTATCTGGCTCTGGGGGCCTCGTGGCAGTCCTGCTGGCCCTGGCCTGGGTGGCGGGCGTGGAGGGGGCAGTTGGTCTCTGCCTGCTGCCGCCTGGCATTGGGGGGTTCTGGCTGCTGCTGCAGCGGGGGTCTTGGTGTGGGAATGGCTGGTAACTCCCCCTCCTTCTTTTCACATTCCACCATCCATTTTAGAAGAACATAAACACTCACCTGAGCACAGGTGTTAGCTCACCTTTGCACTAATAGTCTGCGTGATTGAATGAAATATCTCACACTATTTGGCTTAAAGGCATAAGTATCCATGTGTGAACACTATCTGTAATGTGTACATGTTGACATGTTGAGATTTTTGCAGCTAACAGGTGTGTCTATAACATTTAAGTGTGTGTGGACAGGCCCCGCCCCTTTGAGATTTGTATTACATCTGAACCTTACCGTAATGATAAACATCCAGTAGCTTGTTGCTTTATACTGCTTCATGGTTTTACCCCCTCCCCCCGCCTATGATCACCCTCCTATCCCCCTCTCTCTAACATCTCTCTCTCTTCTCTCCTTCTTTCCTTTTCCATCCGGTCCAACACAAAAGATTTTCAAAAACAATTAAAATGAATAAAGTTTGGCCTTGATTACAAAAGGGGTTTATTCAGATATACCTCTGGTTTGTCAGAAGATTCATAATCCCTGTTGCTGAAGTAAAATATGTCCAACACAAGAGGCCCTCAGCTCTCATCGGTCTGCCCAGCTGTTGGACAGGACAAGTTAAAAAACAAAATTAAAAAAAAAAAAGAAATCTGTTACCAGCATATTGGCACAGGTGCCGCCTCAGCCGACAGGGGCGCATGCAGCTCCACAAGTCGCGTTCCTGTCAGCTGAGAAGGCACCGGAACGGTGTGTAAAGAAAACGAGGGGGGGTCGGTTCCAGTCATAGACTGTAAAAACAATAGACGAATCCAGGTGGGACGTCACCCAGAAAAATGTGTTACCTCCAGCTCTCGCGAAATGAGGCAAAGACAACTACAATACAATAACTATAATATACAATGACTCAGAGTGACTCGGACCAATCACTGTCGACTGGTTTCAACATGGCGGTGCCCATATCAGGAAGCAATGGTACTTCCTATTTGGGAACATGAGAAGGGAGGGGTTGAGCTGTCCATTGTTTTTACAGTCAATAGTTCAACTGCAGGTCTCTCCCAAATTAAGTAGAGGGGGGGGGGTATCTAGCCTGCCTAATAAAATCTTTTTTAAATCAGACACACCGTGACATTCTATAACCTACATTTATTACTATTAGTATGTAAAATGCTGCATTTTTTATTTACTTTTGTGTGAAATGGCAAATAAAAATAGGGAACACAAAGCGATGAGGTCAGCGAGGTAAAAATATTGGTGGGGAAGTTTCTTGTCAAGCTGGGTAGGGTCTCGCCTGGGGAGGAATTCGGTGTAGAACCGCCACTGTCCCTCCCCCTGTCAGTCATTTTAATTCCCGTCTGTGTAGCGTTTGGCTGATGAAGCAGCAGAACGTGACGATTTCTTACTGGATCCAGAGAGAACTGGAGGATAGACCTGCTGGACAGAGTTTAACAAAGTGTTGATTTTGTTCTTAGACACTGATGCTACGATTGTATGTTGATAATGAGCTAATGAGCTGGATGAATACAACAAAATTCATTCACAGGACATTCATAAAGACATTATTTATTCCTCGAAAAATGCCTGTATGTTTACTGTCAATGATTTAATGGCAAGAATGTAAATTATTCTCATGTTTTCAGGCTTTTTTGTTATGATGTCGTCTAAAAATGAATCACCTGGTGGCAGAATTAAAAAAAAAAGGTCTGTCAATCATTTTTTGTCAATCTGCCCCCCCTCAGCCTGTTTTCATTTGAGTTTACAGTTAGATGACATTAGAAAAAGTGTTCAAACCATTTATGAAACCTTATTTTCATAACAATGTCAGAGAATAATTGTCATTCTCTTCAGCTGGTTCAGACTACAGGACTTACAGCCCTCCTCCAACGTTTTGGAAGTTGTGTAATAGGTAAGCAGTCACAGGAGAGCAGGTGGGGGGCAATCATAGCTGTCAACAATGATAGAGTACAAGTTAAGTAGTAACCCTTCTCTGCTGCTTTCAAATCAGCTGAAATCCAGGCGTCTGGATCAAAACTGTCCAGATGCCTGGAAATCCATCACTGGGACGACCTCCATACCCCTCTTAAGTTTGAACTTCTTAGTTTCCGTATTTCACAATTAGATCCACTCTCTTTATAATTGAATAAAAAGATTGCACAAAATCTGAAAAAACATGTGGTTTAAGGCATTTATCTCAAAAACAATGACTTTGTTACCACACTCTAATTGATGCAGTCACTCAAATGACCAGGTGACATTTTTTGCATTCTTTCATTTTTAATTCTGCTTACCCACAAAGAAAATGTTGACTTTAACCATAATTGGAGAGAAGAATAAGAACGGACTGACAGCTTATTGAGAAGTCTTTTGTATTGCGCGCCAAAGGATCTTTAGCACGCGCAGCCACTGTAGATTGATTAGGAAGCGTCTGTGCTTGATTGCGTGTTCTCATCAGAGATAATATCTCTTCCTCTGCAGGACATCATCAGCACTTTCTCCTCTTTCACACCAGAAATGAGCCTGCAGCTTGGCTGTTGCATAACACTTACTTTTAGCTAGAACAAAAGCATTAGGTGATCAATTTCTGAACTTCATGTAATGGATAAACAGTTTCAATGCCAGCCACCTTTTTCCTTAGTTATGTTTCTTTGTTTTCATTGATTTTCCTGACTCAAAGTTGAGATTAAATACCAGCAGAGTCCTGCTGTTTACGGGTGTTTCATAATATATGCATGGAAATGCTGCATTTTAGAATAAGACTCACTGTTGGTGAAAAACCACTCCGCTTCAGTGTATGTGGGTTACCCATGCATAGACTGCAGAGTTTAGCTTAAACATTTTTGTTGTTATTAGAGAAAACTGTTTTTAAATTAAATTCACTTAAAGTTGTCCCAATAAAAAAAAAGTGAATTCCTTTCCAACCTACATTTTAAGCTAAATATGAACCCTTGCCTTCAACAGTTCTTCTTAAAGGGCCTGTATCATGCGAAATCCACTTTTTGAGCTTTTAAGTGTTTTATGATATTCGTTCCTCACTTTAGAAAAACCAAGGCAGAATTTGGATCCGTTCAAGCTTTTCTGAGGATTCCTCTATTCTCTGAGCACCAGCCCCTCCCAATCCAATCGAAGCAAGCAGGTTCTCACATTGTGACATAAATAAGTGAGAACAGCCCCTTCCAGGAAGAGTCTTTGCTGCTAGCCCCGCCCCCAGATTAACAGACACGCCCACCCTCTCATCAGCTCAACACTTTCCTTTTCTATCTACAATCTGCACATCCATCTTTGTAAAAGGTTGGATGTTGTTTGTTTTCGTGGAGAAACGCAGACACGCTGCTGAGGCCGACTTTCAGATGACATCATGAAATGGGCGACACCCACAAGGAGAGAAAGGTGGAGCCTCAGAGATCGATGCGTCTTACTTCTAGGTAGCAAATATGACTCATATTTCATAAAAAATATGTTGTTTAGTGTGTCAAAGGTAATACATAACCATGTACATTAGGCCTGCACAATATACTGCAAATGTATCGTTATCGCAAGATCAAGCTGTGCAATATGCATATCGCAAAACCCAGCAAAAATTGCAATAAATCGTAAACCTTAAATGTGCTAAAACAATCTTATGACAGAATAAATTATTTAACGAATCAAATAAATTCCTTTATGCATTTGACCAATCGGATAGACCCTTTAATGTTGTTGACCAATCAGATGGAGCCCTTTTACCTTAGATGTTCCCTCCTATGTCAACGAGGGTCATTTGGAGTACAATTCTTAAACTGTTGCAATAAAATGGGAATTATGTTTTTGGTTGTTTCGCTATTTGTCTATAAACAGTTTATAAAACTGTTTAATATCGCATATCGCAAGTTTTCTTCATATCGTGCAGCCCTAATGTACATGGATATAGTTTACTCTGAAAGCTTAACTATGATAAAGGGCCTTTAATCTTTATTTGTACATGTTTGCACTTTAATGTTCCCCATTTATAATATGCAGGAGGGATTTTAGGCATTGTGTCCAATTTAGCCATTTTTAAGGAGAGGAGTTTTGTTGATTCCTCGTCAAAACATAAACTACTTTGGGTGATCTCCTCATCCCACCACTGGACGGTCCCTTCAGAATAGTAAATAGTAAGTGCAGCTGTCTTCAGAATAAGAGCATTATCTTCATGTACAGAATCAGAGCTGATTTACAAAATTCATGCAGAGGTTCATTTTCCTTCTTCTGACGGACTAATAATTGTGGCTTCTGTTTCAATCTGCAGTCATTGTGTTCACCTTTGATGGCCAATAATGTAGATAAAGTGACCGGTTAGGGTCTGGGGGGCCTCTTAAGGAGGAAGTTGTGGTGTAACTCTACTCCAACAGGACCTTAAAATACTTATTTTTTAGGTAAATGCTGATACTAAAAATCAATCAATCAATCAAACGGCGTACTGGTGATTTGCTGCCACGTGGCCTGCTTGGCACTGATTTTCTTTTTCTTTTTTCAGTGATAGCGATCTTCTTTCTGGTTGAAATGCAACACATCTGAAGAGGAATGAAGCAAAGTCCTTTTCTGAAGCCCAGCCAGCTTTCGATCTTTAGAGCAGATTATAGGAAGCTTTTTGGCTAAATAATCAAATGAACGCCTCAGGTCTCCTTTAAGAAATCCAGAACTTGGTATCTCTCTTTGGATAATGAGTGTGAAGTTGCACAGCTTGCTCTGCTCTGCGTTTGCAGTTTCTCCAGCCGCTGCCTCTTCCTCTCAGATAAAGAAAATGTGATCTCTTCGTCATTGGCTGTTTATGGCGCTCCTGCAGCACGGACTCATAATGTGTTTCCTTACAGGCTCTGTCAACAGCATGGGACAGCAACTAGGAAAGAGGGAGTCGCCCACAAACAGCAAGGTATGTATGAGGGTGAAGATGATGAAGTCCTGGAGTTTCATTGTGTGTGCATTCAGACATGTAGGATGTAGGAATGTATGTTTTTGACATGTATTTTCTTCTGTCCCTTATCGATGCATGAGCTGCTTGTAATCAGCAGGACTTTGTACCGCTTTGCCTCTGATTTCTATTGAGCTTTTCTTTTCATAGTTCACTTCACAAAGTTAAAAGGACTCCCATTTATGTTGTCTTCTTCTTTTCCTTGCCTTTTGGATCCTACCTCTTAAATCAGTGAAGCGTGAATTACGCTGCCTCAGTAACCACCTTATGGTCCTTTAACAAAAGCATTAGGTGGCAGCTAATCTGGAGCACAGCTTTGACTCATGCTGCTAAAAATTCAATATTTTTTCCTTTTTTATTACCGTGTTTTCCACACTGTAAGACGCACTCAAAACGATTTCTTATATGGAAAAGGCCTTAGAATCCATGTAGGTTGTGTTTACTGATGTTGACATGATTCTGAGAGGCACACAGTTGTTATTGTAAATACACTAACGTGTAACGTGTAGACTGTTTTCTTTTGTGTTACCAACAAGGTTGGGACTTGGCCTAGTCACAGTAACGTTTGTTTTAGCTGTGTCATTTTTTTTGTTTTTTCATTTGTATAAAGGTTGTACCGATGGACGATGATTTTCATTTGTATAAAGGTTGTACCGATGGACGATGATTTTCATTTGTATAAAGGTTGTACCGATGGACGATATCATCGTCCATCGTGATGGGTGACTGACATCCCGATGGAGAGACCACCATCGTGATGCCACGCCCCCGCCACGTTGCGAGTCAACACCATTAGCAGCGGTTACATGTACAAAATATCTTGATGGGATCAATGATCGGATTAGAATCCAACCGTGTTCATGGGCCCAGAAAAATGTTTTCAGAATATAAAAAACATTCACTAAGGTCACAATTTCCGTCGGAATAAATCATTGGCACATGCGCAGTAGGGTTTGACAAACCGGAAAGTGAAATATAAATTCCGCCGAGCGGCTTTTTTTCTTCAAACTTTATTGAATGTAACAATTCAATACAAAACAATATCAGCGCCGAGCGGCTATATACATTGACATGTCAGCTCGGTAAAATACGAGATGATCTTCTAAACGTGCTTTTAATAATGTTACGGTTATTATGAAACACCCGTTCGCTCATCATTTTCATTTTGATCCGTGTGGTCAGTGCTTTTTCTGAACGAAGCCAGGATTAGCAGTATGCTAACACGGGCTAACAACATTAGCTTTGGGTGGCGCTGCATGCTGTGAATAACATCAGCCTTTATTTAGTCGGGACACGACTGGAAACACAAATCCACGTGATTGTTTGAATGTTTTCTAAGGACTGAGCGACATTTCTGCTTTGAAGCTCAAACCGCTGTGTGTGCTGACGATCCGAGCTGTGCTCAGACACACACTTTTAGACCCGGTTCTGAGTTTGGTAGCTAGTACCCCTAAAGCTGCGGGACAGATCGCAGTCTTAAATCTCCCACACATACCGCTCATGTGGTATGTGAAAAATAGATCATTCATTGACGGTGCGTCTTGTAATCCTGTGTGCCTACAGTTTAGAAAATATGGTGCTTTTTGTAAAAGTTTGCTTCAGGTCTGCCAACAGTTGGTGCAAAGATGTTTAAAACGATGCAACATCTTTGCTTTTCAAGAGTTTTAAGCCGACTCAGCTGTGTTTTTGTAGAGTTTAGGTCTTAATTTTCACTGCGATCTTGTCTGACAGAAGCTTCTAACTGTTGGAAGGTTTGCCATTTGTCATGATGTCTTCTTCCTTTATTGTTGTCCAAGATTTTCTTTGTTGCTGGAAAAGATTTAGACCCAAACTTTTCTAGAGTCTGCAGACTGTGTTTCTGTGTCGTCATGGTGAAAAACAATCAGCTTCCCCTGAAAAGGATGTCATCTGGGAAGCATTTCGATCTCTAGAAACTTTATGTACCTTTTGTCATCGATAGTTCCCTCCAGAACATGCAAGTACACATGCACCCCCATATCATTAGAGATGCTGACCTTTGAACTGCATTCTGGACCTTCTGTTTTTGTCCTGAGCGTCATGATTGTCAACAGCAAAAAAATGAAGCAAGCGTTTTAACGCGTTGACTTTAGCTCTAGTGTTGACTATCGTAACTATTCAACCTTTTACACAAAATCCAAGATTCCAGCGGATTCTAAAGTAAGTAAAGTGTTGAAAAAGAAGGTAAAAGCCCTTTTCTCTGCTTCAGGATGGGCTTGTTCACGTTGATCGTGTGAACAGTGGAAGAATTGCAGTGAGAGCGTCTGTCATTCAGGTGTTCCTGGTGACACTTCTGGTGTTAAAGGATTAACTATTACAGCTTATTCCACAAGATCAGTTTCACATCTCAACCATGTGCATCAATTATGGTTCTCTTTTTTTCATTAGAGTTTTAGTCAGCATTTAAAAACAGCTCATGCTTCGCTTAAGTATTCCTGTCCGGTAATGTCAGTAGCACAGTCTTGCCAATTAGTGTTGCAGTCCTGTCTGAAGGACAGAAGACCAGAGAAAGGTCTTTACCCTTGTCCTTGAGATGTTTCAGTTTCTCTTCCCTTTCAGTCTTCTTCTGCAGATTGGTGATACCGTTTGCAAAGTATTTGAAGTTTGACATTGAAGAACTAGTTTCTAAAGTATCCCACAATTCTTTTACAAACTATTTCAGGGACTTGGGAACCTTCACACATCTTTCCTCTGAGGAAACTCTGCCTCAGAAAGACTTCTCTGTTGCTATTCATGCTAAATAGCTGCTGTACATTTATTATCACTGTTGGAGGCCAGACGTCCTTTTAGCTGAATCCTTGAAAAGGGTTTGTTTTTTTTCTCCAAAGATCTGTTGCAGGACCCAAACAAATACTGATCTCATTCATTGTTTAAAAAAAGTTCATTTTCAACATAAAAGTTAATATTAAAGATTGTATTCTTTTTACATTTTGAAAAAAAATATTCGTGTTTTTAAGCAATGAAACTGCATGTTTTCTCTACATTTCTACTCAAACGAATGTATCATCAGGAGCGTGTTGTTAGAACATTGAAGTTTTTTCTAGTCAAATCCTTTTGGGTCTTTGTCGTTGTTCAGATGGCTTTGAGTTGATGCATCACTGACTTCACGTGACTTGATCACTTTTTTGAGTTTAAATCAATTAGTCTTTAGGAAAATAAAAGCTTTTTATCTGGAGATGGTCCCTTTGTACTAATGGACCCACTCCAATGAAAGTTTTGTCTGCGATGGAGGACATATTCTTAGAAAAATCAGCTCATTTGTGAGCATTTTTTATTCAAAGTGCTGTGAATAATGAGCAGACAAAGCAAGGGTTGCATTTGTTATGTAGAAAATACACTGGGCGGGGCCTCAAGCTCCCTGCTTTGCTCCATCCTCCTGCAGACAAATAGATCCATGAACGTCTTTGTTTTCCTGGTCTGAGCTGGCGTCTGGATCTAAACTTCCCGGCTGAATAGATCTGATATTGCTGCCATTGTTTTTGCACCACTAATGTTTGGTTGGGGGTGTGAAAGGCTGAGAGGGAAAACAGAGAGCTCTTATTAGTTATGAGTGACGGGAAGGGGAGTTGGCTTGCTCCCGCCGCACACAACTTGGTGGCAAATTTCTATTAAACTCCTGCTGCTCTGCAGAAACTATGTCCTAGAAAACAACACGTTTTCTGATTGAGATTAAAAACGGCATCATCATAATCAAAACACTACCTTAACTCAAAAGATGATCGCAGTGGGACTTTAAGAATGTTGACACCAAATTTCTTATTCCACACACTTTTTCTTTTTGTCTGGCATCTTGAGGGCAACATGAGAAATGAAGGACTGAGACTCCATTTTTTGTTTTTGTAAACGTTAATCTGACTGTAAGATTATAAAAACATCTCTCCTCTCAGATTATTCTGTTAACCACAAACGGATTTGTCCGAAATAAATGTCAGAAATGACAAGTTTATGGGATATTGTGCTCCGTCTGATCGCTCCCAGTCTGGACCTCACCAATAAGCAAAATTGGTTGCCATAGCAAAACTGAAACAGAAATCTCCACGGTCCTCATGTGGTGCCTGATTAAAAACCCTTGAAAGCATAATCCCCACTGCTGCGGCTCTCCAATTCTATTTGAACTGGACGCAGTAAACAGACGGACGTGACACTAAACTCTCTGCAGGTGTTCATTTCTCATTTTACAATCAGCTGCAACAAAGTGACCATAAGGCCTCAGCCAGGCTGGTGGACGGCCATATATGATGGATGAAGAGGCACTTTCTGCTGAATTCAGACCGGAAGGCACAAGACTCACTGATGGGAGTGTAACTGCTGCTGTGAAACCAAGGCAATTACTGCGCTGAAAGGCAGCTGAGGATCTGTGGTGGAAAGCTAGAAGAAAGATTAAAAAAATCTAAGAATTAAAAAAAATCCAGATTTTACCTTTTAAAATATTTAAGTGCAGTAGCTAAGACGTCACTAACTTGTAAAGAGGCCTTTTTTAAACTCAGCTGCTGCGCTTGGAGGAGAGCACTTAACAGAGAATCTCTGCACTGATAGCACTGTAATTAAATATAACAAATCCTTTTTTTTCCTTAATCTTTCTGCTCTATAGGTGCAGAAATTACAGGTCAGATGCCCCCATTTGGCTTGTCAGAGAGGGATCACGCTTAAACGACATGTAATGTAATTTCATGACATCATGTAATTATGCCTGAGCCTTGTTGAGGTCCTCTCTATCCTGCTTTTTCTACATCACAGTGGCTCCAGTGAGTTTGTCTCATCGTAGCAGAAGCTCTAATTTATCCTCATCCTTATGTAGACTTGATCAAGCAGGTGGTTTGCAAAGGTGAGGCTGTGTCATTGCTCTGACCACACTGTGAATTCCCCAAATGTGGGAATCTCAACTGCATAAACAAGATTTCTCTTCAACCCACTCCTTTTCAAGCACGCTGTCTTGCTTTATCTGTCGATTTTACACTCTTGTGTATATTTTCATTTCTGTTTGAAATAAAATTGAAATTGAATGCTTCAGGGAAAGAGGGTCTTCTAAAAGAAGGAGGTGTTGCAGGAAACAAGCCTCTCTGGGGCTGATGTGCTGCAGCTGCATTTCTGTTCCTGCCAAACACTGCAGACAAGCAGAAGTGGATTGATTTGTCGAGTGTGCATCTGGTAGGAGAACTCTAGCACAATAGCATATGAATATTGTGGTTCGTGATTGTCATTTGTTTACTTGTTTACTGACTTAAGAGCCAGTTGTCATGGTGACAGCCGCGCAGGAACAAAGCGTGACGGAAGGGATACGGGTTGTGTTTAGACGGTGTTTGTTGGAGCTGTGATCGCTCAGGCTGCCCCTCGTGGCTTAGTCAAGATAAACTCTCTGCTGTGACTCTGAAAGGCTTTTTTTCCCTTGAAATGGATAATTTAAAGAGGAAAATCCATTTTATTGTGTTTTGTATAAAGATGCTTGAATTATTGAAACTGTATCACTTTGTTTAGGATCATCCCAGTCTTTTTGGTGTTTTAACATGTTCTTGTGGCTTTTTTCTGTTGATGTATAAAAAATGTTTTGATTAAAAAATGCATTTCTGAGTGTTCCTTGATTCAAATGTTGGAGTAGACCAGAAAAAAAAGCTGTTTATTAGTGACCTCTCAGCAACTGGGAGATGAACGGGGGGGCGGGGTTGCTCCTCATCAACACCCCGCCCATGATGAACCTCAGAGGTGATTTTCTAACAAATCCTGCTGCTCTACAGAAACTATGTCCTAGAAAATGACCTTTTTTTTTGGTTTTGGCTGAAAACAGCATCATTATAACTAAAAGACCACGCAGACAACTTTGAAAAAGGATCAAAAGATGATCAGATTTTTGACATGCATGGTTCCAGCCTACAGGACACCGGCTTGAGACCCAGCCTCAGCCCATTACTGCTAATTATCTTCCTTTTCCTGTGCCTCTGAGGTTTCAAATCAAAAACTACAGCTTTTGTGATTTCTTGCTACCAGCTGTAATAGGCCAGTGAAATATTCTGCACAAGAGCTGCGATAAGCCTAAATAGCTGCCATTGTGTCATAAGGGATAGGCTGGGAAACAATTTGAAAGTGGTTTAGTGGTTTTTGCTGACTTTGCATTTGTTTAAATTGCTCATCCTTACTGTAGAGATAAAAAAACTGTCCATGTTTCTCTACAGTTTCTCAAATCTTTTCATTTAGTTACTTTATTTGTTGTTTTAATTGGAGTTCCTGTGTTCTTTTCCATGTACCATCCCTGCAATTCAAGTAAACATCAATCTTTTGATTTGCACTTTTTCCATTCAAATTATTCTGTGTTTAAATGTTAGCATAGAGGATTTGATTATTTAAGACAAAAATCAGTCTAAATGATCCGGGTTTGATGTGGGAAGATGGAGGGGCTACATTTGTGTGGACTTTAGGATTGTATACCAGGAGACAACTTTCAACAACAGCGACTCACACAAGAGGTCATGCAATGCTTAAAAACCAGAAAAACATGTAAAGAACTGCAGCCTTTTTTTTTTTCATCAGTTATAGTCAGCCTCTGCGATTCCACTTTAAAAAAGAGACTGGACAAAAAATTCCAGCGGGGTTTGGGGGAGATTCAGAGAGTATGGAAGCGATTCTGTAGCATAATTAAAAATAAAAGTCATAAAAGTCAAAACCAGAAATGCTATTTCATTTTCAAAAGGAAGCTGCATCAAATGACTCAAAATTAAAATGAAAAAGCAATCCACCAAAATGCTTTTTCATTTTCTTCTACAACACTGCTTATCTGTCACTTAATTAAGATGATAAAGAAAATGGTATTTGACATTTCATTTTCAAAAAGTTCCCTGGTAAATGTGTAGCAAAATTCCTTGAGAAATGTCTAATTTGACGATTAAAATAGATTAACAGAAATGCTTTTTCATTTTCAAAATGTAACTGCATCAAATGACTCAAAATTAAATGAAAAATCAATCCTTCAAAATGCTTTTTCCTTTTCTACTTCAACACCGCTTATTCTGTATCATAATTAAAATGAAAATGCAAAGAGGGGATTGCATTTGCATTTTCAAATCCACCCTGGGAACATTGTCGCATAATTCAATTCCACTTAGCACTTCCAGAGGGGAGGCGGGGCGATGACGTCAGTGCTTTCTCTGTGTGTCCGGCTGCTAATAGACTCATGCTAGCAGCAGTGTAGCAGCAGTGTTAGCGGCAGAGGAGAGGACTTTGTGACGTTTGCGAACTCCTGATGATTGTACACAGCTTCTCAGGACGACGTAGCAGCATTTCTGCCTCGTTCGGACGCACCGCGGTTCGTCGAAACATCCCCCCGGACAAGCTTTGTCTTCAGAACGGCAGCCGTCTTCACATAGCATTTTTTTCTATCTGCTCCTGATTTACAACGTTCCTCCATTATGAGAAAATGCCACAAGAACATGTTAAAAACAGCAATGATACCGTTTTCATCAGAGTGGGTCCTTATTGAATTCTATAGGAGAATTCCAGCACACGTCTCTTTCCCTGAAGCTCCTGAAAACTTGAGTTTGTATAAATTATCCACAAGTAAGTCCTGTTTTGAGTGGAGCGAAAGAAGACCATCATCGTCTGGAATCAAACCTGAATAAGGTTCTTTCTCAGCACCCCTTAAATGATCCATTTACACTGAAACCCCCTTTGTGACTGAATACACGAGCAATTCTCCAAGTAAGGTAAAAACTGTTGATCCTCTTTGGTAGTTATCCCAACACACGGCTTTTCCCACAAAGCCAGGCTGGTTTAGACAGCATTTTATACTCATACATCAAATCATCATTAGAAAATGCAATTTGATCAGGAAATATTAATTAACATCAATCTTTTTTCATTACCTGAGTTATTTAAAAGAAAAATCTGCACAAAGAAACCTTTACCTGAACGGTGTGTGCTGTCTATCCATTTTCTACTCCTAACGAGGGTTGCTGCCATAACAAAAGAGGGTTACACTCTATATAGATGAACACTCATACTCACATTCACTCCAGAACGGCAATTTAAAGCTTCCACTTAAGCGTCACATGTGCTTTTAGAGTGCATGAGGAAGCCAGAGTTCCCACAGAAAAGACCCCAAACTGAGACCGTCGTGCTGGAAAGGAAGAGTCCTGACCACCACATTGCAGAGCATTCTCTCTGCACTGCATCACTAAGAATATTGGAACCAAAAATAAATGTATACACAAAAAAGAAATTGATAAAGTTCAATTATCATATAAAGTATTTTTCTTCAGACTATCTTGTAAAAAGGCAGGTTTTTTCCTAGCAGCAGCAGCAGTAAGAGTTGAATAAAATGCTGTATTTATGTTTAACTATGGCACCCCAGCTGCTGGTCATTACTCAAACAGCAGTTTTACAAACCAAAAATGTCTGCTTGCTTTGATGATTCAAGTAGTTGGTAGAGTATACTGAGGGACGTGATTGCTCACAGCGAGCAGGAGTCGGAACGCAGATGTTTACAAGAATATCACGCTAACAACGAAGGGCAATGCATAACAGTATTGATACTGATGACGGGTTTTTAGACTAATTTATTAGACAGATATAAGACTTTATACTATATGAAAACAAACAGACCACCCGTCCACTGATGTGAACATCAAGACTTTATGAACAAACCTTAAAATGAATGAAGATGATTCTTGTCAATAGATGGAAGAACAAAATACAACTCTCATTCATTCATTACCGCCGGCAACACTTTAAGTGGTATGTCCGTGTGTCCCATCTGGACATTTACACAATGTCTATACTTGCAAATCTATTCTGACCACTTAGGGATTATGATGAGATTTTACAGAAACAGTAAAGTATGACATCCTTAGATGTCGGGGCGTAGAATAACAGGATATATAAAAAACTTTCTCTCAGTTTCTAGTTTTATTTGCTCCATTTTTTGGATGTAGTCCATGCTCTCTGCTTTCAGCTCACAGATGCTTTAACAATGCTAGCTTTAGTTCCTAATGTGTTTTCAAAGCCAACAAACTGTTCTGTCAAAAAAAATAACAGCAGGAAGCAGATATTTTTCACGTCTTGCTTGTTATGCTGTTTCGTTTTTCTGTGATTTATCAGCCATTTGTGCCGTTGCTTAAAATGCGACTCACTTCCATACAAGTGTTCATGCTGTGTTGTCTGCACACACACCACCACAGATGGAGAGATACTTTATGTTTGAATGAAGCGAGGACAACTGCTGTTTCACTTACATCAAATACGGGCAGTGAACATCAGAATGTAATACACAAATGTAGACAGAGTGAGTCTATTTGTTTGATGGTTTGCTACTGAACCCGTTGGTTTCTGCAGATGCTGAACAATCGGACAACATCCCATCAGGAAACCCAGGACTGCTGGACGCAATGATTACTATTTTGAGTTTTATTTTTATCCTTCCAGCAAAAAGTCAAACATTAAACTCCTGACAGTTGGGGCACAAACACAACTAACAGACTATAACATTTTATACCAGGGTCAGGCTTCTTATTTGATTCTGATTGGTGTTTAAAACTGATAATGTGCAGAAAGAAGTATTATTCACATAGCCTGAAAGTTTGATATTATTGCGCTGGCCTTAACGCCAGTTGCTAACCACAGCAACAGAACCTTGGGACAGGTGGACAGGCGTAATTCCACTGTTTTCTTTTTTTTCTTTTTTTTTTTTCTCTTCCCTTCTCTTCCCCGAGGACCCACACTGGATGAAGCTCATCGTATCCCTGGGAATCAAACCCGTTTTCCCATGTGACAGTCCTACATGCGGCCAACTGAGTGAAACAACTGGTGGTTTGGTGAAAGTTGTGTTAAATTGAACAGGTTTTGTAGAAGGGGCTGTTTCATCTAAGAAACTCGATTTTTGTAGCACTTTAGCTTTGTATCAAACACAAACTCTGACACCCAACCAGCCCCATTTTTACCAGGAAAAGGACGTCTCTGTGAGCGCCGTGCACAAACGCTAACATTAACCCTGATAGAGGTGTTTTTCCACACAGCATATTTAGTTGTGTTTTTCTTGACATGCTACAAGTAGGAGAACTACATGAGGTTTCCTTTCTTGCATGGTTATTCATACAAACTGCTTAGGAAAAAAGACCCCTTTATATAGACAACCCTTTAAGGTCTTGCTCCTATCATTTTTTGAGCTATTTAAGAAGTGTTCCCAGTGCTCTTTTAACTATCATTATAATGTTTTAGCCAAATTCTTAAAAACTGTCATTTCTAAGGCATCGTTTCTGCAGAGCTGCTGGAATTCTGCTATGGCTCTGAGTTGTAGGCAGGAACACTGGCATGGAGTAACCCCGCCCCATTTCCACTCCCTGAGCTGAGAGCTCTCTGCTTCTGCACCCTCCCACTACCTTACAGTCCCTCACACCCCCAGCCTAACATTAGCTATTCAGAGTGCATGAGCTATAATGGTGAGCAATATTGTAGCTATCCAGTCGTACAGTTCTGATCCAGATTCCAGCTCAGACCAGGAAAACAAAGACGTTCATGGATCTGTTTGTCTGCAGGAGGATGATCAGAATGGAGCAGAGCAGGGAGATTGTGGCCCCGCCCACCGTACTTTTCTTTACAAAACAAATGTGATATTTTTCAGACAGCATTTTTTTTCATCTGCTCCTGATACATAACAATCTGAATAAAGAAATACTCAGAAGTGCAGCTTTAAGCTAAATCTTTCTTTCTATATGTTCTATATGTCCTTCATCAGAAAAATGTAACAGGAACGTGTCAAACAAGAAAATCATATGAAGATAAAGAATCATCAAGCCTTAGGGTGTTAGGAGTGTGGTTATAGAATGTAAAGTGAAGAGATCTACTGGATGTAGAGAGGCAGTGCTTTTAAGGAGCATCTGATCAGCTGAGCTGAGCGGCCAGGAAGAGGAGGGGACATGAAGGACAAGTCAAGAGCTTTTAAAGACTTAAATATTTAAAAATAGAGTCTAAAATGACGGGCCAGGCAGTGCATGAATGATGAAACAGCAGAAAGCTCTGCCCTTGTTTCAGTTAGAAGTCTGTAGTTTTTTCAGGTGTAGAAATTTCAGTTTGCAAAAATGTTTAAAAAAGCTGTTTGACAACAGCATACATTATTTCATTAGGCACTGTAAAAACTCAACTGACCTTTGTTAAAAACCCTAATTTAGAAGGCAACATTTTACTTTTGTACAACTCTAGCTATGTAGTTCAAAATCACTCATCGGCTTTTCATGCAGGTTCTTTGCCGCAGTATTTACGTTTTGAGTCAGAGGGTCTTGATCAGGGGTGGCGAACAAGTTTGACACCAAGAGCCGAAGATTTTCACTGTGAAAGTCAAAGAGCCACAAAACACACTGACCTGCCAAGCTGTATTATTTTCCATAACACACTCCTCTGCCTACAATACAAAAGCAAGTTTTGTACTTGTGTTTATTTCCAGAAAAGTGTCCACCCTCAATACACACATCAAATGCAGCTTAGCCAGAGTTAACACAGCGACCACCCTGGACGTCAGATACCCCCCCCTCCACACACACACACACACACACACACACACACACACACACACACACACACACACTCTCTATCTCACTCTTTTCTCTGCCTCTCTCTGACACACAACTACTCAGTGACGTGCAGTAAGGTTAATTCTGGTGAGAATTCCTCTGAAGTCAGATTAACGATGATAAAAACCGAATATTTCATCGTTTATCCAACAGTATTTAACTGGTAATTCTTTGTGTCTCAACATTCCTCTTTCAATGACCCTCGCACCAATAAATACACAAACATCTGGACAGAGCATCCTTCTGGTGTCTGAGTCATTCATATTCACGATAAAGACCTTAAATACATTACATTTCAGTTCAGCATAGATGAATTTTAACCATAATTAGAAAATCTTGCTTTTATAATTTTTTTATTTGAAATGTAATGACTGACTTTTTGCATGAAAAGCTGATTATTGTATTATTACATTGCAATGACTCCGCTTATTCATCTACGTGGCAGGCAAACAAGAGATACGCTGTCGACTATCTGGCTGCGTTATGGACATATTCACGCCCTTCCTGATCAATTTCAGAACCCAGTCGCTTGAACACACACAGGAGTCAACAACGAGCTTGAGAGCATCAGAGAAGAGACAAGAGTAGTTAGAATCCAGACGAGAGTCGCGACAGGTAAACAGAGTGACAGACAAAACAGGGTCAGGAAACAGAAGATCAGGTCCAGATACGACGCTCAGTAATGCAGCCAGAGTGGCACAAGCAATACTTCACACCGAGTGAGGCTCAGTACAGTGTTTAGGTGTGCTGTGATTAATTCCAAATGAAAGTCAGGTGTGTGGCATCCAGGAACTGTGCACTGGGGTTGATGGGAGATGAATGTATTTATGGCTACGGTTTAGTGATATAAACACCACATACCCCATCAGCATTTAAAGCCATGATGGAGTGAATGTAACCCATAAAAGTGGAGACTTATTGCTGTGCAGAGACCAAAAGCCATTTAAAAAGCCACAAATACACCAATAGAGTGTTTCCTCATTTCTCATGTGAGTTAACTTCTAAAATTAACCCGCTATAGATGAAATCCACAAATTAGTCAGTTTTACTTTTTACATTTATTACACATGTTTTAAGGCTGTGAGACCCCTCACTCTACACTTTATACACTTTTCTCAAACATAGATGATCATTTCCACACTTTTCTCTTCAGATTAAACTCTCAAAGTTAATAGAAAAAAGAATCCAGTATCGCAGAATAAAACCAATGATCTGCTAGTGGTCGAACATTTATGTAAACCTCTCAAGCTGAACTGGAGTGACAGTGCAAAGGAGATTGATTTACATTAGTTTACAGCCATTCAGGGCACATAACATACTGCGCTGTATAAAAAGAAAAAAATAACAAGCAAAGTTCCACTAAAAACATCTAGGTTTGGCTCATGAAGTACTGCAAACCAAACTGAAATGCGACTTTTGCTGCTGGAATGGGATGAAGCTCCATCCCTGAAAATGTTGAGCTCGAGGCCTGGAGCCTCCAGCTGAGGGAGCTTGAGACTCAGCGAGCAAACGATGAAAGGAGCGGCTCAGCAGGCCTGTTCCTGTGTCTGCTGCTCCTCTGAGGTCTGTTTGGACCCATCAGAATCACAGAAACACACTTCTACGCTCAGGGACAAATCAAAGAAAGCCAGCTGGGATTCTGGTCAATATCTGCCAATCTGGATTTTAACAAAGCTATAAAACGATGCGTTTCATTCACCTACTGAATCCTGATCTGGAAAAAAGGGTCTTCTTTAATTTATTATCTTTTAAAGAAAAATAACTTTAAAATCAAAATACTTTTATATCACACACATAAAAAATAGACATTTTAACATTAGGATCATTCAGTTTCTCCGTATCCTCTCACAGGAGATGGATAACGGTCATTTCAATATGCATTTACACACCTGTGAAATATATTACATATATAAAATATTTATATAAGTATTTTTTAACTGTCTTGGTAAAAAAACGGTAGGACGGATTGCCCATGCTTCCTTCATCTGGGATGAGAGACCTGGATGAAAACTCTTAAGTGCAGAGCTATCACAGGAACACGGATACAAAGCTCAACTCGAATTCCTGTTGAAAGTCTCGAATCAGCCCCAGACCTCGAAAAGTGTTCAAATGGCTGCACCTCTCTTCACCTCTCTCTGCTGGAGCATAAGGAGCGCTCAGGAACACTGAACCCATCTAGTCCAGCTCTGAGTGGGGATCAGAGGGCGACATCCACCATGGCTAAGAGTACAAGACAGCCATTAAACACGCCGGCATGCTCTGAAGCATGCGTTATTAATAGAACAGGCAGGACACTCTGGCAATACGGGGACAGTAAGTAGTTGTCCTTTGTTAGTGTTTCACACTTGTCAAGCCTTGTTTTCTCATGTACTGCATGCTAATGAGATGCAGTAGGTTAGATTATTTAGTGGGGACGGTGCAGTTTCATTAAATACATGAAAAAACAAAGATAGAATTAACCAAAAGGCTATTTTTCATCAGTCGTCCTCTGGCCTTGATGTTGGAAAATTGGGTTGTTGCAGCGACATCTAAAAATCTCACAAAGATTATGTCAGAAATTCATTTGGTTTATTTTTAAGAATTGTTTAAATGTGGATCACATTTGGTCAAAAATGCACAATAGCTGTAAAGATACTGAAGCTGACAAAGTAATGTTCTGACATAATCTTTGTTGTAGTAGGATAACAGGGTCAGGATTGGTCAGTATAGGTTTAGTGAAAGTAGCTTCAGTATCTTTAGACGTATTGAGCCCCCTTATTATGATTCATATCTCTATTAACATTAAATATATACAATAAAATAAAAATGGATTTTCTCACAAAATATTGATTGTAGCATGAATATGCTGAGTAGTCTTCATTACCAGCTCATTTAAATATAGACATTTATCCGTTTTTGAGGGATTATTGATTTTTACAGAATGGTGTTTTCACAGAGGTTGCACTTTGTTGACGGTCCCTTGGCAGCCGCCTCGCTGCCGTGTCTGCATTTACAGCTGGAAGAGAACAATCATTAAAAGGCAGAAAAAAACGATCCTTTTTCTTTTGAAATGCAATTGTAGTTCACTCTCTGTGTTAATACAAAATGGTTGAGAGACTTGCTGTCATATTTGAATCCATCCTGCACTTTGATAGGTAGACCCCCCCCCCCCCCTGTTCCATTATCGGACACAGATCCGTTTTTTACGCAAATTTCTCTCAAGAAAATGTGTCAAAGGGATTTGTAGCAGTTGTAATTACAGATGTGAGTAACTCTAAATTTGTCAGTTGTGATTTTATTTGTCAAACTTTACTGCAGAAGATTTTTACACACATATGCAGATTTTTGGTGAGCTAGTTCATACGTATGACAAGTTCTCACATCAAATCTAGCAGCTCGTCCATTTAGACACATTTTTACCTTCATAGTGCGCCGCCTACGATGCGGCCGCTCATGACTACAACTCTACGGGCCCAGACAGCCCAAAAACCCACAGCATCCGTACCGGTCAACACCCCGTATGCGTGCATGTGACCAAGGCTTAGGCCAGAACTGCAACCTGAAGTTTGTTTCCTGAATGTGAGCTGGGGTCGCTTTAGCAGCAGAAAGCCATGGCTGAAATAAATCGATGCCAAAGTCATGGCTAATCGACTAATCCAAGCAATGGATGGATTCAATCCACAGCCCAGATCAATGTTAGTTGCAGCTCTACTCCTTCCTTGATGTTGACAGCAGACAAACTGCCTGCATATAGATTAAGCTTAAATACTTAAGACTTTGGTTAAAAAAAGAAAAACCCAACAATTGCAGATTTATTTGTATTCTGGAAACTTGGCTGACTTTTTCCCCATAAAAACTGAAATATCCTCATGAAAGCTTTAATGTTGAGCCTCTATTTGTGTATCAGTGTTTTTCACAGCCTTGGATGTTTATTCAGATCATATGAGTTCATAGATTTTTCCACTATAGCAGGAAAACGTGCACGCTTGCATTCACAGCTTACTTTTTCACATCTCCTGTTTCCAGTCGATGAAGACGGTTAGTTTAGTTGATGTGTGAAGACAAAGATTGTGTCAACATAATTCTGTGCTAATTAGACATAAAAGCTCCCATTTGCGTTTGCACACAGCCCTGCTCTCTTCCTCCCTCCCCCTGCTGGACTCTGTCTTTGCTCTGTTGCCATGGCACCCTGGCGTCTCACCTCTTCAATCTGTTTATGTGTTCTTATTAAAGGCTTCGTCACCTGAACCCAGAGCAGCAAAACAGAGATGGGCAGCAGAGGCCGAACCCCAAGATGAAGTTTTTGGTAAATATGTCTGAATTACACTTCCTATGCACGCCAGCCTCAAGTTTTATGCCTTTCTAATCAACAAATGTGTGTTTTTTGAACGTTGTGCTCATAGATGGAACAGAGAATCTATCTTAGAGACTGGCTTGAAATGTATTGCAGAAGTGAAATCTACAGTGACACAGCAATCAGGTTAAGTCAGCCGTCCTGACACACAGCGCTGCCCACCCCGTTCAGAAGCTGCTTATCCTCAGCTGGGAGATTTGTTTGCAGGCGGCAGAAACTTTAGCTGATAGCAGTAATAAATAGTCTGCTGGAGCCGAGCATTTCTCATAATGAGAAAATGTCAGAGCGTCCACACGCTTCGAGCCGTGTCCTTCCTAGTTCTTGACTTTCTCGCTGTGGAAGAACACGGGTTGAGAAGAGCATCTGTAGTACTGCGGCTCAGCAGATGAGGGCAGGGTTTGAACATTTCTGCAGGCTGTTGATTTGGTTGGATATTGGACAAGCCCCAACTCTGTGTAAATAAGTAGCCTTCGTCCTTGTTTTTACGTCAAATTGAAGTCATTTTAAATTGGATTCCGTGGTGGAGCTCTGGTGTTGCTCATGTGGAACAGAGGAGCAAAACAGTTCAATGAAGATGTCATTCCTGCTACAAGTCGGTCCTCAGTGAAACTATCGGTGGCATCCTGTGGCCACGCATCACCTCTGACAACAGACAAGATGAAAACTCTGAGGCACCACCCGCGGTGAAGGAAATCATTTTCCAAAAGGTTCAATGTGACGCAGAAACCGACCCTCACTAGTTCCCACTTTTTATTAAAACACTAAATCAGAGCAGGAGGAGGAAAACCTTTCAGCATCTTTAAAGCTTCATGAGTTATGAGAAAACACACATTTGTACTACAACAATAACCACAGCAGCATACTGCTCCGGAGCTCTGTAAACATGTAGGATTTGGGATTAAAATAATCAGATATGGGCAGATATGCAGCCGCCTGAAGATGACATTCAAACTTAGAAAATTCAAGCCAATTGCAGAGAGCATATTTATCTAATTATTTAATTGTCCTTTTTTCTAAATTCATTTTACATTAAGAAAGGCTGGAGAACTACTGATAAAAAATCCATTTATTTGGGTCATGACTTCTTTGGTTCTTCTATTATCAACCTTCAAATCAAATCAACCTTTATTTATATAGCACTTTTCCAACACATGTCACTCAAAGTGCTTTGAATTAAATACAATCAAATTTAAAAACAAAATAACACAACAAACAAAGCCGACAACACCCCCCCCCCCCCACACACACACACAACATTATAAAATTTTAGGGACATGTCCACATCAGTGACCCCCACCCAAATTCACGTAGTACATTGCCACAGGACCCCCCAGATCTGATCAAAAGAGTCAGACCCGGGAGATCCCACTGCAGGGTCAGTCACCGATGTGGAGGATCCCTCTGAGGAAAACACTGGAGTTACAACTAAAATAGAAAAGGAAGAAAATTCAAATTAAAATAGATTTAAAACAAGAACAAAAAACAAATGATGACATAAACCTTTATAAATATAAAATGGTAAGTGTAACAAATAAAATTACAAATAAATAAATGTACATACATACACATATATCAAACTAGTAATAAGACAACATAAATAATTCAAATATCATTTAGTTCCTAATTTTTCACTAAAAGCTAGACTAAAAAGGTCTTAAGCCTTCCTTTAAAAACATGAACAGTCTCTGTGGCCCTGAGGCATGAGGCCTCTCCGATTGTTTTAGTTCTAACTAAAGGCCGGTATCAGAGGGCCTCAGGATCCGCGAGGGCTCATACTTTAAAATCACGTCAGATAAATATGAAGGCCCGAGACCATAAAAACATTAACAAACCAATAAAAGAACTTTGAAATCAATCCTGAAACGCACAGGGAGCCAATGCAGCAATTTTAAAACTGGTGTAATGTGTTCCCGCCCCCTGGTCCTCGTCAACACGCGTGCTGCTGAATTTTGCAGCAGTTGAAGGTTCGATATCCTTGTTCTGGGAAGACCAGGGAGCAAGGCATTACAATAATCTAATTTGCTGGAAATAAAAACATACATTAGCATCTCTGTGCTGGCAAGAGAGAGAAATGACTCTGGCAATATGTTTAAGATGATAAAATCCCGTTTTCGTGACATTTTTAATTTGTGGTATAAAATTCATCTCTGAGTCAAAATTAACACCGAGGTTTCTCACACATTGAGAAGTTTTGTAATCCTTTAGTTTAGATAAAACAATCTCTCTCTTGTCTTCAGAACCGATCACTAAAACCTCTGTTTTGTCTTGGTTTAACTGTAGGAAGTTCTCTGCCATCCCTGACTTAATGTCTAAAATGCATTTTAAGAGTGTGTTGACCGACTCTTTGTCATCAGGAGACACAGCGATGTAGAGTTGAGTGTCATCAGCGTAGCTATGAAAACAAACGCCATGCCTCCTGATGACGTCCCCTAGTGGCAGCATATATAGATTAAAAGTAGTGGGCCTAAAATTGAACCTTGGGGGACCCCACAGTTAATGTCAAAGACCTTTGAGGAGCAAGTATCCATACTTACGTAAAATCTTCAATCTGTGAGATAGGAATAAAACCACTTTAGTACGGTACCAGAGATGCCCAAACCTCTCAGCCTGTTGAGTAAAATAATGTCGGTATCAGACACGGTTGTATTTTCTCCCACATACCTGACGTGTCAAAGTTTGACAGGTGACTCCGCCTCAGTCACAATCATCCGTTTTTATATACGTCACATCACTACCATCTGATGACGACTCTGACGAAGACAGATGACATCCGTCAAAACATGTCAGGTATGTGGAAGAAAACACAGATATGTCTGTTAATAGAGGAACCTAAGAAGTCAGTTAAAAATACAGACACTATGAACTTTATTGAACTTATTTTGGTCATCGTTAATCTAATTAGGTTTTCTTTCTTTTAACATAAAGGCTCATTATTGTAAATGTTTTAAGAGTAAAAAGTAAGGGATCTATCCAAAAATGTTTATGTTTGATACTATCCCTTTATAAGTAAAAGAAAAAAAAAACTGACAAAAAAAAAAACAACTGTTAATCTAAAGCAAAGAGTTTTCCTCCCTTGCACCCCAAACACAAAGCCGTCACCCCAACCATATTTATCTACTCATGGCCTTAATTTCTCAAAAAACAAATGTTTCAATATGAGCTGAAAATGTGACAAATATCACCTTTCCCAAATTCCCATAGCAGCAAATATTCATTCATCTTCTTGATCGCTTTTCCCTTTCGGGGTCACGGGGTTGCTGGAGCCTATCCCGGCCACTTGGGCGTAGGCAAGGGATGCCCTGGACCGGTCGCCAGTCTGTCGCAGGGTAGAATATCCTCAATCACACATCCATTCACTCTCACACTCTACACACTAGAGTTGCCAATCAACCTATGTAGCATGTTTTTGGACGGTGGGAGGAAGCCGGAGATCCCGGAGAAAACCCACGCATGCACGGGGAGAACATGCAAACTCCACACAGAAAGGTCCCCCATTGATGTTGTTTTTCACGTCCCACAGCCGGGACTTGAACCAGAGGCCTTCTTGCTGTGAGGCAAGAGCGCTAACCACTGCGGTAGCAGCAAATAATAGAATTAAAAAATCAACAATTGGTAGTTAAATCTAGATTCACTTAGATTTAATATCAGGTTTTCTTGATGACGTTTTTACAGGTTGCATACTATGCAAACTGTACGCTGTTTCCATATTATTCATATTATTGTCAAAAAATTTGGCTTCCTTTTGCAGGCAAGGAGTTTCTTTGTGTATACTAACTGTGTCAAACTCAGGCCAAATTTGGCCAGCAGTGCAGTTATAATTAGCCCACAAGATCATATCGTGCAATGGAGCTGGCCCACAGTATATAGTACCGCTAATACTATAAATCCCACAATGCTTGTGCACAAAACTGGCAAGTGTTCCTTTTTTCATTTCACACTTTTAGTATTTTCATCCTGTTGTGTTTATTTCTTTTTTTTGTACAATAAGTGTGGAGAGAGGAGAGGATGAAGACATGGGTGCAATGTTCAATGTCAGGTGTCAAAATAAAAGCTTGAAGTGCCGGTTGTTTACGGCGTGTCAAAATAAAAGTTTAAAGCGGTTCTTTTTACTTTGCTACCGCCTTGAACGCACTGTGGGCACGCAGTTGGAGGTGCGCCCCCTGGAAAATATCTTGATGTGTTGCAGCTTTTGAAGTACTTAAAAATAAAAATCCAGTCATAGCACAAATTAGGACAACCGTTTGATCAGCAATGAACCAAAGCAGCCATTTCTACAGTATAAAGGAGAAACACTGGAGTCGATCAGGAGCATTCAGTTCAGCCAAAGACAGTAGCTCTTATTTATTCTTTTAGCGATTTATTGAGCCGACTTCTAAGCCTCTCGTGGTGATACAAGAATCATTTCTTTCACTGTCTGTCTTTTGAAGTTTCAGTTTCATGACGGGAGGGTTTCTGGTGCTTCATGATAAGTGTGTGAAACGTCAGGACGGGCCTTAAGACGTGATCCAACTGCACAATCTTTGCCAGCAGTCATTTCAAAGCTAGATCATAGCTGCTTTAAAAAAAAGTTTTTGTTTTCATTGGATTCACCCTTTAAACACAGACTGAACGTGGAGGTAAAGAGCCGTTTATGGACTCACAGAGGGAGTTGTCACAATCAGACCTCTATCGTAGTCTGTTCAGAAACTCAGGGTATTTAGCAGCATAAGACGGATGCAGCCAAACACCAAAAGATTGATTTCCACAGCGGTGACACTGTGCTGTTTCTTGTGTTATTGTCTCAAAGCATCCAGCATGGTTCTGTCGTCATGCCACACTTCCTGTTAGCAATGTTTGGTTTGTTGTTCCCTGGGGGCAAACTCAACCTTCAGCTGCACGACTGTTTAATGCCCATTATAGCTTCATTATCTGGCCCACACTGCAGCAGGCCACTTCACTTCTGCCCTTTCTGTCACCACTGTGTCTGGGTCACAGTTTCTTCAGCAGCTCAAGCTACCGAGACCAAGAAATTGATGAGCTGTTGAAGAAAATTGACTCTCCAAGCATTTTGTCAGAGCACTAGTTTGTCTTCTTGTACAGTTGTTTGTCATGTGTGCAAGCTCACACAGAACTGTTGTTTAAAACCACTTTTCCCAGGATAGAACCATTGACTCTATAAGAGAACTGGACCAATGAGAAGTCACCCATAAAAAAGGTCTTACTTCTGGTTCCAATGAAAGGAAGTCAATTTCTTGTCGTATGGGTCTGCCAGAGGGTCAGAGTGGGTTGTAGAAGGCACCGTTGACGATTTCCTGCCTGTTTCCTGCCACCTGCAACAATTGCGGGCTTCTCTCTACGAGTTGGCTAAAGACGGGGCTTTTATTGAGCGGTCTGATTGGTCCGTTTGGAACTTGACTAAGTTGCAATACAGAAAAAACATCATGAAAAAAATGATTCCCAAGAAGATTTTAGGAAAATGGATCATAACGAGAATAGTTACTTTGACAAGTAGAATGACTGAGTAACTTCTGCTTATTTCTCTGTAGAAGTCTACAGGATTTTGGCCTCTTGGAACCAGCGGATACTTCCAGTTCAGAATGCGGTGGAGGAGGGGTTACTCAGTCCAGTTCACATATACAATCAATGGCCAGAATTCACATTGCCTGATTTCAGATGATAATGTTTCACCTATCCACCACTACAACTTGCTAAATCCAGCATTTGTTTTGACTGATGAATAGAAAGAATATTTTGCAGGTACATAAAGACAAATGTGATTTTTTTTTCTCCTACTATGGTTTGTCTTGAGTTGGATTTATTCAGTCATCTAAAGCAGTGTTTTTCAACCTTTTTTGAGCCACGGCACACTTTAACCTTGGCTCATAGCTCATAGTCTGTATTGATCTACAGCCCCTCTGCAGTCTCACATGCATTTTTGAGAAAATTGTGGCAGAAAAAGATGGAAGCTGCTGCTGTTTTTTCTAAAAGATGTAATAAAAGTACATTTAGAAGATTGAAAAACTTTTTGATGTGTGTTTGTTGAGGTTTCAAGACGTTAAGAGGAGAGACTCATTGTGTGCTAACCCAATGCATCATGGGAGATGTAGTGTGAAAACTGTCGCAAAAGGGCAGAAAGACTCGCGTCTCTGAGCTTCATTGTTTTGTTCACTTTTTCCACGGTCTGACACCGGATTCTGTGGAAAGCTACACCGCTAAAGACGAGCTTTAGCTGGTATTTTTGTTGGAACTGAGAGACTTTATGAGCAGAATCAGAACAAGGAAGTGAAGACTTTAACCACTTCTGATTGGTCAGACTGATGGCATGTGATTAAGCCTCCAAGAATGATTGGTGGAGACAGTTAAAGGGGCGGGACTTTTCCTAAAACAGAGCTGAATCCATCCATCCATCCATCCATCTTCTTCCGCTTGTCCGGGACCGGGTCGCGGGGGCAGCAGACTGACAGACAGACAGACAAACAGAGCTGAAGCTGCAGCTAAATCGCGGTACCGTCATTCTTATCAAAATGTATTTAATAGAATCTAATAAACACAAAGAGAAAGGAATTTTTTGATCTTTCATATTCTTAACTTCTCAGTGTTTTATCAGGGCCTGTTTGAATGAACAAAGAGCTGATTTCCTGGAGATGGTAAATGTTTTTAGATCAGTTAATGAGGGAAATTTCCCACGGCACACTTGACCATCTCCCACGGCACACTAGTGTTGAAAAACACTGATCTAAAGCATGTGGTTTGCGATATAGGGTGTCATGCAATTGTTGGCATATCTTTTGTAAAATTGCATGCCTGCATGTTAAGGAATCTCATCAAATTCATGCAGCAGCAGTGTTCACTGAACTGTCCTTGCTCATCTGTGTGTTCTTGCCTTGGTATTATAGTGCAACAGCACAGAATGGGGTGGTTGCACCAAACATACGAACCTGGTGGTCCGATGTTCTCGGCCATGGTGCGGACTGTTGGGTGTAAGTAGACAGCATATAAAGTAAGAGCCTCCATTTCAAGCAGAAACAGAAAAGGCCCACATCACAAATTTGAAGGGGAGAGAATCATGGACAAGCTGGTTTTCTAGGTAACTTTGTTTTTTTCTGAAGTGTGAAAACGGACAAAATCAAATAAAAATATGATAAAGTTTCCCACAATCTCATTGGTAGAACATTTCTGAGCAGAATTTCTCGGCTGTAGGCACCTGAGCGTGTGCAGACTGGACAGGCCACTGACGGTTCTCATGGAAGTTACCTTAACTCCTAATGCCTGCAGTCGGTTTTCCCATCTCAATTTTATATTTGAGAGACGATGTTGAAACAGTCAAATGGAAGTTGTTGGCTTCCTGAAGGATTTTCTGTCCTGCAGCTTTAGATCCCTTCAGAAAAACTTTTGAGTCTTGAGAAACATTTTTAAAATTGGCCCTTCACTGTTTCATATGAGGCAGGGTTTGAATTGAGCTGCAGAGTATTTTCTCTGAGAACTTTCATGCATCAAGGACCTTGAAGTTAATGAAAAGAAACAGACAAAAGTATTGTTAGTACTGCGTAGAAATCAACGCAGGCCTCTTTAGAAAAACCCTTCCTACTGAGTACGGACATTAAGATCTACCAACATATCCAGATTGTGTGCTGGAGGATTTAAGTCTTTTATTTGGAGGTGATGGAGGAAAAACAGCTTGTGTATTTCCTGACAAAGACATCAGCACAGAGGAACAGGAACACCTTTAGCTGAAAAAAGAACAGTTTGCTTTGTAACTGCTAAAAATAACTGAAGATACTTTCAAACCCAAAATTACACACATTTGTTGTTTTTTGATTATCACCATTACTTTCTACTTCGATCTACTGCCAGCGTAGAAGCAAACGTGTTAAGTGTTTGTGTAAAAAATAAATAAAACAAGAACGAATTCTTCAGTCATCTTGTGGTATTTTCACACTTTCATGTCATCTTAAAATGTCAAAATAATTGTATTATTTTTATGCTCTCTTTAGAGAAGAAGAAGCTTATTTGAACATTTTAAACTAACGTTGTGGGGAAGTACAGATTGTCTATATAGAATAAACCGTACATGCAGAGGGCTCTACAGACTCTCCTGTAAAGCCGGTCTTTAAAACCACATCACAACCCAAGCGTGCACGTCCTTCTCACTTGAAACTGAAACTATTCCTTCAGCTCTTTGAGTACTTGGTACAACCCAAAAGTTGAGTAGATCCCCAAACTGCAAAGGACAGATTTTTAGGAGTTTGAGCCATGCAGAAGAAAAAAGGGAAAAAAAAGACATTCAGTGACTGAGTCTTCTGAATTATAGGGTGCACTGGATTATAAAGGGGCACCGTCAATGAATGATCCATTTTCTAAAAGGTGCACATTCATGAAGAAAAAAGAGTCAGAGATAAGTCCATCAGTCACTGTGTTCACTGTAACTCTAGAACTTGTTGGTAACACGCTACATGGTAGCTACATGTTAGCCACATTAGAAGCATTAGTGCATTCACAACACCTGCAACACAACAACCTTGTCTGCAACACATAAATAGACCAGACGGACACTTTGACAGAGCAGAGTGGAGCTCGCAAAACTGCTTTGATATCAGTAAGAACTACCAGAATGAACCCACATATAATGCACTCTGGATTTTAAGGCGCACTGTTGTTTTTTGAAAAACATGTAAAGCTTTTAAGTGCACTATTTAAAAATACAGTATTATAGATAGAAAAAGTTTTTTAAAAAACTGGTTGTTTGATAAAAAACAAAACACAACGGATCACAATCCCACACAGACATGCAAAAAAGAACTGTGTAGATATTAAGGTAAATACTCAAATGTAAGGTTGCATTAGCTCATAAGATGTTTTTTCTTTTTTCTTTGAAGCCGTCTTGATGGCGGGGCATGTTCAAGCTGCTCCTGCTAAGACGTATCAGCTAAAGCTGTTGATGCAGCATGACGCATCATTTTCACTCTTGGATTGGTCACCAGATTACCATCCTGATGGAAAATGTTCTGCTGTGCCCCCCTCTCCAGTCATGAAATATTCTCCAGTCATTTCTGGATGGATCTGAACTGTTTTGACCTCATGAACTAAAGGCACGGCAAATGCATTCTACAATCTATTTCATTTAGTTGTGCACTGTTTAATGCTAGGTTGCTTTTAGCAGGGAGACCCGCCTCAATTTCTGTGATTTACTGCAATTTAAAGACTTTCAATAAAAAAGAAACACATTTGTGACTGATTGGATTGTTTTTCAACCTCCAGTGGGGGCCAAAAAAAACCAAAACCTTTGAAAGGAAAAACTTGAACAGTTTTGGATGAGAGTCTTTTGAGGACACGCAGCAGCTGCTTCTCATCAACAGCTAAATTCAGTCCAGACACACTTGAACTTTGGTCAATGAAGAGCCGGTTATCACTTGTTTTATTTGCAGTGTGCTTCCCTTCTAATTGCATTTGGGACTTATTGGCTTCTCTTGAAATATTAAAGGTGGAAAAGACTGCAGCAGATTCCAGTGATTTGATTTGAGTCTGGGGAGTCCAGTCAGACTGAGTGCTCGTGTCTACCGGCTGATTGGGAGCAGGAGGAGCTCCAGCTCGAATCCGCTTCTCTGGTCTGCTCGTTGCTAACGTCATAAAGAAGCTTCTGAAGAAAGATCAAGTCAAAATGAAAACAAATTTAGCTCCTAATCTTTAGAAATGAAATTTGACCTCAGAGATTCTAAGAGTCTTTGATGTGTGTGTGTGTGAAAAACATCAGTGATGTTTTTCTGTAAATGCAGCCATTAATTTGAAGGTAACAGTGTAACAGGACATTCTTTTGGATCATGTTTTGGGGCTCCTTTTACTGCCCCTGGGGCATCAGCGATGTGCTTTGCATGTGTCTGTTACTTTAAATCAGCTATTTGGACTCCATGTCTGGACTGTGTCCCCGCATTATTGAGAACACGTTTGGTCATGCACATGTCAAAGTGGAGGGACTCAGTTATTTGTCTCTATGGCGAGGACTGGCTCGGGCTGGTACGGCTCCTGGCACTGCCAACGTGAAGCAGCTCCTCTCCTCCTCCTCCTCCTCCTCCTCAAAAGCCTTGATTGTTACAGAGAGGCGTCCATCACTGGAGCAGTGTTCTTTGGTTTGACACCATTGTTCACTTTCGTCCTTCTTTCATCTCTCATGCTTTCTGTTCCTTGATCTTTTGTTTTCTTCTCAGTCTTGGATTATCTCTTCAGTGTGACCTTCACAACCCTCTGCTCCTTCCTTTTCTGCATGAGCCACGGCCCTCCCTCTGTGCACGTATGCACCGAATGTTTGTGTGTCATGTTGAGCGGGATTGTTCATTATGAAGGTCAAGAGGTCAGGACGCCACGTCATCTGGCCTCAACCATCGGGATGACACTGGGGGTGTGCATGCATGTGTTAGCACCCGGGTCGGAGGCTCCTGGACTCTGAGAGCATGCTGGGTAACTAAAGAGAGCACAAAAACACTAACATAGCTGCTAAATCCCATATGGCAGACGAGCTGAGGTGGAGTCGTTTCCTCTTGGAGGACACCCAATTTTGATAGAGAGAAACTGGATCCATTACAGCATTGCTGTATCCCCCAAAATACATCCATCTAGATCAGGTATTCAGGACGTAGAATCAGCTGAACTAGTAGAGTAGGAGCTCCAGAGTCTTCGACTGCGCTTTCTCAAGCGCCATTGCCCTTCCTGTCTTCCAGCTAACCGTGCTTTAGTCACTTCATGTTAGCTGGATCAGGTGAGTCCTGCTTATGATTACCTGAACAGATCTGAAGGCGATAATCAGTGAGACGTAAGAGAGGGTAAAGTGGAAAACAACTCGCCTGCCCTTGAAAACCACTGCTGTAGAGAATCTAGAGGATGCAGGGCTCGACATAGCCATTTGTCCGCTGGCCCGGTCCTGTTTTTCGAGCAGTGCGGACCACAAGACTTTACTTTTCACTTGTCCGCTCGGGCCACTAAAATATCTAACGGTTTATATATTCTTCACCTTTTTCAATAAAGCAAATTTTGCGAAAACGTGTAGATTTACCTCGTCTTCATAATTTAGTTTTTCTGCTAGTCCTGTGTTCAGACTTCAAGGGTTTCTATGGGAAACCTTTGATCACTTCTCCTTCTCTCCCGCCTGCGCGCGCGCGGCTTTCACTGCCGAGCACCACGCGGCACGCGCTCACTACTTTTTTTTCTCAAACTTTATTGAATGTAACAATTCAATACAAAACAATGTTAAACAGCAACAACGAAGGCACAAGCCAGTGGGTTATTATTACATTTGATTATAAATCCGACACCGTCACTGAAGAGAGACTGAAGCATGTCAGAGATGTGGAAGACATGGCAGGAATAGATAGGAATATGTTAGATGGAGTAGTGGGTATAATTAGTACTATGGACAGCAAGATATTTAATGAATGCATTGAAGATGAAACTGTATGCACTAAGCTTTAAGCTGAATGTCAAAGAATCAAAGGCAACTCCAAATACCTGAATCTCAGACTCAAATGCAGTAGAATGTTAAACTACTTAATTTTGTTTTTCTTTACAACACTGTAAGCAGTAAGTATTTCTAGTTAGCTGAATGATCTCAGTTAGACCTGCACAATATGAGGAATAACTCGCAATATCAGAGATTAAAATTGCGATAACGATATAATTTGCGGTATATAAACAAACAGCAAAATAACCAAATAACCATTCCCAGTTTAAAAATTATACTCCAAATGACCCACGTTGACATAGGTTACAAACATCTAACATAACAGGGCTCCATCTGATTGGTCAACAATGTGAAGGCGTCCATCCGATTGGTCAAATGCATTAAGGGATTTATTTGATTCGTTAAATGGTTCAAGCTGCCATTAGATTGTTTTAACACATTTAAGGTTTATGATTTATTGCGATATTTGCCGTTAGAAGCAGCATGAAAACTTCTGAACTAGTGTTACTACTACACTGCAGTGCTCTCTTCAAAACATCTGAAACAGACTAAAGCAGATTTAAGTTTGATATGGTCTATTTTCAGTCATTAAAAAGTGTAGAAATAAGTGATGTCACCAGAATGCACCAAATTGCACCATATTAAAAGTTTCCGGGGGGGCATGCCCCCGGACCCCCCTAAAGTTGCAAGCACCTGCGGAGCGGCGGGTCCCGCTATGCGCGGTGTCGGGCCAGTAACTTTCAGGCAGGGCCAGTAAGTTTCAAAAACTACTGGCCCTGTGGGCCAGTGCAAATTTCTGGGCTATGTCAACCCCTGGGATGTAATCCTGATTACAGCAGCAGTCTTTAAAAGTGTTATATGATTTAAAATAAGGCTTTCAATTATTAGTTTGTCTTAAATTCTAGTAAATCTGTCTTAATTTATGCGACTTCCTGGCTCCAGAATGCTCTGTGTCATAAGGCTGTAAATCGTTAACCTTAGTTTACTGTTTAGCTCATGCTTGTTGGTTCAGGAAAAGGCTTGGAAATAGATATTACTCTTATTTTTTAAAACTAGTTCGTGGAAACTTCTACAAAGCAAACTGTATGTGTAAAGCAAGAAACAGCAGATTCCGCCTGTTTGTTTAATTTACTTTGTACATGTGATCTTAAATGTCATTTTAGGTATTCCTAAATAATTCACTTTAAATTCAACTTCAGTAAATATGTAAACACCTAATTTAGAACTGGAGCTTCTCCAGTTTGGAGCAGAAATATTGTAGAAACCATCTCTGTACAGGGAAACACCTGATAGTTCATGTTCTGCAAACGGTCCTTCAGAAAACAAATCTAGTCTCTTTCATAGGCAGGTAGGGTTTAGCATCCTTTGCTGGATAATCCGCTTTACTTTTCCAATGTTTTTGAAAACTGTCATAAACGTCTTCATTTAGTTTGAGTTTGGTTCTTGTCTGAGTACAGAGTTATTCATTCAATTGGGACCTGATTCAGATGGGACTGTAGACCAGTTCTGCAGCAGAAACAGATCTTGATGTCGATGGCCTTGACACAACCGTTTAGCAAGTTTTTATACTCCAGCACATTATTCACAGAATACTAATATATTTGTAATGAATGTGTCTCTGCCTTCTCATGTCATCCCTAAGCACTGCGATGATGGCATTAGTCCATAACTGCTCTATTTTCTCATGCACTGCCCCACTATTGGGACAAAAGACATCCATTCATAATGGCTGCCATCTTAAAATTGACTACAATCCTGGGTTTAGTTTGGCCCAAACACATTTAAGCATCTCTGGGAGAATGGAGACCATGAGGCTTCCACAGAGGAAAGCACATTTTTAATGACTTTGTCCTCTGGTTGTTTTTCCTTTGAATGAAATAATCAGTGATTCAGCGGATCCTTAACAAGTGAAGGTTGGGGGGGGGGGGGGCAATAGTACTGCACAGGCATCACAATTAATCTATTGTTGTTAAATCATGCTTTCTGAAGAGAACTTTTTGTTTTTTTAAATAAGGATCATTTCAGAACTTTTTATTACAAGGTTTTAATTGTTACAAGAAAAGAATCAGTTCAAGAGATTATGTCTAAAATCAAGTTTGATCAAGGCAACATGTGCTTATAGAAATTATAATAGAAAGTAGTCAAATAAACGTGGTATGCTTGCAGGTTTTACATGTAAACTATAAATTAGCTTAAGTGTGTCTCTAAATAAATGCTTCCTCTGACTCTGGTCAAGCAAAGCAGGTTTCCTGCCAAAGCATTGACCTCCAGGGGCTGCAGAAGAGTCCAGGCTCTGGGAACTATTGACTCAGATTCTCACTTGAACTAATCACTTAAGGGAAGGTTTGAGCCTAGCACAGTTATATAAACGGTTTCCAAGACTTTTCTTTTTTGTGTGGATACTGTCCAGTTAAAGTTGAGCTTTTTACATTAGATATAACTATCAAATTAAATCCCAGGATAAGGAACAAACTGAACTGCTCTCTGACTTGATTAGTCAGATGGGAGACCATCGAGAGTCTCTCCAAGACGCACAATCCATCCATCCAACCGTCCATCCATCCAACCGTCCATCTGTCCATCCATCCATCCATCCATCCAACCGCCTTTCCCGTCCGTTCGTCCATCCATCCATCCATCCGTCTATCCCGTCTGTCCATCTATCAATCCTGAAAACCTATTTTTTTATGTCAAAATTGCCACTTCAAGAAATTTTGTTTAAAAATGCATTTGTAGTTTTTTTTCAGATGACCAGGATTCATTGAAGGAAAATTGTTGATTTGTAGAAGTTGTTTCTGGTCTGTAAACATTCAATAATAGTGACATATCAGATTTATTTCCGTATAAGGCCATGATAACATTGAGAACCTAACAAAGGTCAGATGATCTTTCAGAGCAAAAAGATTTTCCGTGTTTGTCCCTAACTTTTATAAGTTTCCTTAGATCAAAAACAACTTTTCTGATTGAATCCTCATTCCCAGTCAAATGTTTGTGGTTGGTTTAAACGTAGACTTTGTGATGAAGATTTTCTCTTTAACATAAAAGTGGAAGCTAACAACCAGACGCTAACTTTAGCTGCAATAGACTTTTAAGGTGTGACGGAAAAATAAAGCTAAATAAAATGACACAACCGTAGCAAAACTGATATTTCCCAAATATAATAATAAACATGAATCCACCGTGTCTGCATCTTTATTGTGAGCATGTTTGAAACATTCAAGGAAAAGTCCAAGGCTGTTTTTTGGGTTCCTCACTGGTCCTTGTTTTCCCAAAGAAACGTTCCAAATACGTTTCTGTGTTTGTTTTTATTAAATTTTTAGCTTTGGGCTTTTAACCTGGCCCTACAAAGCTGCTTAGAGTCATGTGACATGACAAGGCGGACGGATATGGTTAATAGAATCAGGTAGTTTTTCAAAATAAAACATCCTTTTAGTTATTTTCTGTCAGTGACCCGGTACCAAACGGCCCACGGACCGGTACCGGTCTGCGGCTCGGTAGTTGGGGACCAAAAGATGAACGTACTCTAATTGAGCTAACTAAATGAAGCAGAAGACTAACAATGGACTGTTTACATGCAATCCAAACATCTTGTTCCTGGAGGTATTGGACGTTTTATTCAACTTGTAGACAGAACACCACCATGTCCGTAACCTGATGATCAAATATTGGAAAATACAACAACAGAATGCTTTCTCTGCGGTTGAACTGTGTTGTTGGATTAGCTTTGCCCAAATTTCTATTTTCCCCTTTAATCCTGTGTTGTTCTCCACCTCTGATATCCACATTACTCTCAAAATTGGGTTCATAACTGAGTAATAAGCCAACTGTGAAAAGCAGTTTGTCATTTCTTTCTTTTCCTTTAACCTTTCATGACTTTTATAAATTATCACCTCCTGTAAACAAATGTGAATGCATATTTACCTGCATTGTTTGTGTTTAGTGACACACTTTTGCTTATGAAATGCCTTGTCTTGCTCTTTGAAGCCATTTTCCAATGGCTGTAATTCAGTCTTCTCTATCATGCTTGTTCTGTGTCCTATCAGTGAATTCATTATTACAGTATGGAGAAACTGTGTCGATGCTCTTATTAATGTCTTTGTTTATGTTCTGAAAGAACTCTGAATGAATGAAAGGTTGCACTTGAGCTCCCTCTAAGAGAGTGTTTGATGGAGATGAAAAAAAGGTCTGTGATTTTTCATTATCACCTTGTTGCTATTTTTTAATAGGTTTTATCCAACATTTTTATTCCTGGGGTACAGTTTGAGATAGGAATCCTTAAGACCAACCGTCAAGATCCCATCTGTTGTAGCAGCATCTGTTGTTGGTGGGTTTCAAATGTTCAACTTCTAGAGAAATCATGGGATGGATTTACATGAACACAGGTTCAGGTGTACGTGAGCGTGCATTTAGCAGATTGGCTTTGGGCTTCTCAATACACTAAATGTCATGAAAACCAAACGTTGGTTTTCCAAGTATGGATCCTGATCTTCCCCAAGGAAAATCTTCTTCCAGAGGCACTTTGAAAAAACAAAGATGAAAAGAGACAAACTTTGATACCTGACCTAAGCGGATATCTATAGAAACCAGACCACTTATGATGTATACTTACTGAATATAGCGCTCTACCTTGATTGAAACCCTTTACGGTCACATACACCCATCCAAACACACCCCCACACTGTTTTAGAGGTTGTTTTCAACATCAAAGAGTGCATAATTTACCACAAGGCCTTGAGTTGACATATGATCAAAAGTTGGCCTTCGCCAACCTTTTAAATTAAAGTTTTTTCCCTACTCTTGATTCCAACCGGCGTTACATTTTTTTTTACCTTTATCCTTTACTGCCACCACATGTCAGTTTTCTGCTCTCTGTCTAGAAATTCAACTTGATATTGTATTTTAGGCAGTTTTCACACCAATCTAACAGCTCTATTTTGAAAAGGGAGCTACAGCAACTGAAAGATTAAAGTTGTTGGAGAAATATGGAGACTCTGATGTGAAACTGGTACTTTCAGCTGTTCTTGTCCAACAGAATTGAACTCAACTGCATTTCTTAGATTTTTTTTGTTATAAATGTTGCTTCCTGAAATTTGAAACACGTTGATTCGGCTATAAATTTACACCAGGTTTTTTTTAATGGGGAGCTTCAAATGGAGCAGCAAGCTGCATTTGGGTGTGTGCGAGCTTTAGCTGAATGTAAACACATCAGTCCAAATATTTCAATTCCTCCTCGTCTCTCATCTCCTCCTCCTTAGATTCTCTTTCTCTTCTGCTGCTTCTCAGTCTTCACAATGATTAAATTCACCAAATGGTTTAAAGGAAACTATAAAATCACTCATCTTTTCTGCTGTCTTGCTGTTGGTATCGACTGCGGAATAATCACACTGTCCCAGCCCTGTCCTCAGGTTATGGTTTGGATGAAAACCATCAGTTTAAACTGTTTAATCATCCATGGGATAATATAGTTGTACAAAACTTAGGTTTGAATGACCAAATATAGACAAAATAATGACCTATAGACCATTAAAGCGCTCTTGAAGGAAGCACCCAGACACACTATAGGTCAGTGCTTTTCCATACAGTTTGTAAGTTGTGCCTTCTTCACAGACCTCATTGAACAGAATGTTTTAACAGTGTGCAAAGCACTGCTGTTAGATTTTATGTGATACCACCAGAGTATTCCTGAAGCGTTCCAACATTGATGGGTGTATGATGAAACCTGCCGCAAACACAGATCAGTGCTCAAATGAGGCAGAAAGGATTTTCTTGTTCGGATTTGACAGAACAAGAAAAAAATGATACCTCTCACCTCGCCTTCACCGCCACAGGGTAACGGTGCATGCGAAGGGTTTCATCACATCCTTTCCCACATTTACAGTCAAGGCTGGAAGTGAAGTTCAAAGGTCATGCATGGCTTTATAGGGGAGTAGTTCTGCCGTGACTCTTATCATCTCCAGCAGAATCTCCGGAGGACAAATGTCCCGAATGTCAGGGACAGAGAATGTCTTTTTTTCTGAAAGCTTGTGGGAGCCCCAGATCCTGCATGAATGCCACAGCAGAGAGATTTCTGCCCCTGGTGGGAGGGTTGGTCCCGAGCCACATAGCGATGGACGTTTTTTTTTCAGAGGAATGCTTTCCGCGCCTCTGGCCCACCACGGTCCTTGTTGTCCCAAATGCTTGTCCACAGATCCTCTTCACACTAAAGAGCAGATGGAAAAATGAAGAGATTGAAGCCCACTCCCTGCATACCTCCTCCCATCAAGCAGGTCATTTATGGGACCCCGACCGTCCTTTTGAACCCATATTGTGCAGAAGACCCAAGAACTGATGGAAAGTTTTTACATATTATTTTTACCACAATGTTTTAGCACTAAAACTGATATTTTAAATACATAATCTGGGTATTGTCTTTGTGACCGCTGTTTATCTTTAGCTTTCACCGTATCCCTGAGTCCCCACAGCCAATCAGCTTCCACTGAATCGCACAGGAGGTTTATTCGCACAGGAGGTTTGACGCCGGATGCCCTTCCTCACACAACCCTGTATTTTATCCTGGCTGGGGACCGGCAAGGGGACAGCCAGACTTGGGCCTCCTTGTGGCGACATAGTTAGGCAGTAGCACGAAGGGTCCCGCCTAAGGACCCACACTGGATAAAGCTCATTGTGCCCCCTGGGAAGCTAACCCTGGTTTCCCATGTGCCAGTCCTACACACAGCCAGCTTAGCCATCCAGCCGCTACTTGTCCGTACGACCACAAACGGTGATAAAATCCTGCTTTTGAATAAAAACAGATCAGTTCAGTGTCTTGTGATCCTTTCCAATGAAGAGAAATCAGCAATATGCAGAGGTTGTAGTTCATGAATAAATGCTGCATTCATGAGTGTAACAACCTCACGGCCTCTCTGGACATCTTTCTTCTCTTTGGTTTAGTGCTAATAAGACGGCTGCATAATCAGTTCAGCCTTCTACAAGCCTGACTTTGGGTCGTGACCTGAGAGGGCAGTGATGGGAATGCTGCTTCAGTTGGGTGTTGTCGTGCGGTGGAGGAAATTCAGTGTCATAAACGACACAGGGACATGAATGCCTGATTCTCATAAAGCAAAGACCCCTGATCCGCAGGTTTGGTCAGTCCGTGTGAAACAAGAGGCTCTAAATGACACCCAAAACGTTGGCGGTCACACGGAGCATCATAAGTATTGGAAATGGCTGGGTGTTGTGAGGGTTTTATTAAGTTCTGTTTGCTGCTGTTAGAATATCATTATTGGGCCGTGTAGGCCAAGGTAGAAGACGAGAATGAAACAAAGGAGTCTTTGATTGCCATGGTCTGTTTTAAGGGTCAGAACACAGTGAAGGGCAAACGTTTCAAAATGTAAATCCTTAAACTAAGGCAATGGGGTTTCCTATGGTCACAAGAACGTCTCAAACTTTGGAAAGTTCTGGAAATGAGGACGAGTGTTCATAAGGCAGCTCTTGATCTTTCAGATAAATTCAGTCGCTCGCTGTAATGCTACCGTGGGGGAGAAGATGGAGGACTGGCGCCGGACGAAGCTCATCATGCACAGCCCACAGTTTTTGCAGACCTTCTGGCTATACGGCTCAACCATCAGTGCTCTTGAGTCTGAGGAGAAATAGATTTTAGGGCTGGGATTTTAAAGGATCTATTGATATCAAATCAATTCATACCTAAATATACTGACATTTATTCATCAAATTCATGAACGGATGTTTCTTAAAACTAGTTTAGTATTTAGGGGCAAAATACAAATTTCAGTTAGTTTTTATGAAGGAAATTGTGATTTATTAGAGTTCCACTTTTGTTTAGATTTTATCACAGATTATGTGAAAATTGTTCCTTATTACCCATTAAAATTGGTTTTGAATAGGAGGCCAAAATTGAATTGATTATGTTGGTATAAATCCGTCCGTCCATCCGTCCGTCCACTTTCCAAAACCATTTGTCACCCATCCAGTGCAGTGTGTGATGCCCAGCCCTAAAAGTTTTTCATGGAAACCTTTAAATATAACTTGTACAGTGGGTGAGATAGACTCAGGAAACAGTCGGTGTCCGTTTAAAATCCAAGCTCTAGACGGAGGAATGAAACCTGGTCTTATGACCCCAACATGGTTGGAATGGTGGATTCAGATCAACAAAGAGTCTTAAATTCTTAATCGCTGAGGCACAATGATCCTTTTCCCAGACAGTACTGTATATTTGGACACTTGTTCCCTCACTATATCGCAGTTCGCCTTTCACGCTTTTGCAGAGTTTTTTCAATGTAATTTTGCTTGGCTTTTTTCTCTTCTTACAGCAGAGTGTGTTCTGCGTCCTGATTGGCTGTTGACCTTGTCAATCTCCTCCGCGCCTTGTCTCCTGCATAGATTGTGTTCAGTTGATCAATTTTGCCTTAATCTTTAATCCCGATAAGATTATTGTTGTCCTTCTATTATTTCCTAGAAAGGTTAGAACTTTGAAAATTTAGACCAGTGAGAAAAGTGTGAACAGCAGGGAAGCGACTTAGCTGGTCGGTCAGAAGAGCTAAGTGTGTAGTGAGGGGTTTTACAACCTTCAAGCATCTAAAATCCTACTTTGCAGATTTCACCTATCACAGGTTATTATTAGAACCTAACTCAGCGATAAACGAGGGGCCGCTGTAAATCTGACAGATTAAAGTCATCTGATTAGCATTTCAACATTTTATGGGCAAACATGATCCACATTTGGTTAATATGATGCAGGAGAACTGTGGGCTGTGGAGGTCTGACTGATTTAATGTCTCATAAGATTTTGTTCCTCAGGGTTTCTCACAAAATGAAAACACCTTTTCAGGCTAAAAGGAAAAGTCTGACCACGGCCATAAACTGTCTCCATCTTTGCCAAAACTAACCAAGCATCTCTTCTTGATTTACTTACCACATAACATTTTCTTCACACAGCAGGATTTCTTTTATCTCCTAAATTTATTTGCGGGAATCTTTGGTTTATGATGTTAAATGTTTTTACACTTTAAGAAAACTATAGTTATTATTTGAAATCATTCATTTGAGTGCAATACTCACCAGTTTTTGTAAAACTTAAGTTACCTTTGTTGTTTGTGGGTTTTCAGTATTCAATATTTATTACAGAAGACAAAACACAGAAGATTTTAACAATCCTATTCAAATCCTAAAGTTGAGATGAGTCAACCACTCTTAGTCGACACAGAAAAAGCCATCAACACCAACCTTTTACTTTTTTTCTTCACAAAGAAGCGGAAATTGAAAGATTGGACCTCAGGGGTGCCCACATGAAGGAGGTATCCTCCCCCAGGATGGACAAGCGATTTACCAGAACTCTTAGAGAAGAATTAACTTATCTAAATCTACAACTACATATTTAAAGTCCAGCAGACGAGCTTCATCCAGATGGAGTTGGGGGGGCAGTCGGGGGCACGAGTCGGTGCCAGGTGTAGAAGCAGGAGCAGAGTCGAGGTAAACGGTCAGGAACTGGAGCACGGATGAGCCAACTGGAGTCTGGAAGCACTCCCACTCCCCAGGAGGGGAGAGGAAAAGAGGGACAAAACATGAATCGCACTGTACCAGACAGAGGCATGGAGAACTAAATGATAAATTATGATCAAGAATAGAGGAGAGGAAGGGTAGAAGTAGAAGAGAAAAGATGACAGAACCCCAGTGCACCATAGTTACCCCAGCTTCAACTTCTAGCAGCCTTTTAAAAGAAATAGTTATTGTTATTAAGTTTAATTTAAACACATTAACATTAAGTTAAATAATCCCTGAATACTTACTAGTCTGACAATAAGCCTGTCCAAAGAGGAATGTTTTCAGTCTAACTTTGAATGTAGAAACTGAGTCGGCCTCTCTTCCATGAGCTGGGAGTTTATTCCATAAGACAGGGGCTTGGTGGCTAAACGCTCTACCTCCAACCGTACTTTTACTAATTCTAGGAACCACAAGCAGTCTAAGTGGGTGCAGAACTGTGAGGTCCTTAATATAGGAATGAGGCCATTCCATGTAAGGTAACATAGGTTAACAGAGGATCTTGAACTTGATTCTGGAATCAGCACAGGATCCAGTGAAGTGAAACTAACACAGGGTGATGTGATCTCTTCTGCTAGTTCCAGCTAACAATCTTGCTGCTCGTTCTGAACAAACTGGAGATTCTTAAGGAACTCTTGAGACACGCTGCTAGCAAGAGGTTACATTAATCCAGCCTCTCGGCCTTAACAAATGCATGGATGAGTTTTCAGCATCACTCTTAGTATATTTCTGATCTTAGCAATATTCCACAGGTAGAAAAGGAGGCAGTTCTGCGCCTGAGATATGTAGGCCTTAAATGATAAATCCTGGTCAAATAAAACCCCAAGGTTTCTAACTGTGGAATTAGAGAGGCTATCTTATGCCATCAGGAGACTATCTGAGCAGACAAGAGCATCTCTGAGTTTTAGGTCCAAGTATAATGACCTCAGTTTTTCCACAGTTCAAGGAGGTCATTAATTTGTCATCCAGGTCTTGATGTCACTGATGCAAGCGTTCAGTTTCTCTATCTGGTCATTCTGGTCAGGTTTCATGGATAAATGCAACTCATGTCATCGGCATAACAGTAGAAATTAATGCTGTGTTTCCTGATTATGTTTCTAGAAGATAACATATAAAGCATAAACAGGATGGGTCCTAAGACTGAGCCCTGTAGGACCTCATTAGTTAACTCTCAAGTGCACTGAGAGGAATGTCATTTTACATTGTAACAAACTGGTACCTGTTGTGGACAAATGAGATTTAAACCACAGGCCAGGCAGATCCTCTGATCCCTATGTCATGCTCTAATCTATGGCATAAAATACATTGTCTAGACAATATCTTCTAAAAAGGAGAAAGAAGCAGGAGCATCTTCCCTGATTTTCCTCCAGATAAACGTAGAGACAAATGTCTTTTTTAGGATCCCTGCGTTGGCAGAGACTAATAACCCTCATGGAGGTTGTAATTTTGTTTCGACAATCTGTTTTTGCCTCGCATCATCTCTCCATCTGCAGACCAAGATAGATCTGCAGCACATTGTTGTATTTAATTCATCGCTCTTATGAAAACAGCAAACTGTTCAAAATGATGTTTTAATCCACCCCCGGCGGAGAAGCTGCTCTCCCAGGCTGCTGCCTCTGAGCTGCTCGGTCTCGTATCAGATGAGTTTCACCGGGCTTTGGATGGTAAATCCATACTTATAGGAGTTATTTTAGTGACAGTCCAGCTTTTGTGTCTCTGTAATAACTATGCAGCTCTGACAACAGAGCTCTGTTTGAAGCAGGCTGCGGTTCTGCACTGATTCTGTGGGGTAATAGTGTGGATATTGTTTGGGTGGGAGGAATGCTCGGGATGTCCTCTGCTGTGGGAGCTGGCCCGTTTCATAGATTGGCGTCAGTGTGGATGTTCAGGAACCAGCAGAACCGCCTGTGTTGGGTTTCTGCAGAGGTTTGCCTTCACACAGCTGGACGCTCTGTGCTCCATCCTGAGGATGCTGAACAGATTTGATCCGTAACCTGTCAGTTTACTGAAAGGGAAAAGGTTTTCCAATCTCTCTTTCTTTGTCGGCGTCTCAGGAGCATCACTGACTTTAAGTGGAAAACAATGAAGCAGTATTGACTGAGTATTGTTTAAAAGTTTAATAGAGGAAGCCGCCTTCAGCGTACTAGTCTTGAAGCAGGTGAAATATTAGCTCTGCTTGTCTCCAGAGCGTAGGAGAAGGGCCCGGTTCTGTCAAAAGGGCCCTTTGTGCTGCTCCCGTTTGTTGTTGACCACGCAGGCCTGAGCGTATAGATGACCCTTGTTGTTTCTGCGCAGGCCCGGGTGAGACAGATGCCTTACAGAACAATGGCTGCGTCTCCGAGAAGCCGGTGGTGACTTCTGACTCACCAGGCGCTGAGGCCCCCTACCAACCCCAGACTCCATAGCACAGCTGACCCTGACGCCGCCACGCCGCGCCCCCACCTGGTCCGCCTCTTCTCCCGAGATGCTCCGGGCCGGGAGGACAACACCTTCAAAGAGCGACCCTCGGAGTCGGACGAGCTGCAGACCATCCAGGAGCACAGCGGAGCGGCTTCGGAGTGCGGGTCGGAGAGCCCCGAGCAGGACATAGAATAGGCTCGCTTTTTTTTCCCTGTCTCCTCTTTTGTTTTCTCTTTTTCCTCCTCTACTCTTTCGTTCTCTCATTTAAGAGAGAGCCAGAAAGCCGTTGAAAGCGAAACACTCCCCACTTGCTTCCACTACCATATCTGCAAACGGCTCCTGGCCTCTGCCGCCTTCGGGCTCGGCCGGAGGAAGAAGAACCCCGGGCTCTTGGACCAGATCGGAAATTCTTTGGAGGCGACAAGAAGAAGAAGGGAAAGGTGAGAGGGACAGGAAGTCAACCCTTCTCGTGTGTCTGAGCACGTTCAGTCTTTTCTATTGCGGTTTATGAACAGATATTTTGAAAATGGTCAGACTTGGTTTGTTTCTGTGGTGAACTAAAGTGACTTTCTCTGTTTCACAAACCGCTCTCATGTGATGATTTGATTCTGGAAAAAAGGACTTTTGGTGGATTTTCTTCTTTTTCTTTTTGAAGAGGCTGTGATTTGACATCATTTCACTTCTTCTGTGGTACTAACTGGGGTAGCTTTTCTTTGGTCCGTTTATCACGACATGTGATCCTGTTTGAGGTAACGCTGCTTGTTCATTGTGTCAGAAACTGAGAACAGCTTCCTTCCTAGTACCTCAGTTAGCGATGCTGATAGTGAAGCCTGGAAATGAATAATAACTAGATTATTAGAGATGTGATTACTTCATTTTTGTGCGAGAGAGCCGCCTCTGCCTCTCAGAGCTTTAAATGCGCTCATTCTTCTGTATTACTTTTAAAAGATTTAATGATTAAATCATATTCTATGTGATCAAATACAGATTTATTTAAAAACACATCAGAAGTAGAGCTTATTATCACTCTGAATATCTCTGTGCTCCGTTAAATGTTAAAAAAGGACGCCACTCTTTTATGCATTCGACTTCTGCTGCCAAGGTGCCACTTTATAAAAAAACGAAAAAGCGCCACCTGCTGTTGGGGTACGTTCAGTTAGAGGACAACAGCAGAGAAACCCTGTGCTTGTGCTTGCTTCTGTTTGCACTCCTGCCATCAGCCGCTCCACCAGTTTAGACCAACTGGCCTTTGCTTCCGGACACCGTGGACCGCTTGGCGCTGCTGTTAAGGAGCACACAGCTCAGCCAGAATGGATCTATGGCCTTTGGGGTTTGGGGCCGCACGCCCAGTATTGCCCCCTTTGAAGTAGAGCGAAAAGTTCACGTTTAGAACCAATCAGTAGAACAATGAGAGTTTTATAGAAATCTCAAGGCCAGGAAATGAAAGCGTTTAAAGAAAGCCAGAATCAGAGGTCTATTGTAGGCAGTCCCACAGAGGTTTTATCTGTGCGATCAAAAATAGAATCTGTTATCATCTTTTTTTTTCTCGCTCTCCTCTGCTCTGCGGAGTGCAACACTCAGAGCTTTTGTGGTAATTGCTGAAATAAAAATCCCTCAGCAGCAGGAAAATCTGCATTTCTCCCAGGCCTTAACTGTAAATGGCTGTTCAGAGGCGGATTCAGGACAAAAAACCCTCTCTTCTATGGACACGCCACGCTTCTGCTGAGCAAAAACATCACCACAACAAAACCCTGAATTTGCTGCAGTATTTCTACTTCCACTTTGCATTTCATCCTCCAAACCAGGGGTGGGCAAATTCCTGCCTGGGGGCTAATAAACTACTTAATCTGAGCCGCCAAACTTGGAGAAATTATATTGATAATCGTAACAGTGCTTTATTTTCCCTGTAAGTCAGTGTCACCCCATAGGTACTCTACAGAAAAAATGTCATTTGTTGCTGTGAAGGATTACTCTGCATTGTGTGGTTCTAGAAGATTAGTTAGTTGTTTTCCGAGTCAGGTGATGCGTTTTCGATCACGTTACATTCCAGCATAAGCGCGCATTTCTCATTTTCCCTGAGGGGCTTTGGCACTAGAATGAGAACAAAAGCCACCGTTTGGAAATAAAACTCCTAAATATTCTACTTTGGAAATATAAATATGACATTTGAATCTAAATCAAAGCATGCTTTTGTCCAGATTTGCCCCTCTCTCTTATGAGGGGGATTACCAAAGCACGCCACGCCCTCAAACGTTTGCCCACCCCTGCTCCAAACCAGCGTTTGCAAAAGTTACAGAGAAAAACCTTTCTGCATCGCTCACGAGCTTTTGCCTTCTAGTGATGAGCTCCTGTCAGTGGCAGGTTTACCCACCTCTATTTGCCTCTATAAAACAAATGATGCACTAACTTTCTGCTCCAGAGTTTTATTTTCCTAGCCAAATGTCAACAAAAGACAAATCTTTTTACTGTGATTGTCCAGATCAAGTGTGATGCTCTCTTTCTAGCTCCTAAAACAGATTATCCAGGACGGTTATGGACATTTTGGAAATGCTGATGCATGTATTTGCCGTTATGTTAAACTGTTTGCATGCTTTACAGTTATTTGCATTTTTTATTCTTTTGCTTTAAATGCTTTATTTTAAGTATTTATAACCAGGTTATTTGTTTTAAAAGATGTGACATGGCATTGAAAATGTAGACTGGAATGCTGATGGCTTACCTTAAAAGAGAATTCTGCTAGGTTTGAGTTGGACAGAAACAGCAGCTGTTGAGCAGAAATAAAAGCTTTTTTTTCTTTCTGTTTAGCATCTTGGTTTGTGAAAAGGTGCAGAGAGTCAGTGCTATCATGGAGAGCAGGAGTGATCACTGACCTGTCCAGACATGCTGTGCTTTAACCCCAGTGTCTTTAGTCGTGGGGGACGGTGCTGACACCTCGTCTCCCTCAGGCTTCCTCACCTCAGGTTACCCGTATGGACAGAGTAGACGGCGGTGGATCAGTGCTGCTTTGTTCCACCTCCCACTCTGCAACTGTTTGTGATCTGTTCATCTAATCCTGTTATTAGCTTTTTGGGGACCTTTGCTCATTAAAAACTCTTTAACATCAGCCTCAATGCTCTGTTTTTTTTTGTTTGTCTGTTGTTTGTGCAATCTAACTGGAATAACCTCTGCCTTGGTTTACTGCCTGCTGAAGGGAGGTTTGTAGTGATGGTCTTTAGTAAACGGTGTCTACAGTCTCTGATTTGAAAAACAAAGACAGAAGACGTTGGGTCACATCTCAGGCGTTCGCTAGCCCAATGGAAACGGAGCTACAGCTCAGATAAAACTCAGGAAGAGGGCTGCACCGGCCGTCTGCATGGAGTCCAGAGATGGTCATGAGCCAGTCAGTCAGTCAGTCAGTCAGTCAGTCAGTCAAAACAACACAATAGTTTGTGCTGGACTCAGTCTGACTGCCTGCTCTCTGAAAGCACATGAACTGCAATGAGGATGAAGATTTTTAGATTAGACCCATGAAATGTTATAAACTCTTGACTGTATATGACAACTGGACTGAGGGAAGTTACCTCTGGCTTCAAAAGCCAGAATCCCATAGACTTCTAAAGAGAAATAAACGTAATCTGTCAATCATTCTATTGGTCAGAAGAAACATTCTTGGTTTGAAACTTTTTTTTCTTTAACGTGTTTTTGTTAATGCTATTTTTTTCACGATGATTTTTCTTTTGTGGTGCATATAAGCCGACCAATCAGGTGGCTCAGTAAAAGTAGGTGGTGCCTGTCCAGGGTTTGATTGACAGATTCTCCTGTGCTCGCTTTCAAGTGGTAGAAGTGTAGCCTTCCAACAAATCCTCTGATTATTAAGAGTGGTTGCCAATCAAAGAAAAAAATCAGCTTTAACAAACTTGTAAAACTTATTTTAAACTTTTATAAAACTTTAAGCACTTGGGCATCAGGAAGGTTTTCATAATCGTCACAAAAACCTTTGCAAAGCAAACATTCCTTTAGATTAAAGCTGCAAACTGGACTATAAATGCAACAAACACCGTCATTTGAGGACAATTAGGATTAATAACTTGTAGCATGTTTTATTATTAAAATTACAAATGATTTGAACAGACACATAGATAACCTTATAGTAAAAAAAAAAACAAGAGAATTATAATATACAAACCACGACATTAAAGTAAACGCAGTTCGTACAGTTTTCTTATTTCTAAACTATTACACTGTACAAAAGATTTCTTTTAAAAAGGTAACTTCCTGTCTTCAGTTGTTTCTTCCAAATTAAAAAAAGTAAACAGGCTTCCCAGAACAATATTTCACGGTCCATATATGATTACTTTCTCACGCCTGCTGCATTTACGCAGCGGGGAGTTTATTGTTTTTTCTACTCAATCAATCGGTCCAACACCTCTGCCATTCATTACTTCAACAACAACCGGGAAAAGAGGCTTATGCTGATTATGATTGTTCATCCAAAGGTCAGCTGTGATGGAGCAGACATGTGAGGAAGACTGTGAGTAAACGAAGGAGCCGGTGATGGGGCCTCTGCTCGGAGCTGAGCGGAGAAAACATTGATTTCTAAATGTGGATTTTTTTTTATTGACTTCTGGATAAATACCAACGTGTGCTTTGATGATTTTTCTACATTCACTCGTGGCTTTTTAGTCCTAATTTATGATGAAAATTCTGAGACTGTGACCTACACCACAGCTCTTAGTGATGCCAAAGGAGTCTCACTGTTTTCATAGAAATCCACGTGCAAATACGTTGTCGATATAATCATTAAACAAAATGATGTTTATTAATTATTGCACATCAAAGCATTAGGAAAGTCAGATTCCAGGTCAAGCTTATCATTGCCATTATCGAGGTCACCATCATTGAAAGCTTCATGACTCTTTTTCCCCTCCACTGTGGCTCTCTGCTTAAAAACAGTAGAAAATAAATAAAGTAAAAAGTAAGTTAGTAGTTTAAAAAAAGGTAAAGGAAGTCAAATTTGATGTAAGCCATTCACAAACAGATTGTATCACTGCACAATGCTCCTGACTACAATACCCAGAATGCTCCAACATTCCATCAAGCCAGTTTAGCTTGCAGTATGCACAGATCAGGCGTTTTAACAGGTTTTTTTTAGCAGTGTTTAACACAGAAAGTCCATTTAGTAAGTTTTGTAAGGATTACCAGAATTTAAACTTGGAAGCAATGGATTAAAATGCATATTTTTCTATTTATGAACAATTTTTTAAGTGTCCCTGATGGTTAAACATATATGGCAGGGTCACTGACTTAGTTCAGATTTGACTTTGGTTTGTTAGATTTAAGGATTTATGGTAGACATGCACCATAAAAAAAAAATGTTTTTCACTGGCTGGGCCTTGAAATTACAGGGTTGTGTCAGGAAGGGCATCCGGCGTAAAAACTTTCTGCCAAAATACCTTTGTGAATCCATAAAAGCTGACTCTCTGTGACGACCCCCAGCAGGATTAGCCAAAAGCTGAACAACATCAGACTACCTATTCCTATATTTTCTGCATTGAGATGACAAAAAGGTTGTCTTTTATTTTGAAAGGAAGTCATGTGGTCCTCTGTCAAAATCTTTTTCTTATTTTGAAAATGTCTGAAAAGGTATGCTAAAGAAAACAATCGTTAATTGATTGTTATAATAGTAACAATACCATTAATAATATTCATGTTTTATTGTTTTGAGACAATTAAATCAGACTTTTGTGGCTCCTTTTGGGTTGAAAATCATCCCGAATGGCTCTTTTAACCCTTGTTCTATCTTAGATATTACCCTCACATTAGCGTGTTCTCCCTACCATGACAAGGTGGATAAGCATTGGAAAAATTTCATAAATCCATGGACGCAGTGAAGATCACAAATCATTGAAAAAGGTTCAGAGCACTGTCTGAGTAGGTCTAGATGACCCAACTCTACCCAGTGTTAGAGTGCCTGAATGGCACAGAGGTTAAGTGACCACCAGTGCAGACCCCTGCTCATGGGGAGGTTCTCATTTTAGATCACGTTTCATCTGTGTTGATGATATTCTTTGATAAAGGGTATTTCTGAACAATGTTTTACCTAAAGTTGCATTTAGAGCGTTTTAGCTTCCTGAGGCTCCCCAGATGTTCACTGCAAAAAGATGACAACAGTTTGGGTTTTGACTGACATCCTCCAGGTGTGACTAACAGAACATTTTTAAAAATAGAGACACAAAAAGGACCGAGCCAAACTGTTGTGTTCTTCTCGTCTGTGACTGTTTGGACTCGTTTCCTTAAATGTTTCAAATGGTTCTCATTTTCGTCACGGGAGTCACACAAACTGCTCTCTTGCTGCTGGTTGATACCTGACTAAATTGAACCGAGACTAATGAGAGAAAAGAGAAGAAAAAAATCCTTTTTCCTCTGGAAAAATGTGGTGTGAATGTCTTATCGGAGTGGAGAGGCTGTCATGCTAACTCCAGGCTCATTTTAGTCATTTGAATTCACCTCGAGAGAGTCCACAGGTCGCATCACTTTACTTCACTGCAGACAAGGAAAAGCAATTGAAAGTTACCATTTCCTAAATGCCAACATGTGGGATGTAAAGACAGATTACTGAGGTCTTTTCAGATTTACAGCAATAATCTTTCATCTAAATTAATTTAAATGTAAATTTACTCATTTAAAAATGTCTGTAAGTAAAAAAAACTCCAGGTAATTAACTCACAAATCTATGTTGCTTAAATGTTTTGATGGATTTGTAAAATGTCCCACTTATTAAACACAAAAGGTCATTTAACTGTAGAAATACTTTTCTCGAAGACGTTTGAAGGGTTGTGCTCTCCAGAAATGATCTGAAAATCGTATTATTGTTGACAAAAATCTGAGTTTAGGTGGCAAAAAAGTGGCTTCATTAGTATTTGTGTTGATATATTTCAACAACGTGTTAGTATATAAATATATTGTTATGACAAAAGATGTAATGTGGTTTTCTTGTCAGTATTGTTTCATCTGAAAACTGACAATTGCAACACAAAAACTGGGTGTTCCGACCTAAATACAAAATGCTTCATTTACCCTACGTTTTATAAAAGTTGTGGTTCTGTAAGTTAATGTGGTTTCAAGTACAAATTGTTGCTAATTGTGGCTAAATGGGACCCAGGCCTAATAAAATGAAAAAACATCAACAGATGCTAATGAATCTATTCAAAAACTACTCTATAAGCAAATAATTCAGTACTAAAAAAATACAAGCTAATTTTACAGAGAGTAAATGGAAGCATCTTGCTAACTGCTATGCTAACACCGGAATATATAGAAGTGTGGTGGTTCACTGCTGTGAAACACAAGAAACAAGTCAGTCTTCCTCCATGTAAGTTAGTGAGTTTAATAACCGTTTTAAAGACAAAACGGTTAAGAAAAACACAATAAAAGCAACTGAAATGTTTCAACTGGCTACCAAATTCGGCGTGTAAGTGTTCTCTAAAATGTTATCAAACATGAAATGATCATGGCGTTAAAAAACCCAAAAAGTTGTTGAAGCTGTGCTGCTATGAAACACACAAGATTTGCTAAAATATGTAAAAACTTTACAGAAAAGGTCTAATTTTAGAAAAACTGCACCAGCACTCTCATGTTTTCAGGAGCACCAGAGCTGTTACACTGTTTACTCTCTGTATTCAGATTGAAAATTAAAAACAAAGAAAATGAGAGTGAAATAGAGAAGTCATTGAGATCCAAAGTATGACTGTTGTTTGTTTCCTTCCTATCTCTTTCATTTTCCCTTATAAACAAAGGCACAGCAGTCCCAGAGGTTGCTCGTCTTTCTCTGCTTCTTTTCTTTTATGCATCAATTTTCCACATCAGCAGAGATGGCCGTGCAATAACACACACAGAGACACACACTGGAGACAATATCATTAAGGGGTTTCTACAGAGTCGACAAGAAGCTGACGTCAATGGCGATGCAGTCGTTGAAAATAGTAGCAGGAAGAAAGCTCTCTCTTTTTTTGGTCCTTTTGTATTTTGTTCCCTTTTATTCCTACAAGGCCGTTTCCAAACATCTATAAAATGTGGGTTAGGTGAGACCTCCCCATCATGTGGGAGGCAGTGAGGCTCTCCCCCTTTTTTTGTTAAAGTTCTTTGATGCAGGGCAGTGGAGGTAATGGATGACTTTCATAACCTCCCTCCACTTCCACACAATGATAATCATGATCCACTTCAATGGAGAAAACATTGGTTGACGCTGAGGCCGAATCTACCCCACACTAACAGCATAACACATCTAAGGATCAAAGCAAGTCTCATTTAGGCTTTCTTTGCTGTTCCTACGTTGAGGTCAAGTTTCCACAATGCCGTTCTGTAAACAGATTTGGGTCCATGTAACGTCGTGAATACCTGCACACTCACAATCACCATTTCTGTACAGTCAGGGAAAAACTGCTCAAATGGGAAAAAAGAATTACTCAAGAAAAACAAAACTGAGATGTTGCCTCTGTGTTTTGAAGTTTTATTCGCTCAAAACAAATCCACTCACATAAAATTCCATTCAATGTTATCCATGTAAGCCAAAATCACAACAGTCGTCTCGATGGGCTTCGCATTGGTAATTGTAATGTAAACTTAAAATCAAAGGATCATGAATAATTCAATAGGAAAATACTAAAATAGACTAACAAACAGACTAAACTAAATTGGACATCCTTGCATTTGCACTTTTTTTCTTTATGCTGCACTTGCTGCCCCTTAGACCCCTCTTGTATTAGGAAAAATCCCAAAAAACAGATTCGGAAAAAACGAAGAAACCTCAGGAATTGTCCACATGAAGGAGGATCCTCCCCAGGACAAGACAGACGATTTTCCAGAACTCTTAGAAGAGATTGAAACATCTAAATCTACAACTACATATATAAAAGTCCAGCAGACGAGCTTCATCCAGATGGAGTTGGGGGACCGACCTGCCAGAGGCAGGAACCACAGCCAGGTGTAGAAGCAGGAGCAGAGGCAGAGAGTGAGCCCAGTCAGGAACAGGAGCCGCGGATGAGACCAGCTGCAAGTCTGACACTCCCACTCCCAGGAGGCTCTACACTCCAACCATTACTTTTACTAATTCTAGGAACCACAAGCAGTCACTGCATTTTGCGGCGAAGTGTTCTGATTGGATGAAGTAAGGGACTGGGGTCCTTAATATAGGGCGGGGCCATTCATTGTAAGGCCTTAGGTTAACAGGAGGATCTTGAACTTGATTCTAGAATCAACTGGAGCCAATGAGCAAAACCAACACGGAGTGATGTAGTCTCTTCTGCTAGTTCAGCTAACAATCTAGCTGCTGCGTTCTGAACAAGCTGGAGACTTCTTAAGGAACTCTTAGGACACGCTGCTAACAAGAATTTAGTAATCCAGTCTAGGCGTAACAAATGCATGGATGAGTTTTTCAGCATCACTCTTAGAAAGTATATTTTCTGATCTTAGCAATATTCACTTGAATGAAAAAGAGGCAGTTCTACACGCCTGAGATATATGACCTTAAATGATAATCCTGGTCAAATAAAACCCCAAGGTTTCTAACTGTGGAATTAGGGGGCTGTGTATACCATCCAGGGAGACTATCTGAGCAGACAGAGCATCTCTGAGGTTTTTAGGTCCAAGTATAATGACCTCAGTTTTCTGGGTTCAAGAGGAGGTAATTAATTGTCATCCAGGTCTTGATGCTCTGATGCAGGCGTTTAGTTTCTCTATATTGTCATTCTGGTCAGGCTTAATGGATAAATAAAACTGTGTATCATCAGCACAACAGTGAAAATTAATGCTGTGTTTTCTGATTATGTTTCTTAGGGGAACATATAAAGCATAAACAGGATGGGTCCCAAGACTGAGCCCTGTGGGACTCTGTAGTTGACTCAAGTGCACTGAGAGGAATGTCCATTTACATTAACAAACTGATATCTGTCGGACAGATAGGATTTAAACCACTGGAGGCAGATCCTCTGATCCCTATGTCCTGCTCTAATCTATGGAGTAAAATACCGTAGTCGGTAGTGTCAAGGCTGCACTGAGGTCTACTTTTCTGAGGCCAATAGTAAATCATTAGACTGTAACTAGCTGGTTAAATGCGATAAAGTCAAAAGAGTCGACTCTCAAACAGTGAGAGTTTTTTCTTTGCAGTGTGCTCTCTGCTTGCACGTTCACACTAAGTGTGATTGCCCATCAGAGGCGTCTGGTTTCACTGTCAATGGTTCCGATGTGATCCGAGGTCCTGGCACGGCGTATCGGTCCAGGAGCAGAGCGAATTGAACGGTGCCGTTAAAGTTCAAATATTTGAGCCCTGGTGAGGTCGCCGAGCGGCATGGAGTACATGAAGGATCATTCCAAGCGTTCTCATCCTGAACCTTCATCCATTTTCTTAACCGGCTGGATCACTTTAGGGGCCATGGGGTTAACAGAGCCCCTCCCAGTTTGTTGGGCAAAGGCGGGATTTTGATTCTGGACAGGTCGCCAGCCTGCTGCAAGTCCCATGGGGCTGCAAGCGAGCTCGCCCACTACAGCAGCCCATGAGGGGCACCAGCCCGGGCCCCCTAGACTTTACAATATTTTTCTTATTTTCATGGTGATACTTATAAAAGAACATCCTCTAAATATTTACTTTTCCCTTCTCAGGTTAATGTTGGACAAAAGTTAGGTTGTTAAATAATAAAGTTTTGTTATTTATGTATTTGATCTTTATAACATTCATTTACATCAAGACAATACAAAAAATATTAAAATTTTATAAATGAGAAGAAGCAGAAAAATAGACACTTTTTATTAATCTGCCCCTGTTGCTTAAGTCTTTAAAACGATAAATAAAAAGCTTCAGTAATAAAATGTAATCTTAACAAAACAACCAATACGCGAAATATTTGATAAAATGTTAAACAAAAGAATGGTTTGTAATGGACTAAATGGAAAAATACTCTACACGTTAAAACATTTTTTTAACATGCAAAGCATTGTTTTTTGCAAGAATATGGTAAAATAAAGGCCCACAAAGTTTACTCCAAGTGTATGAGGATGCCACCGTCACTTTATTACCTCAACACAGACAGTTATTGACGCCTAAACCATCTGCATTTGCCGTTTCTCCTGTTGTTATAAAGATCAACCAGCCGTGTGGATGTCGTTTTATCACGTTTCATTGTCTGTAATGACTAAACTATTATAGTGTTGTTTGTCGGGGGAAGCTTTCTGTTGTTTGTGTGATTGTGAAGTTATCCGGTGTTTAAACGCCTCAGAGAATCTTTTTATCTTTGTTCTTCTATCTATTTATTCACAAATTACAAGTTTTAACATTTTTGAACAACAAACGTACAAAATACCAATTTCAGGAGCTAAAATGTGGAATATTTTTCATGTGATAAAATGTATTTTAATTTTTAATCATCCAGGTTTTCATCATCAGAACACAGTGGATTCATGACTAGTCTTTGTAATCTGTTCATATTAATTAGGCTATTACTTTGGGAAATTAGTGATGTCATATTTGCCTTTAAAAAATAAAGTTGTCAAAAGCATATATGTGATGTAGAAAGTACGCTTGGCGGGCCAAAAGCTCCCTGAGCTGAGCACAAATTTCTGATGGGCTTCTGACGCTCTGCAGAAACTACATTTGGCTAAAAACGACATAAATAGGACAAAAAAACCACAGAACACTTTTACAACAGATTAACCCTTGGCCACTGTATCCTGGGATCCCGATGACCCCACCCTTCCGTGCATGTTCTCCTACCATGACAAAGGTGGATAAGGTGGAAAGATTTCATGTAATCCATGGACACCAGTGAAGATCCTCACAAATCATTGAAGAAAAAGGTTCAGAGCACTGTCTGAGTGGTCTAGATGACCCAACTCCCAACGTTAAGTGCCTAGGATAGCATAAGAGTTACACAGAGACGTGCAGTAGAAGCCTTACTTAGGCCCTTGAAAGGCTTCAGGCATGTGCCTCTCTGGCAGAGGCAGGCGTAGGCTAGCCTCACAGCACAGCATATATTTTTGTGTCTTTCAAGCCTGGAAACTCTCTTCATTTGATCAGATATTGAGTTTTTTGAGTCAAACTAGGATGTGTTCCAGGTACGTTACACGTATGTCTGTGTTAGTCGACTTTATGTTTTTCGATCTGAAACAAGCTGCTAAAACCATTGCCACCTTAAGTATTGCAACCTGCAGCGGTCTGAGCAGCATGTGGTGCTCTCTCATTCTCCAGGGCTCTTTCCGTGGAGCTCTGTCTCCGGCCCCTCAGAAAGCCTCCGCCACCTCCCCACGTAGGCGTGGCGGGGAGAACGCCGTGGTCCACTTCTTTTCCATACGATGGTAGATGAAGCCCTTGTGCTGTTTTTGGACTCCTGACTTGTTTGCCTTCTTGATTTTCTGCATCTTCCTCTCATCTCATTTTCCAAACCTCTGGTCTCTGTTGAAAACCTTTTCCTCAGGTGAGCCCCGCCCCTCCCAAGTCTAGGGTGAGTCTGCTTCCATTTGCTCAAAGGCTGAAGGAGAACATTTACAAAATTCCTTACATGAATAAAAGTGATCATATTTTGAAAGTATCTCCAGGGCTAATAGCCTGAAGTGAGTTTTGATGTATTTCAAAGGGAAAGAAAATGAGTAAAAGTTTTGAAATGTGTAAATTAAGCTAATTATATTCACCTAAAACCTCACTTGAGATTTTTTACTGCAAGTTTATGCTCCACCCCTCACACCTGTCCCGTCTCCTCCCCCACCTGTCCTCTTTTGTGTGCTCCACCTGGTGACTCCTCCCCTCCTCGGGATGGACCCTCCCACATGCCACCTCTCCCTACCATCCTGTTTTTCTGCTGAGTAAGACATGTTTTTTTTCTGTTTCCCGCCTTTTCTCTTTCTTGTTTTTCTGAACCCCCCAGTGGAGAGGACTAGCAGCCAAGATAGGTCTGGTAGGTTGTCTCAGATTTGGAAAAGGAAGACAATCATGACACTTAAAAAAAAGAGTGGGGTGGGCTTCTACATCTTAAACCGGTTCCATTTTCGTCCATAATCCGTCCATCCATCAATGCTAAGAAGCTCTCATTCCTTTGCTCCATCGTGTCCCGTGAGGCTGACTTATCCATAATAATGTGCACGGCGTTGGGTGGAGATAGCGTAACGTCTTCCTCCTCATCACACGTTTCCTCTCAGACTTTCTTGTGGGGGGGTCCTGAGGCAGCACTGCCTTCTGCTGGCTCTTGGCATCATGATCAGCACTTCCATGAATAAGTGCGAGGCAGCAGAAGGACGGCGCCAGCTTAAAGGAAGAAAATAGCATTTCAGGAAAAAACTGAACAAAATCAAACTTTTGCTTTAAATGACGGGGATGTAAATCCAAAACGGCAGATGATGTCCTCCTTTAGTGTCTAATTTAAACTGTAGCTAAGTTTACCTAAAAATACATTTTTCCCTGAAAAACATTTGTACTGTGACGCCTGACAGAACAGATCTATTGGAAATGTTTCTGTTTTAGGTTGAGTTTGAAGGGGGAAAAAAAAATGACTCTCTTCTGCTTTCCAGATCAGGAGTCTGCAACTCGAGGCTGTGGAGACACGTGTGACTCTTTAGTTTTACAGAAAAATGCTCATGCTTTGAATAAATATGGGGGATACTGTACTGTACTGTTGATCTGTATGTTTAGGTTTATAAACTAAGGCGTATTCGTTAAATTCTTGTCTTTAAGGCTGACATTACTCTAAATCAAGCAGCCTTGTGTAGTTTTCCAATTCCCCAAAATGTCAGATGACTGAGCAACGTGATGGTGAAAGGTTGAATCTGTTATCAGAGCTGATAGACATACGTATCTTCTACAGTACAGCAGTGTCTGGTTGATGTTCACTTAAAAATGCCTGTTTTTCACAAGGTGTATTTTATTTTGAAATCAACTTAAATGTGCCGCTGTCAAAAGTTACAGTTACATTTGTTATTCAAAATATGACACTGTTAAAATTCAATATTGTAAATACCTAAAAGTCACATTTGATACATGAATGGTTTCATAGCCACATAAACATAAACCGTCTTTTTTCCGGTGAACTGGGACTGCTGCTGCTAAGAAAACAAGACCAAATGGCTCCAAATGTCCATCGCTCTCGGCTACGCACGTTCAAACGACCACTTTCAACGGAAGTCAATGTAAACGCACGTAAGTGTGCGTTTGAGGCTTCTGCGGTCAAAAGTCTTGGGTTCACGCGCAGCTAAACCAGGTTGACCAATCACAGACTCGGCTATGGATGGCGTCCATACGTCATCCAAAATACCAACAATTTAAAGATTGATCATGGAGGAGAAATTAATAACTGCGGTTTGTGTTCAGCTGGAATTATGTAACACCAAGACTTTCATTTGTCAGATTAGAGGTGTGAAAGAAAAAGCCTGGGGCAAGAGTTGTGAGATTTGCCCCGCTTTGACATTTTGCACCATCTGTCTTCCAACTGTGGGGGGCAGACAAACGCTAGTAAGCAGTAGAAAAGGAAAAGAAGAAGAAGCCCCTCCCTGCTCGTCCAGTGTGAACACTGTGGGCTAAACGTTCTTGAACGCGCATCACATATCCGGTGTGAACGCAGCTTCAGCGCTGAAGGTTCCAGACTAACGTCTCTGCAGAGGAGCTCTAAAAACCATCAGTGAAGAGCTTCAGTCACAGAACGTGAACAGCTAGAGCTAATAACATAGAAAAGGCCGTCTTCCTCCATCGTTGACTTCTGCAGCAGAGGCGTCAACAAACGGTTGTGACGTAGGCGTCCAGCTCCTTTGTGTTTGTTATTTAATATTCTACCCGGCATGCAGACACAGAACGCTTTCCTTTGCAGAAACTTTGGTAAGTCTTGCATAATTCAGTCAACTAGAGACTTTGTGGGGAGGAGGACACAATTCTACTTTAAAATCATCTCCACACTCTACAGTAGTGTTTCATTAGCAGAGTGTACACACATCCATCATCCCATTTTGACACTGGGTTATTTTCTCTCCCTTCTGCAGCTCTTTCTAAAACTTTCACTATTTCACACTAAAACAGTAATCTATGGGTCTCATTGAGCCACTTAGACAACGTCCTAAGGAATATTTGGACATCTGAACCTCTTCTGTGTGACCTCCAGGGCCCGCAGAAGTCCACTAAGAAGGCCGGAGCTGGGGACGGCAAAGGCAGCCTGACTAGAATCTTCAAAATGGTAAAAATGAGGAACTTTAATTTGAACTTTTTGTGATTGATGTAATAAACTAGGCTTTTCTTCTTCTTCTAACATTCTTTCCCTGGCTTTCCTCCTGCCTCAGTGATGGTCTCAGCAGCAGAGTGAGTAAGCCATGCCTTTAACGCTGCATCTGTTTGTCCGGAAACATCTGGACGCCTCACTGCTGAAGCGGCCTGCAGCAGAATAACGAGAGGCTTTCAGACACAAGATTGACCGTTAAGCTGCTGCAAGCTTGGAGCTGATGACCGTGCCACACATGCTCAGTTGGTTCTGATTAGAGCTGCTGCTGACACTCTACCTGCTTCACAAGTGGCTGCTTCTGCATCACTCTCATCTATCTTTACTAACCTTACTGGTCACCAAACAGGTTTTTTCCATCCTTTGTGCATAGAAGTCCCTGCATTAGTCATTAGAGGTCTTTGGGGGATTTGGAAGAAGGACAGCGGCAAGAAGAAACCACCTAAATGGTCATCTGTTCTCGTCACATTTATTTAGTTTGGTGAAAACAGAATTGGGTTCCAGTGGTTTCTCCTCTGCACACTGTGGTGCACATTTGTCATTTTGTCTCTGATGTATTGCAGTTTTCTTTCAGCTTCATGAAGTACTTTAACATTTTTCTAATTTGTAAGCTCATGAAAAACAAGTTATTGCGCTTTTGAGATGCCAAATCAGATTGATTTCCATTTTTTTACTGCTAATTCTTGTTTTTGCGATAAAGTGTTTTCATTTTGTCTCAGACTTGTTAGTTTGGTTTTCATTGTGTAAAGTTGCATAATCGTTGCATGAGTCTCACACAACTTTATTTCAATCAAATTTAAGACACATAAAAATCCACAGACTACAGTTTCAGCATTTTGTGATCTATGATGTCCTACATTCTACACTATTACATGTTTAAGTCTTCAGACAAACACATTTTAGCGAAACGATTTACTTTCACTTTCTGGCTCGATGAACCAAACGAAGAGCGGTCTGAGACACGTCTGCACGTTGGTTTGTTTTCTGTTTGGGCCGTTTCACGTGCTAACAGCTGGTTTAGCATCAGAACGTGCAAACAGAGATCAATACGTGTTTAGAATGTCTCACAATTTATTTATTTATTTGAAACGGACCTAAAGTCAAGGAAAAGAGGAAACTCCTGGAAAAACAACAACGTTTAAGTGAGTGACTGTAGTTACAGCAAGTGTTCACCACAAACGATCCTGTTCAGAGGGGAGAGGTGGTTTAGATAACCCCCCCTTTACAAATCAAACTGTATTTATGAAGCATTTTTCAAACAACACAGCAGGAAACATGAGGAAACACGACACACGGAGGAAACTGAACAGAAACAGGAACTGAAGGAGAAACTTGGCTTGATGCAGTTTATTTTACACTGTAGTAGTTTTGAGTTTTGTTGTTGAAAAACATTAAAAATAGAACGAAAAAGAAAAAATAGAATTGAATGTTTTAGAACAATCAGGTTTTAAGCTAATATTTTAGCTTAGTTTTCAGGATTCTAGGGCACCTTTTGGAAAATGTGTCAGTCATTTTCAGTGAAGTTTTTTATCTATTTTTAATGAATTAAACCCTAAAAAAACTAATGTGGACTATTTCATCTACACTTAGCACCATGAAGTGGCATAACCTTGGTCCCATGCATAGGCATAGTGACTTGAAGCTTTCTGGAAGCCTTTATTGTGTTGACATGAGGTCCGCTGTGCTTCGGCTCGTCTCTGCAGCAGCTCTGTGGGAGGAGCCAGCGCCTTTTAAATGTCAGACTAAAGACTGGCAGTTTGAGCTCTGGCAGTTTTTCCACAGAGCTTCAAATACGGGGGCCCTCTGACTGTACTGCTGATTAGTTTGTTTAGCAATTACTGAAAGTGGGCAGAAATCCATTTCTCCTAAAGGCTGCTGGCTCTCTGTTGTCTCCACATTTGCTGTCTCTAATCTACAAGAGAGTAAACAACGGTGGAGGTGATGGACCTCTGGGATGCTTGTTCATGAAATCTGATTCAGCTAATTAGTGTTGCTGGGAATAGTCCTTCCTTTCTGGGGGGGGGTTCCACCACAAAGAATTAGCCTCACAAGCCAAGTGGAAATGAAAACACATTTTTGACATGTAATCCTTTCAGTTTCTGCTAAGTGTCAGATTTAAATCTCAGCATCTTAATGTGAAAATTGTTCTGATGTGATTAGCCAAACGCTGAGTCTTCCTCCGTCAGGAAACCCAGAGAGATTAGTGCTGTTTGTGAGATCGTGCTGCCTCAGCACTCATCCTGATATTTAGACAATAACAGTTTCTGCTTCCTGATAAAACTTTCAGGTGAAAAGAAACAAATATTCCAAAGTTGCAAACTTATCAGATTTAATGAGATGGCTGGAAAGTCGAAGTTTCTAAAAAGGCAAGAGTTTGCAAGATGTGCAAAACAAAAAAGTTAAGCCGGTTGAGATTTACAGATTGTTATGTAACTCTTGTGCTAACCTATGACCCCCCCCCCTTGCATTGACGTGTTCTCCCTACCATGACAAAGGTGGATAAAGGTGGAAATATTTCATGTAATACATGGACACCAGTGAAGATCACAAATGATTGAAGAAAAAAGGTTCAGAGCACTGTCTAGTGGGTCTAGATGACCCACCTCCCCATGTAAAGTGCCTAGCATAGCACAAGGGTTGCAGTGTTGAAATAAAGTATCCGTAGAATCGTGTTGTACATAAATGGTGTCGTTAGACTGTGATTTATAATCCTTTTTCCCTTTTGGAAGAAACCTTGTTCTTCGTCACCAGCTAAAGTCCCACTTTTACAGTCCTCCTTATTAAAGGTATTGGTGTGTCATGTTTGATGATTTGGAGTGACATTACAGATAAAGCATTTTGCCATTATGTCATTACGAATTCTCCACTGTTTGGTTTCCTGGGGGCTTCATCTCTTGTTTTGAAACAGAAGCAGTGCAGCTAATCTGCGTGATTAATTCCTCCTTAACCTGAAGGGCTTTGCTGTGGATCATAATTGCTTCTGTCTGATGATAACGTCCATCTGTGGAGATCTGGAGTGGGCGTGGCCCAAATTATTCAAATCTATTCAGGAATCAGTTTGTTCTGTTTCCCTGCAGACGAGAACAGCTTTGGGGTAGAAAGCTTTGTCCTGTAATATTAATGCTCCATTCTGTATTATCAGGTGAATATTGGCCAGATGGATCATTAAATTCAGAAAGTGTATGCAGACAGAATTTTAAGTCTGAGTAAAAACAAGTTAGTTTCTAAACAGGTTTGTCATTTTTAAAGCAGGATTTCATTTATTGTGTGTGACTTTCCTGACAATCTTTCCCTTAGTTTTACGTTTTCATGCACACTTTTTGTTTTTATGTAAATTAGTTTTTTTCAACTATAATGATAATTGTTCCCCTTTATTTATTCCTTTTTATCTAAATAGTCCCATATTTCAGCTGCTGAACATAAAAAAATCCTCCTGACTTTTACAGAAGTTTAAGCTAAATTAAATGTAAATGTCTATGACTCCGCCCATCACCATGGAAACTTGGAGCATTAATTGATAAAAATGTATTTGTGTTTGTCTGCAGCTGCTTGTTGCAGATTAAAAACAATAAATTATCTGCTGATGTCACTAAATACACATATAGCATGGAAAGGTTCTGTTGCTATGAGGAAATAAGAACCGTTTTCCTGATGGGCACCAGGGAAAGTGGTGTTCATGTTCATAAGCCCCAAACTTGCACAAAATATTGCAGTTGCTATGTGAATGCAACGTGGTTGCTATGTGGTTGCTAGGGGCGTATTGTAGTCACAAAGTCTGAGTCCCATTTGAAACAGGACCTGAGCGATTTGGAACTTGACTGCTGTTGAAGTGCAGGAGGATGCAAGTTTAGCAAATAGTAAAGGCCAATTAATGTTTTTATTAATTGTACATAGTGATCTGTAAAATATCTATAATATGGGCTTAGTGCTTCTGTTGTTTTTTTTTTACTTTTTCATAAATGTTTGCTCTAAATTAAAAAGAATAAATATATATCTATTAATATATATATATAAAAATCATCACCGCAATGTTCATAGTATTTCCTTTCTTTTTTATAGAAATTGTCTGGTAAAAGTAGATAAAGATGCGTGATGATTTTCTTAAAGTTCTAGTTTATTAAACTTTCAGAGAAAGTAATGAGCCTGACTGCTCAAACTGCTGACATTCAGCCTGAGCAGCTTTTCTCACATTGGGTGACTTCACCTTCAGCTTATTGTCAATCCCAGCCCTCATTATGCTGTGAGAGAAAGAATGAGGAAGCTGAAATTCTTTCTCAATGGCAGAGTTTACCTTTTTCTAAAACCTGATTCCAAAACTTTGACCATTCTCAACTAAAATGGCGTTTTATTTCACCATATTTTCCTGACTCTAAGGCGCACTTCAAAGCCTTTGTTCTTTCTAAAACTGACAGCCTTATATGTGAATTAATTCTAGTTCATTTAATTTAGTAATTTAACAATAATTTAGTTAATTATTAATAATATTTGAAGGGACATAATAACTAATAATCATAATAATATATATAAGAATAATAATTAATAACTAATAATTTAGTTCATTTAATTCTAGTTCATTTCAGTTCATTCTAGTTCCAGATGTTGGAGCGATTCGGAGTTAGACGTCGCTCTGACAACACGTCCGTCTGTTTTTTAGTTACAAACAAGGCTGGGTGTTATAGTGTGTGACGGTGTGGCACAGTCAGATGACGAGGGGGACCACACTGTGTTTTATTGTTTGTGTATTTGTATTTATTTAATGTTTTAACATGTTTCCTGTGGCCTAATGGAGAGCACCGCCCGTGGGAGGGGCGTAAGGTTCTTAAGGAAGTGTCACAGGAAGTGGAAATGAGGAGTGACGGAGGTGACGCGTGCTGGTGCGGCCCTGCGTGAAACAACTTGTGTTCGTGAATAAACACAGAACCTCCTCACCCTGGCTCCTCTGCATCCTTTCTCGGCGGGACCCCGCCACACAGTGAAATGCCAACGCGGCTAATGTGTAGCACTTTCCCACTATGTGTATTTTTTAACCCCTTGTGCTATCTTACATGACCCCCCCCTTACATTGACGTGTTCTCCCTACCATGACAAAGGTGGATAAAGGTGGAAAGATTTCATGTAATCCATGGACACCAGTGAAGATCAGAAATCATTGAAGAAAAAAGGTTCAGAGCACTGTCTAGTGGGTCTAGATGACCCAACTCCTAATGGTAAAGTGCCTAGGATAGCACAAGGGTTAACGTCTAAGTAATGTTTGTTTTAGGGATGTCAGTCTGTTTTTTGGGGTTGCAGGTATTGTAAATACCCTAACGTGGCAAACATGTGGCTGTGTTGGGTTGTGTTTTTCTTTTGTGTTACTGAGAAGGTTGGGAGTTAGTGTCTGTTTATTTTAGCACAATCAGGCTGTTATTTTATGTGTTTAATCCAGGCTGAAAGTTCCAAGTATTGTGAAAAGACTATCGCTTCTAACATGTAGCATGTTACAAACAAGTTCTAGAATTATTGCAAACACGGTTAAAAAGGTTTTTCTGACTGATGGACTTATTTCATCTATGACAATAAATTGGAAAAGACGTCCTTTAATGCCGAAAAAAACGGTCCTCAGCAGAGAAAAATCTGTTTTTGTGGCTACATTTGTTGATTTATTTACCAGCTACCTGAATCGTAGAAAAGCTGGAGCAGAAGTCGACACTAGACGTGTTTCCGTGTGTGACGTGGTGTGTCTGTTCTACAGGGAAGCAGGAGCGCTTCTCCAGCCAAACGCTGAGGAGCGCCAGCAGGAAGGTGGACGTCCGAAAAACCCCAGGGGGAACAAGAGGAAGAAAAAGAGGAAAATGACCAACCGTTCACACCCGCCTTCCCAGTCGCCTTCAAATAACACCTTAATGTTTGCTAACCCCCCCCCACTTTACGACCCCCTTTGGGTGATGGATGGCGACACAATCTGTCCCTTTCTCGTCCATCACCTGAAGCTCCATGTTTGCAGCCATGGCTGTGTGCTGAGGCTGATCCTGAAGCCGCTCACGTGTGCAGCCCGATGACCTCCTTCCCCTCGCCACAGCTCGCCTTTTTTTTGTAGCGTCCGTGTTGGTTTCCTAACAAACGGTGGCTGAAGCGAAGCACACCCGAGACCGTTGAAGGATGGAGCCGGCACAAGCAGACCTGACCTGACTGCTGCTGCCTTTGGCAGACTGGAGGGAGAGACTCGGGTGTCTTTGCGTTAGAGCAGTGGTGTTTTCTGTCCTGTCTGTCTGTCCCACGTCTGTGTTTGGTTTTAGAACAAGAACTAACAGGGTTCACATCGCTGTGGACCAGATGTGTTTTTAATTCACCTCATTTGTTGTAGCTGTAGCACAGTGTCCTGTCATGGATGTTAAGTGTTGATCGTAGCACACAAGGCTGGCTGTGGCTTTCATGCTTTAAAAAACGTTTTAAATCAACTTTACAAAACTAATAAACCTTTATTTAAAAAGCATCAGGCCAGATGTGGACTCCTGTCAGAGCTGTGATTTAGTCTGCTGAAGGCTTTCCTCGTCATTTCTATGCACTCATACTGTAAATTCAGGAGATCCTGAGCCTCACTTTGGACCCCCCCAAAAACAATGTGCTGTTTGTTTGTCCTTTATGGTGCAGGCTTTCAAAAAGAACACACTCTTTCATAAAGGTGCTCTGGAACTAACTCTTCCTCAGAATGTGTGCGTTCTTCTGCATGAAAAAGAGACCAATGTTTCAATTCTAGAAGGTCCAGCCCCATTCGTTGTGCTTTCCCAAAAGCAAGCATGTGTGATGTGCAGCCTCTCCCGTGTTTGCGTGCTCCAGCCTCGTGAGTGCAGCGTGGCGTTTTTCCGCTGAATGGATCCTGAATGAATGTAAACAACCTCCTCATTATTGTATGTGTAATGAAACATGACCAGCCACTTAACTGAAAATAAAAAACTACAAGCATGAATGTGTGCTCTTTACTTTGAACGACAAGCAGATGAAGCATCATCAGGATGAAGGAAAAACCTTCTGCATGTAAGCGGGTCGGGTCAGAACCTCACTGCCAACAAAGGTATGAAATGTCTCCTTTTATTATGCCAGAGAGCGTGACTCATGAGGTATTCATTATTCAGATCAATCTTTTTGGAGCTGGAGCTCCCACTGTTCTGGCCCGGGAGAACAATGGCTGCTTCCCGTCACGTCCCTGTAAACAGGCCCTCCAAAATGGGAGTGCATTTACCTAAGAGGACGCAACAAAAAAGTTTGGACCTCTTCTTTTCTGTTCATTCAAACATGAGGCTAATAAACACACTTTTTATTTCATTGGGGGGGGGGACTACAATCAATAGAATACAGCTCTGTTTTTTCTTCATATTTTCCATTTTTGTTGGAAACAAAGTGTGACGTTGACATGTTCTCAACTGCAAAAACATGGCAATGAAAGTAGACGGAGAAATTAATAGTTATTATGACCATTGTGCTGTCCTATGGGGTCCAGATGACCCCACCCCCTTCCATTTACGTGTTATTCCTACCATGATAAAGGTGGATAAAGGTGGAAAGATTTCATGTAATCCATGGACACCAGTGAAGATCACAAATCATTGAAGAAAAAAGGTTCAGAGCACTGTCTAGTGGGTCTAGATGACCCAACTCCCAATGGTAAAGTGCCTAGGATAGAACAAGGGATAAAAAAGCTGCAATAACCCTATGAGAACTGGACTGAGTGAGAGTGTCATCATCTGGAATGACTGACCCCTGGCTCCAACCAAATAAAGGCTGTTCAGCCGCCATTTTTTGTGATACAAACATTGTCATATTGGAGTCAGACCATGTCGTTAAGCAGTGATTGGTAAGTTCATATCTTGAATAACCATACTACAGCAACAATACAGTGGGAAAAAAAGGAGGATTAGCAAGTACATCTTAAAAACAGGCAGCAGAGCAAGAATAGTTGTTCTGACAAACACAATGACTGAGTAATCTCTGTTTATTCCTCTATGGAAGTCTATGAGATTTTGGCTTCATGGAACCAGCAGCTACTTCCTGTTTGGAACGCCAGGGGGAGGGGTCACTCTGTCCAGCTCACACATGCAGTCGATGGCCATGATACTTTGAGGGGGGCGTTGTCAGTTCTCATCCCTTCCAAAACCCTGGTAAATGTTCCACTTCTGACGCAGACTTTGGAAAGCAGTAATGAAATTAAAGCTACAAAAAGCTTCTAGAAAAGCATAAAAACACATCTTCCCTTCCCACACTGTCACAGACTCACATCCACGTCTCTGTAACCTGCAGGAATGCTCCGTGAACAGAAAACACAACAGAGGCAGCAGAAAACAGCTGCAATTTTTATTTTTTTATGAGGTTTGATGTTATTTTGATGATAGCATTTCCTCAGCTTCAACCTGGAGGTTCCAAACACGTAAAGGAGTCATTTGTCAGAATTACAGACCATCGCCATCTCTTCAAACCAGCAGAGGGTTTTCAACCCTTTGGTAATAATTTAGCTGCTGAAGTATGAGGCTTCATGTACAGATAGAAATACACAAAGTATTTTAGCAATACTTACCTTTCCAGGGAAATATGTATCCTCCTCTGTGTTGGATAACTGCATAAAAGTGTTATAAGTTCATGTTTATTTCAGCATGATTTCAAAATAAGAGCTTTGTAGAAAAAGAAGTTCTCCTTCATTCAGGTTTACAGGAAAGAGCTAAAATAAGCCCCACTGACAGTTTTTCTGCTTTTCTAGGAATCCTAGTTAGGCTACATAAGAGGAAAGCATTGAATCAAACTTTTAACCTCATAAAAAAAACGATTGCTTCAATAAAAGAAGAAAAAACAACTTGGGGGGGGGGGGGGGAATTTTCAGTAGTGGCATGTTTGACATTATTCAACCCACACTGGAAGTATTAGAGATATGACAATTCTGGTAATTGTGTATTACCAAGGCATCAATAAAGTCATATTTTCTTGAACATTAAATATGAAGGTTGTTTTTCTTTCTGCTGTGAGGAAAGAAAATCAGTAGAAATGTTTCCATCTTCATCTAAATGTGACTATTTTGCTGAACAGTCTGTTCATCCATTAAAAAACAGAATTTTTCAGTTGCTGTTTTGCAAGAAGGCACACGTGTTGTTTGATTGACCTGGAAACCTCAAGCTTGCGTTTCCCTGAATCACGGCGTCCATATATGTGGAGCGGCTGCAGCATCTCCAAAGAGACCGGCGGCCAGTCCGCAGTTATTTCATTTATTCAACCTTTATTTACCCAGGAATTGGCCCATTGAGATTAAGAATCTCCTTTTCAAGGGAGTCCTGGCTAGGAGAAAACAGTAAATTACATTTACAATAAAAGTGTAAACATTTAAATCATAAAATAAATAAAAATGAGAGTTTATGTCAAACAGGTACAGTTAAAAGTGACTTTCTCCTCCAATCTCAGCCTGGATTTGAAAATATTCAGAGGAAAGAGTTATTTTAATTTCCAACGTTTTGTAGAGTGTTCCATGTGTGTGTGTGTGTGGGGGGGGGGGGGGGGAGAAAAGACAAAAGCCTTTTTCCCCAGGTCTGTACGGGGAATGGAAAGGCCAGCAGGAGACGGTCATTGGAACGCAGTGCGTGTCATTCTACAGTCCTCAGCTCGATCAGCTGCATAAGTAGGAAGGTAAAAGTCCAAGAAGAGACTAATAAATAAAAATGCGTGAACGTCTGGGTGGACAGAGAAGACCGTCCCACTCCAGATGATGAGTGGAGGCCTCACAGTTTTTGTCACAGTCCTCAGGAAGAGCAGCCGGTCAACTAAAGAACTGCAGGATGACGGGCTGGTTGTGTTCATTCTGGCACAGCCAGCCTCTGATCTGATGGTTTATGGTGGAGCTGGTTGTTAAAGACATTTTGGTGGCACTCAGCCAGAGGATGCTTTCTGTGGTGGCTCTGTAGAGGTTTCCTAGTATTTGAGATGAGAGTCGAATCCTCTTAAGCTTCCTAAGGAAGAAAAGTCTCTGTTGAGCCTTCTTCACCAGCTGAGATGTGTGCAGCGACTGGTAAAACCACCAGAGTCCGTGGTCCAGTTCAACCCCTCTGAGCCCCCCTGAAAGAGGTTAACCCTTGTGCTGTCTTAGATGACCCCCCCCTTCCATTGAGGTGTTCTCCCTACCATGACAAAGGTGGATAAAGGTGGAAAGATTTCATGTAATCCATGGACACCACTGAAGATCACAAATCACATCATAACGTGCCTAAGGACAGCACAAGGGTTCCTTCTGTGTCCCAATGGAATTCTTCTTGAAGAATGGCTACAGCGACACTTCGGTTCAGAAGGAGGGGTCCCAGGTGTGTCGGGATGTCTAGAGCCCACTGGGGGGTTCCCAGCTGATCTGGGATGCAAAGGAGAGCAGGGGAGATTCGGCAACACTCTGGCTGGACCCAACACATGCCTATGGATCCGTCCCCCAAAGGTTGTCCAAACGGCACTGACTCATCATCAGTGATAAAGCCTATGAGCTCGGGTCCAAAAAGCACCTAGAGCTTTATTCAGTAACACGGCTGCCACCTTTAGAATTTCTCGTGGCTGTTCTGAAAGAGGTACATTCATGCTAAATTTGGTGTTTGTAGCACAGAGTTTGTCTGAGGATTCAAGGAGTATTTTTTTCCATTTTCAGGGAACAGAGCAGTTTCACAGAATCGGAATTTGCTGCAGTGCTAATGTGCAACATGTCTGAAATGCCAACCAACCGTCTTCACTAAAATAGAGGATGCAGCAAACACCACAACCATTGATGCACCAACCAACCTCAAAGATCTTGTTTTTTGTAAGGCTTTATCAAATCAAATCAAATCAAACTTTATTTATAAAATAGCGCTTCTCATGCACTTTGTGCAGCTCGAAGCGCTTTAACACTAAAAACAGTAAACACACAACATTACAATAAAAACCCCAACCCACCCTTCACCCTTCCCACTCCCCTCCATTAAAGCACATGACCCATGGCTCCCACGTACAATGAATTATGATTATGTAACTGTAAAAGAATAAATAAATAAATAAATAAACAAACAAGTATGGCTTGGCTCTGCTATGAGGAAACAGTATCTGGGAATCCTTTCATACCAGGAGCCAGCCTGGCCACCGGAACATCGCCATAGTGCCCACCCAGACCGGGACAACACCGGGGTCCCCTTCACAGCCAAAAGCTGTAAAATTAGACCCCAGCCGCCCCAGCAAGGGCAACAACTGCAGCAGCAACAACCACCGACCAAGCCGGCAATCCCTGGAGGAAAAGATCCCCTCAAGAAACACTGGGGCTAAAATCATAAGATGCTAAAATTAAAAACATAAAAAAGAAGAAAAAAAAACATAAAATTGAGAATAAGATGCATAAAATTAAAATAAATACATAAAATAGCCTATACTAAAACTAATAGAATAAATTAGGAGTTAAAATCAACTAAAAGCTAAATTAAAAAGGTGGGTCTTGAGCCTCTTCTTAAAAACCTCTACAGTCTCTGCGGCCCTGAGGCTCTCCGGCAGGCTGTTCCACAGGCGAGGACCATGATGGCAGAACGAAGCCTCACCATAAGTTTTGGTCCTCACCTTAGGGACAACTAAGAGGCCAGCACTGGAGGACCTCAAGGTCCGCGAGGGCTCATATTTTAAAAGAATATCATTTAAATAAGAAGGCCCAAGACCATAAAAACATTTATAAACCATTAAAAGAATTTTAATTTAATTTTAATTTTAATCAAAGAATCCACCAGACCGGAGTCCGTAACAGAACAAGATGTTCAGCAGCTGTTAAAGAACGTTTCCGATTCTCTTGTAAGAACAAGTTTCTAACGCAGAAAAATGAAATGAGCTTTTTACTGAGCAAGAGTAGTTCATGACCATGACAGGTAAACTTATTTTACTAAAACGTTTTTCAGCTTCAACTCCTTACAGGTTTCACCAAAGCAGAAGTTACCAGGATGCTTTTCCCGGTACGACCAAACGGATCCAAACCCGTTTGGATCCGGCAACCTCCTAAATGAGTGAAAGTCTGCATGAACCTTCTGCCACCAGACTGCATCCAACGTTGCTGAAGGAAGAAAAGGACGCCTTTCTGCTTTGGTGAAATGAATGTGTGGAGCACGAATCTGCTGGAGATTAAAGGTAAACACAGACTTCAACTACCTGTCAGATCTCATTACCTCCAGATTTACCCTTCAGGGCATTTAGGGTAATTAGGTCCCCAGAAAGCTACCAAACAATCTCCTCAATAGCAAAATTCTACCAAAGCCGATATCTCTATAATCTGAAAATGCCTAAGAGACTAGCATCAACTTTTAGAATAAATACTAATCAGTTATCAGGAAATGTAAAGTGAAGTTCACATTCAAGGTACCTCGGCGGATTTTCTCCTTCCAAACGATGAAAATGGGTTCAGAGTTTTAGGTCTCCTTGTTATGCGAGCTGAAAAACACAATTCTGCTCAGAATTTATTCAATATGTTGTGTTAAAAGTGTCTAAATGCCTTTCCCTAATCCACAAAATGACAGATTGTTAAGAATCCAAAGAGATGTAAAAAAAAAAATCTTATTTACGAAGATCTGTTAGAAAAGACATGAACAAAGAGATAAGACACTAAATTATTACAAAAAATATTTTAATTTATCACAACCAATAGAAAATACACCAGCAAAAGAAAAAACAAAATGCAGCTTATTCTTTTGGCGTTTCTTATAAACAAATGTAACATTTTGTCAAAATTACACTTTGAAGAAAACATTTTCATCCTTATGGCTCTTCAAAAATATTTGCAATCTAACTACAATATTTACAAAATGAACAACAGTTAATAACGAGTCGATGGAAGTCCAAACAAAATGACGAGAAGGCAAAGGTCCGTTAAGAACTTTACAACATGTTTGGCGCCTTTCTCTAGCTATCAGCCCCCCCCCCTGGATCACATATGTACAGCATCAACAAGTGACGTATCTCCTGGATTTCTCAAGGTTGCCGTCACGTAAAAACATTTTGCCAGTCGCCTGTCGATTCGGGAACCACTTCGAGGTCCAGGTCTGATGTCACCCCGACCTGCGGCGCTGCTTCGTCCTGGTCCAGAGGCATGTCCTGAATTTGACCTGCAGGGAAAGAGAAGGAAGGAAAAGAGTCTGAATGATCCCACGGTCAATGCTGAAGATCTGATTCTAGACCGAGAGAAAGGAAGAGTCTCTGCCCCTCTCTAAGGTGCACCCTGCCTTCGCCCAACAGCAGTTTGGATAGGCCCCAGCAGCCCCATGACCCCAGGTGGGATTATAAAATGAGAAAAATGTCGTGAAGAAAACTTCACGACATTTTTCCCTGAGAAATCCAAACATTCATTAAAGTGCATCTTCTGATCTGTTGTAAAAGCGTTCCCAGTGTGTTGTTTTCTAGGACATAGTTGCTGCAGAGCAGCAGGAGTTCATGAGAAGCTCTCCTCTGAGTTGTGGATCAAAGTGTTGGTGCACAGTCATGCAGCTGTTTAGTCTCTCCCGCTAGCTTACAGCCCCTCACAACCCCAACCTAACACTAGCGGTGCAGCAGAAACGGGGAGTGATGTTGGATTGGAGCTGTCCAGCCGTCCAGTTCTGATCCAGATTCCAGCTCAGACCCGGTTAACAAAGACCTTCATGGATCTGGTTGTCCACAGATGGATGATCAGAATGGAGCGGAGCAGGAAGCTTGTGGCTCCGCCCAGTTCTGTCACAAATGCAACAGAATTTTTGCATCTGCTCCTGATTCCCAATAATTTGAATAAAGAAATACTATTTCTACATGTCCCCCATCATCCAAAACATGTGAAAACACCGTTTTCATTGAGTGGCTCTTTAAACAGAGGTTGGATGGGAACGGTTGAGCTTCAACAATAACGCCCTTCTCCGTCTTGCTCGCTTTCTGTGCGGCGCCGCTGGCCCGGCTGAATCAAATTTCAGTCATTTCATAATCTGGGCTGGCTTCCCTCCTCTGTATCTGAAAGTCACATTAATGAAGCTGCTGGGCTGTGAGAGGGCTGCCGATAAGGACCGAAAAAATAAATATTACAGGCCAGCTCCTCACCAAACCCCACTACTGAATCTGAACACCACACAACACAAGGAGCAAAACTTTCCGTCAGATTAAAAGGGAAACAAAGGCGCCGTCTTTGCAGACGTGTTAGGCAGGTGAGGCGAAGGGGGGGGATAGGAGCCTGCAGAGCAGGAGGGGCCCTCCGGGGCCTTTCTCTCTGCCTCATAAGGTTTTAATTTAAATGTGGGGATTTGGTGATAACATGATCACAGATTATGGTTTTCATAAGCTTTTCCTGAGTTCATGCTATGGTTACAGCAAATAATCACCGCGGTTATTAATGAAATTTAGAGCGCCGACCCCTTCAGCGCAGAGAAGAATCCAGAATCTCTCAATCTTTTAGAGACTTTTTTTGGACAAATCAAGAAAGTTGTGAAAACTTTAAATCATTTTCCATAAAGTGTTTATCAAAGTCACCGTAAATATGCTGTGCTTCATGTTGATGAGGTTTCTTTTGAATGAATGGATTGAATCGCTGATTGAGTCAGTTTTCAAACATAACACTTGAACTCAAGCTGCATCAGTTCTTGTTCAAAAAAACATTAAACCTCTTCATGCTCCTCTGGATGCAAAGAGCGGACACCCACGGTGTTTAGACTGGATGGAAACCAGAGCGCCGGAGCAGGTGATCACTTCAAGCTGAGAGGTCCTCTTCTGCAGGAGAGTCTGCTGCAGATTTCTCTGCTGGATCTTGTTTAGGGAGGAATGGCTTTTCAGAGAAAACTGAGGACTTAAATGACTTACAGATCACATGATGCTGGTTTGGGTTTGTCAAACATTTTAGAACACAAATGGGTCAACTGAGATAAAAACTATTACACCCATGGTCTGAGTGAATACTTGATTCTGATTGGCTGCAGGGATTATGTTTTATGTCACTGAGCTGGCCTAAAGTCCAGTTGGTAACCGGAGCAACAGACACTCAGACCACTTGCTGTCCTACGTTATTCCACAGTTGATCCCAACAGCAAGACAGCAGAATAGACGAGTGATTTCATCGTTTCATTTAGCCTGTTTGGTGAATTGATAGACTGAGATGCAGCAGAAGAGAATCTAAGGAGGAGGAGATGAAGGACGCGGAGGACTTGAATTGTTGTTTCTTTAAAACAAACTTTTGCTTCGTCATCTGGACAAAACAGGCGGTAAAAGGTCAACTTTCCCTCTGAACCGATGCTTTGTTTGACTTTGATGTGTACCACTTTCCTCCACTACTGCAGGCTTTGTGGCCGTTACCATGGCAACGCGTCCAAATCACTTCATGTCAAAAAGACTGTAATATCAAGCTTAAAGTACCAAGAAGTGATTTAATCTTCCTTTGGTCAATGACCTTGGTATTAGTGGTATAATGGCCTTCAACATCATCAGAAATGAACGGACTTCACCAAAGAAAACACAAGATCACAGACCATCTCCTTGAACCGGGGTGAACCACATGGGGGACCCAGTGAATGACCTGCAGAGAACTGGGGCAACGGGAACAAAGGTCACTACGGTAACGGCATCATCGTGGATTCAAATCCTGTCTCTCAATCTCCATAGGCAATCTGGAAGATCCAGAGGAGGATTGGAGGAGGTCATGTGGTCAGATGAAACCTCTTTGCTATGGACGGCACATGCCGTGTTTGAAGGAGGGAAAATGCTGAACTGTGTTCCTAAAATACTACATCTGCTGTGAAGCACGGGGGAAAGGGGCACCAAGCCCAGGACGACTGATCTGTATTAAGGAGAGGATGGATGGGGCCACGTATGGAGAGATTTTGATCCAGAACTTCCTGTGAGACCCTCGGTGAGATCATCAAGGATGAAACATGGATGCATCTTCCATGATGACAATGATCCCAAACACATCGTCAAGCTAACAAACTACATAAAAACATGTCAAGGTTCTGGAGTGGTCCAACCAGAACCTTGACTTCAGTCCAATTGAGAATCTGTGGAGAGAGTTCAAAGTCTGTGTTGCTGTAAACAGCAGGGCTCTTGAGAAGATCTGCATGGAGGAATGGACCAAACCAGCAGCTGCAGTGTGTGAAAACATCTGACCTGAAGACAACACCTGCTTTTGACCAAATTCTTATTTTCCAACAATTCCTCTGCAAATACATTCTTTAAAAAAATTAAACTATGTGATTTTCTATCTTTTCTTTTTTTAACAGTCTGTCTCCCAAAGCTGAAATGTATCTATGATGAACATTACAGAGCAAACTCTGCATTTTAGTGGGATAACTTGCACAATCGGTGGCTGACTTGCTGCTTTTTTGCTCCCCTGTATCCGCATCATCGAACAGCCTCATGTTTTTGTTGGTCAAGTCTCGGATGGCCTGCACAGCATGGAAAACGCTGATCCTCATTCTGCTACACACAATTCAAAGGCGGGGGGCCTCATTAGTAGGGGGCTGTCCTGTGGGGATCATGCATATCTGCGTAAAAGTTTGCCAACTTTTTCAGTGTTTCAGCCAGAGCCAAACAAACCCGAGCTGCAGGTGGTGCCATGAAATAACATCAAGGGGCTTCAGAGTCAGTAATATTTATGTCCTGGGGATCAGGAAAACATGGCCATAGTTGTGAGTGTGTGTGTGTGTGTGTGTGTGTGTGTGTGTGTGTGTGTGTGTTGGCACTTCAGGTAATCATTGCCAACACACACACACACACACTGTGACACAGTTTCTGAGGTTGATAATGCCGCTTGGTGCTAAACAAGCTTCCTGTTGTTCACTGCTCTTCTTTCGTGGAAATGATTGTGAGGAAAAGAAAAACAACCCGTCCAGATTTTCAGAGCAGAAATCAGCCAGTGGGCGTCTTTCCGTCACCTCAGCAGGATTTCCCAAGAGTCTCCACACGCCGAGCCTCAATCCAGAACCAAACCTAAAGGTGGCTGCGTGTTCCAGTGTGGATGCAACTGAATGAAACCGTCAAAAGAACATAATTTAGTTCAAAGCATTTGTGACGAATCAGCTCACCATGTAATCTCCCACACTTCTCTGTGTGTGACCTACACTACACTAACCATTGGCTGTATATAAGAACTGGACGGAGACATCGCGCTCCAAACAGGAAGTACCCACTGATACCAAGAAGCCAAGATCCCATAGACTTTTATAGAGAAATAAACAGCTGTCACTCAATGTTACTATTGGTCAAAATAGCAATTCTTGATATTCCTATTTGTTTTGATGATATTTTTCTGTAGTGGCAGTTATGCAAGTTATAAACTGATGCCTCAATAAAAGTTTGTGGTTTTGAAACATAGATTCAATCATTTCTGAAATTAGAACAATATCTGTTGGTGTCCCCCAGGGTTCAGTTCTGGGTCCTATTCCATTCATTACCTATCACGTATGCAGACGACATTCAACTTTGTTGCTCCTTCCCTGACACTGACTATAATAACTTCATTCATTTTTGTTTATAATATATTGGCTAATTTGGTTTGTTTACCAATCCTTAAGTTGAGGGACTCCAATCCCCACTTAAATGCTCAGAAGACAAAAAATAGTTTCCTTTCAACCAAACAGCACCTTGGCTCTCTTAGCTCCTCTGTCCAGAAACCTAAGAGTGTTGTTTGAAAAATGCCTTTGTTTGGGAGGGCACTATAAAGTCAAAAATTGCCTGTACCATCTGAGAAATGTGGTATAAAACAAAACATCTTACCTAGTCCTGGAGACGATTATTCACGCTTTTATTTCTTCTTATTGAGATTATTGTAATTCTCTTTTTACCTTTTTTAACCAAAGCTCTTCAAGTCGTCTGCAGCTCATTCAAAACCTTTAACAGGAGCCAATAAACAAGTACACATAACCCCTTTACCGTCCTCTTCACATTGCCTCCCAGTTGAATTTAGAGATTAGTTTTATTCTTTTGGGCCTCGTATGGACAAACTCCTGCGTACATTGCTGACCTTTTAACCCCCTGCTCATCGGCCTGGTGCCTGAGCTCTTCAAACTAAAAACGTTTACAACCCATGAAAACCTGCCTCAAACCCAGAGGAGACCACGCCTTTCAAACGGTCGATGCTGATCTTTGGAACAGCCTTTCTTTGTCGTTACGACACAGCAACTCAGTTGAGTGTTTTAAAGTCAGGCAAAGAGCTTCTAGTTGATCTAATTTTGCCTTTCACTGTGACTTCATCTTTGTTTAGTCGTTGATTTATTTGAGATGACTTGTTATAATTTAGTGTTTTACTTGGTTATTTTCATCCTAAAGTCAGCCCACTTTGGTTTACTTGAGCAGGTCTGTGAGTTGAATGTCTGTGGGGGTTTCCACCGCCGTAACAAAGACTCTTATTTTCAGGCAGACCCCACTCTGGTCCAAACCAGAGTTCAGGTGAGCTTTCACGCTTGTCAAATCAAGCCGACGATCGGAGAAAATGAACTCTAATGTGCAGCTTTGTGTGCGTCTGGTGGAGTGAAGGCACCCAGCTGCTCACCGTAGCCATGGGACCTCTTCATGTGGTGCTTCATGTTGCTCTTCTGAGTGAACCTGATGTTGCACACCTCACACTTGAAGGGCTTCTTCCCAGTGTGTTTGACCATGTGGACCTGCAGAGCGCTCTTCTGGTTGAAGGCTTTGTCACACTGGCTGCACTTAAAGGGCCGCTCGCCTGCAGCACGGATCAAAAAAGAGGCCATCACTCAGGAGCAAAGAAATGCACAAAAAACTCCTATTTTACAGAAATAACAAACAAAACATCATCAAGTAACTAACGGGAATGAAAGTACTTTTACTCACTATATTTAACATTTCAAACAAAACCTGACAACTGTTGACGAATGTGAAAAACAAAATTTACTACATGGGAATTTTGATAGCACTAAAATCTAAACTTGATAAAAATGAAAAAGGTTTCCTTTAAAGTGGCTCATCTCTAATTAGGTTTAACCGGAGAGTTTGTGACAAAAACCTATTTTATCCCTTTTTTCATCTCAATTTTACTCAATGAAATTGTGATCACCAGCAAGAGCGACCATTCATGTTAACAGTGTATATCCACTAGTATCATATATGATCTACGCATTTCTGAGACCATTATCTTATTAGCATGTTTAAAACTTCATTAAAACCCCATTGGATAGAACTGGATGCATGATTTCTGCCCTGTACTGCACCATCACTCCACTAGGGGCAGTAGTGCAGAAGTTACAGCCTTTTCCTGCTCATTTTGAAACGGCTGCTTCCATAAAGTCTCAAAAACGCTTTGAGGGAAAGTTTTGAAATTTTCAGAACTTCATGGAGAGAATAAATTATTTATTGTTAGACATTTTTAAAGACTAATGGCTGTACTGAAATACAGAATTTGTTGAAAATTAATATGTTGTAATTTTATTTTTATAGAGTTACACCATTATAAAAATGGGTGTATCAACTTTGAGACAGTGTGAATGAAATCAAATGTTTTTTTCCTGAACACTCATATCAATATTTTTTGCATTTTAAACTATGATGTGGTGTCCAAAAACTTACCAAACCATCATGGATACCAATTTTTTTAAATAACAAAATGATATTTAAAAACAAGTTTTTACTCTTTAAATGTACACATCTGACCACACAAATCTAACAATCAAATGAATGCTTTAAGGTCTCCATGAAAAATAATTCTGCTTATAAATGAATACCTCACATGTAAACTGTAATACATAAAACAAGTTTAGTTGCAAGCGGACTCAGGTTAACTGGCTGTCACTCATCATTTGTTACATAGTTTTGGCTCCAACATTCAAAACTCCTTGATTTGTGAATTCATTTATAGATTATTTTTGTTTGGTTTTTCGGTTAATAGTTGTTCATGGTGGAAGGACTCCACAGTTTGGATCATTTTCTTACCTTTGCAACACTTTGGTCATAGTAGGATCTAAATATTGAAACGAGCAACAGTTCTATTAAAAGCTGAACTCCAGTATTCTAAAACCATGTTTCTCTGCACACACTTACACACAATATCCTTCACTTCTTAGTAGATTTCTAATTCCTCTTACAAACTGGTCATGTGTTTTCTAATAAAACTGTATTCCTGAAAGCCTTTTACCCGTGTGTGTTCGGTTGTGTCTCTCCAGCTGGCTGCGTTTGGCGAAAGCCTTCACACAAGACGAGCAGTTGAAGAGTCTGGGTTTCTGGGAGCTGGGAGACGGGCCTGGCTGGTGCACACGCTCATGCTCCTGTGGACAGAGGTTTAGACATTTACATGGATTTATTAAGCTGCTTCTTTACGGAGACTGAGCTCCACTATCAAATGTTCTCCATTAGAGAGAGACTAAAGTTCCTGCACAGATGTGGAGAAAAATGTTATCTATACCTTCAACACAGAAGCTTACAGGAGTTAAAAAAAAAAGAAAAACCACAAACCAATATCCTCTAATGATAACACTGGGATCTGTTTCAATACAAGCATTTTTTTAATAATTATAGACCTTTTTCAAAATAAAGGTATGCATGGATTAAAGACCCCCTCCAACGTCAATGGTGTTTTTGGTGTCTTTGTTTTCCTGGTCCGAGTCAGACTCTGACAGCTGATAGCTCCTATAAACATGAAAGCAGGCTCACTCTGTCCCACCCAGAGGCAAATTTCTGATGAAATTCTGCCGCTCTGCAGAAGCTATGTCCTAAGAAATGACACAGGTTTGGATTTAGGCTCAAAACGGCATCATCATAATCAAAAGACCACTGGGAACACTTTTACATTATCTCAAAAGAGGATTGGAGTGGGACTTTAAGAAAAGCTACACACTAAAACTGTATTCTATATGAAATGTAATACAAATAACCACCACATTCTTTAGAATCATTTTGAAACTTTAAGAGAACTACACAAGGAAGACTTGTGAAATAGTTCAGTCTTCTTAAATCTTTTGGGAAACCATCTTTTGTTGAATTTCAGAAGGTAAAACATGAAAGAGTTTCGTCCCGAAACCAGAAGAGTCAGCAAAAAGTGAAGGTTGGCTCGTGGCAGCTGATAAACTTCAGAACAAATTAGGAAGCTAATGAATTGCAGAGGCGGTGTGTTAGACTACTGGCAGTGCTGATTAGTCCAACATTCAAACTTTCTGCAGTGCAAAGCCGACGGGCCTGAAGGAAGCTCAGAAAAAAAGAGAGAGGAATGAATGGAACCAAACAAACTGTTACTACAGCAGAAGACAGGAAAGAGGCCGTTTAAGACAGAGTATCAAACTCAGTTAGTTTGGAACAGCGGTCCCAAACCCCCGGGTTGGTCATTTGGTAGAAAGAATAATTAACTTAAATTACATCAGTGTATTTATTTCAGAATCTGAAAGATGTTTTATTATGAAAAATGGCCCGATTCTCTGTTCCATCTGTCTTTGTCCGCTAACGCAGGCCAAGGCGCTCTTCTCGGTCATGTGATAGGTTACTGCTAAAATAAAACCCAGGAGCTAGCAAAATGAGTAAAAAACAAACGTCTTTGGAAAGTTTCTTTGCCAAAGGGAAAAGGCCCAGCCAGGAGACAGAAGAGGAGCCTTCAACTTCCAGAGAAAGAAAGCTACATTTAATGGACAGCACTTCTTTTTAGCACCGTGAATGTAGAACGGGGAGAGGATGATGACACCTGTGCCATGTACTGTACTAGGTCATGCGTGTCTAAATAAAAGCTCAGGGTTCGTTCTGTCAGGTTTCTGGTCCGCGTCACCGTAGCGATGCTGCATCAGACTACATCCTAAAGACCGGTCCGTGAAAACTTTGTGCGACGCCGTACCGGGCCGTGGCGTTGATAAGGTTGGGGAACGCTGGTTTAGAGCATACAAGTTAAAAAAAAGAAGCCTTTTTTTCTAAATCAGAATGAAAACCAGATGAGGTTTTTCAAAATTAGAAAGAATTATCACTGTTTACCAAAATACTTTGTTTTATTTGGCCTAAAATGTGAAATAAAATGTTTTAAGTGAAATATTTTATGTCTTTAGCATCAAAAACTAAGTATGGGTGGGAAACCATAAATAAGAACAGAGGAGTAAAAAATAAGTAATAAATAGAAGCAATAAGCGATAAAGCCAAATAAGAAAATCCTCCCTTAGTTATATTTACTAGATTCAAATAAATTAGATATCTGCTGGAAAAGGAACTTTAAAGAAAGCATCATGATTTTTAAAGTTTTTTAATTTAGATGAGGATCAGATCAAACTCCAGACCTGGAGGCCGGCCGCCAAAAACCTGCCTCATCTGCTGCTGATTACCTGGATCAGGTATGTTTAGCCAATGATGAGCTTAAATGGCAAGCAGGTTGGAAAACTAGTCGGACGCCTCAGATTCAGACAATGATGCAGTTGGATTTGTTTAGGGAGCGTTCTGAACTTTGGGTCACAGGGCGCAACAGCCCACAGAAAAGTTGGGTTTACGACTCCACTGTGCAGCTTAAAGCTAGAGAATCATGAAATACAACAATCCTTTATCGGGGTGCTATGAATGATATGACAGCAAACTCTCATTCCTTAGGGATAATGATACCAGGTGGCAGTGGATGCTCCAGAAAAGAGTGGATCTCAATCATTAGATTTGACACTTCAAACTTAATTGATTTCAAGCAAAAATGTGTCTCCGTTATGTATTTATGATCTATTGCAGCCAAATGACAAAAGAGCTTTCAGTTTGGTTTGGGATGACTAACATTTCATTGTCAAATAACTGACCTATTCCAATCTACAAGATGCTAAATTACATTAGGAGTGTATAATTATGTTTGCTTAAACTTCGGGGGCATTTTTTTCTGTTTGGAAACATTTAATCAGCCAGCAGCAGCAGCAGCAGCAGCAGCAGCAGCAGCAGCAGCAGCAGCAGCAGCAGCGGCAGCAGCAGCGGCAGCAGCAGCAGCAGCAGCTGCAGCAGCAGCAGCAGCAGCAGAAGCAGCAGCAGCAGCAGCAGCAGCAGCAGCAGCAGCAGCAGCAGCAGCGTGTTGAATTTAAACATGAACATACTGCGCATCAGAATAGAAAGAATTTGATCATTTGCTTGAAGTAAAGGCAAAAGGATTCAGACTTTCTCCTTTGTTTAAGGGCGACTGATCTCAGAAAGTTTGGCCTTAGCTTTCAGATTACTGATTCCCCCCTTCTATTTAACTGCCTCTGTAAACATAATAGGAAAAAATAATTAAGTTAAAACCTAAAAACAAAAACTTTGTTCCTTTATGTTTTCATTGTTGAGCCATAAATCTTAAAATGCTTTGGGTTTAATAAAAAGCTTCAACTACGGATTTATTTTGCTCCTCTAAGACAATGAAGATGAAAGTACTACACTTATGTCACTGAATTGAAGTACTGGATAAAGACTAATGAGCAGCCGAAGGACCGGCAGACGAAGGAGCTGGGTTACTCTCAGAGCGACACCCACCTAATCCCAGAGTTATTACTCTTAATGAGAAACAAGTACTGCTCAGCATGCTGCAGCACATTTACAGAAACAGCCGCCTGGCTCACAGACTCTGCAGAAACATGGCCAGCAAACCCAACTGTGCTAGTCTCAAACGCACCTGTGTGCCGACGTGCTTCAGTTACTGCCAAACAACAGCACACAAGTTCTTAAAAAGCTGGCGGATAAAGACGTTTTGCCGTCAGCATTCTGTTGTCAAGAAGCAGAAAACAGCTTTACAACGACTCCACATGGAATTAAACTAATTGCAGTGACAACTTTGAAACCATCCTTTGGTTAAAAGGAAAAAAAAAGAAGCTGAGCTCTCATGACATTTCTAAATAAGGCTGTAACGAGTCTCCAAATACTCAGATATTTGCGATCTGTTCCTGTAAATCTGATTACCAATGTTTGTGATGGATGATTTGCAATCTTTATAAATCTAATAGAGTGTAGTAAAAATGCACTTCAGACAGTGTAATTATTGCTCTACAAGACAGAATAATGATGATATTAGGTACACAAACCGTACGCGCTAAGGTCACAGGAAGTAAGACTTAAGAGTAAAGGGCCAGTGAAGGTCCTTATTTTCAAAGTAAAGCTAACACGTGTTTTATGTAGATAAAAAAAGACTGAAGTCCAGTTTACCAAAATAAGTTCTAAAAAGCTAAACAAAAACAACAACAGATTTGTTTCAAATATAATACATTCAAACAATAATAATTAGATTAGAATAAAAAAATAGAAATGGATTTTTAAATATCACAAATATCTTGTGATCAATTTAATCTAAAGATGAAAAAAGTAAGTTTGTCTGTTGGAATCACTGTTGACAGTTTCGGTGACAGGATGAAAGTGTTTTCTAGTTGTTTTTATTTATATACAGTGGGACAAAAAAGTATTCAGTCAACCTCCAATAGTGCAAATTCTCCCACTTAAAAAGATGTAATTTTCATCATCGGTAAACCTGAACTACGAGAGACAGAATGAGAAAAAAACAATCCAGAAAATCACATTGTCTGATTTTTTAAAGAAATTATTTGTAAATTATGGTGAAAACTAAGTATTTGGTCATATACAAACAAGCAAGACTTCTGTCTCTCACGGACCTGTAACTTGGTTACCTGTAGCTGGTTACCTGTATTAATAGCACCTGTTTAAACTGGTTATTTATAGAAAGACACCTGTCAACAACCTTAAACCTTCACACTCCAAACTCCACTATGGCCAAGACCAAAGAGCTGTCTAAGGACACCAGAAACCAAACTCTTGTTCTGCAAAAGGCATTGAAGATTAAACGTGGCTGGGTCTTTCAGCATGACAACAATCCCAAACACACTGTTGCCTGGGTAACGAAGGAGTGGCTTCATCAGTGGCTTCATCATTCCTCCCCACAGCCATCAGCCTATAAAACACCGTGTTAAAGTGACACACTACGGTCCCACGGGTGTTTTTCTTTCACTCATTTATTCATTTACTTTTGTTGCAGTTGTTGTTTTCAGTTGTTTTTGTTCCTTAATGGTTGTTTTTTTGGTGTGTATTTTTTTACTTAATTATTTATATAAAAGAAAAAAAAGTGGATAACATGTTTGCAGTGGGTCACATGTTTGGAGTGGATCACGTGTTTGCAGCGGATCACATGTTAGCAGTGGATCACACGTTTGCAGTGGGTCACATGTTTGCAGTGGATCACATGTTTGGAGTGAATCACGTGTTTGCAGTGGATCACGTGTTTGCAGCGGATCGCATGCTTGCAGCGGATCACATGTTAGCAATGAATAACATGTTTGCAGTGGATCACGTGTTTGCTGTGGATCACATGTTTGCAGTGGATCACGTTTGCATTGGATCGCGTGTTTGCAGCAGATTGCATGCTTGCAGCGGATCACATGTTAGCAGTGGATCACACGTTTGCAGTGAATCACATGTTTGCAGTGAATCACATGTTTGCAGTGGATCACGTGTTAGCAGTGGATTGCGTGTTTGCAGCGGATCACATGCTTGCAGCAGATCACATGTTTGCAGTGAATCATGTGTTTGCAGTGGATCGCGTGCTTGCAACGGATCACATGTTAGCAGTGGATCACATGTTTGCATTGGATCCCATGCTTGCAGCGGATCACATGTTACCAGTGGATCACATGTTTGCAGTGAATCACATGTTTGCAGCGAATCACGTGTCAGCAGTGGATCATGTGTTTGCAGCGGATCGCGTGTTTGCAGCGGACCGCGTGTTTGCAGCGGATTGCATGTTAGCAGTGGATCGCATGTTTGCATTGAATCCCATGTTTGCAGCGGATCACATGTTTACAGTTGATCACGTCTGCAGTGAATCACATGTTTGCAGTGAATCCCATGTTTGCAGTGGATCACATGTTTGGAGCGCGATCACGTTAGCAGTGGATCACATGTTTGCAGCGGATCACATGTTAGCAATGGATCCAATTTTTGGAGGGGATCACTTGTCACTTTTGCAGCTGTATTTATTTTATTTAATTTGAATCTCATTTCTGAATGTCCTTGCTGCTCCAGATGAGTGAATTTCCCCATCGTGGGATAAATAAAGTTATCTAATATAAATCTAATCTAATCAGAAGCATTTCAAGGTCCCTGAGTGGCCTAGCCAGTCTCCAGATCTCAACCCCATAGAAAATCTTTAAAGGGAGTTGAAAGTCTGTGTTGCCCAGTGACAGGCCCAAAACTTGACTGCTCTAGAGGAGATCTGCATGGAGGAATGGGCCAAAATACCAGCAACAGTTTAGGAAAACCTTGTGAAGACTTAGAGAAAACGTTTGGCTGCTGTCTTGTCAACAAAGCTATATAACAAAGTTGTGAGTTGAACTTTTGTTATTGACCAAATACTTATTTTCCACCATAATTTATAACTAAATTCTTTAAAGATCAGACAATGTAGTTTTCTGGATTTTGTTTCTCATTTTGTCTCTCATAGTTTACCATTGATGGAAATGACAGGCCTCTCTCATCTTTTTAAGAGCAGGAACTTACATAATTGGTGGCTAAATGGATACTTTTTTTTTCCACTGTAGGTGTTGCTGTGTCTTCATTTCTTCTTATTATCTATTGTAACCGTAGCCAGAGAAACTTTGAGGATGGAAAAACTGTGGAGAACATTTTCAGGATTTGTTGTAAAATGATTCAAAGCAACAGTTTTGTTTATTATTTGTTTACTGCTGAAGTTAACCAGGAAGTTGACAGGAAAACCTGTCAGAGTGTGACACTGTTTAAAGTGACAATTTTCTTTCTTTCAAAATCTTTGTGTTTTTATCCGTTATGTTATGTTTATTCTGGTGTCTTGTTCAAGATAAAGGTATGAACCACGGTGTATAAATGCATATTTTGATTTGCATACATCCAGTAATAAGACACACAGCCTAAGTAAAGGTTCCCAGCCGTATGGCTGAAAGCTTTCAGAAAACTTCAATAAACTCAACAGTGACATAAAGGTTTGGTGTGAGTTTGAACCTTGAGGTGTGTCGCTCGCTTGAAAGCCTTTCTACAGACGCTGCAGACATGACAGCGGTCCTTCCCGTGGGCTTGTCTGCAGTGGCGTCGCAGTGCATTGGCGTTCTGGAACATCTGGTCGCAGTAGTAGCACTGGTTCCGGTTATCAGTGTTCATCTGAGGGTCTTTCCCACCTTTAAGTGCGTGACCTGAGGTCTGGATTGCAGAGGAGAACATGTAGGGTTGGTGCAGATCTTGTGAGAAGGGTCTAAAGACTTGATAGCGGCCGTTTCATCTTTGCTTCTAGGTACACTTGGGAATCTGTCCAAGCACTTACACTGTATCCGTTTCCAGAAGCTCCACTTGAGGACTGGGAATGCTGACTGACCAGTATGACCTGCTGACCCGGGGTGACTGGCTGCCCTGACATTCCAGATTCATTCAGCACTGCAGGAAACGTCTGACTCTGAAAACATGACACCAGTTTAGAGTACTCCAGGTGTTGATTACAGAACCACATAGCAGTGAAGGTGCTCAGGTGTGTTGTGGTACCTGGGTGTTGAGGTTCAAGGTGACGCCATCCAGCATCCCTTGAGCATCTGCAAGGGTCAGAGTGACGCTGCCATCGCCCGCCATGCCGCCCGAGGACATCACCAGGCTCTGGGACACGGCGGAATGGGACGGAGTGGTGGAGGAGGGCAAACTGTGGACTGAATGTTACAGGGAAGTTGAAGTTGTCCACAGAAGCAGTTTGTACCAAATCTCCATACTTTATGTCTATATCTTGTATGTATTTTCCTGCAACCTTAACACACTTTTTGTATTTTTTATATAACTTGTGTAGAATAACTTATGCTGGAGCTGAAAAAAGTGTGGTTTAACAGAGCCTCTCTTCCAAACCGGTGGTTGAGTCAAATTTGCATACAAAGTGACTGGAAGGCTTCAGACTAATCAACGAACAGAAAAAAAAAGCTCTCCGTGTCTCCGAGAGTAGCACTGGGAATATTTTCCACTTGAGCTGAGAGGAAAGCAATTGAGAGACAGTGACATGAGAACAGAAATTTGATTATGTTTTGGGGTGACCAGCCAATCAGTCAACAGAAATATCAGTGGACCATCACACACAATGCAAATCACATTGCTCACATCTTACTTACAGCAATTTACAAGGATCTCTGGAGAAACATACTTCCCAGGCAACACATTTGGCTGTTTTCAGTCATACAAAAGCAACATCACAGTCTGAGAGCAGCCTACAGGGGAACCAAGGACTGAGGTCACAGCAACAATCTAAGAAGACACAAACTGATGTTTCACTCTCAAGGGGGGGGGGGGGGGGGGTCGCTCCGTGCCACTGGTCCCGCCCACAACTTTGAGGCAAATTTCTAATCTGCAGCTCTGCAGAAATGTCCCAATAAACGACACAGGCTTCTGGGGTCTTGGCTCAAAACAGCATAATTATTATTAACACTAGAACGCCCAGGATTTTTCACTTCCCCCTGCAGCGTCCAGAGCACAGCCAAATGGCTGGGTGGCTCGAAATGACTAATTCAACAGCCTTCAATTAGCCACCTTTCATCTGTAAATGCAGCACCAACTACCTGATCATCTGGATGAAGACATGTCCTAGCTAACCACATTCTTTACTCAGATCAGGGTGGGGGAGGTTTTTCTGCTTCTATAGAGCCTCCAAGCTCTGACAAACTTTGACTTCCAGTTTGTCAACTGAAAAACCAAGATGCCTTATTTTTACTACCCTGAGCAGACATTGAAAATGATCCTGGAGCAAGTCAACCCATTTGATTCTGATGGAGAAGAGATATTCCTTCAGCTGGACTCAGACTGATATTTCTTTTGATAAGATTTCATGAACATCTTGTTCTCATGTGCTGATTCTAGCAGTTGTCTATCCATTTATTTTCTGTGCCTGCTCATCCTGGTCAGGATCACAGGGGTCTGCTGGAGCACATCCCAGCTAGTCACAGGCAACTGGGGAGGGGTACACCCTGGATGGGTCACCAGTCCATTGCAGGGTCACATAGATAAATAACCAGGCACACTCACATACACACCTATGAGAGATTTAGTCATTTAATTTAACCACATGTTTCTTGGACTGGGGAGGCAAAGGAGGCCTATTTGACATGTTTTGGAATTTATAGTTTCAACTAGAATTCAACAAAAAACAAAAAAAATTAAAATAAACAAGTGAAACAACATATATCTTTACATTGCTGAAGGTTTTCATTGCTCAGATCTCAGAAATCAGATCACAGATGAGATTTCATTTGCCATCAGAAAAGAGAGGACGACAGAGACGAGACACACTGTGCCAACAGAAAAAGCAAAAGATGGCACGATGTGGCATTCAGAAAAGGTTGGGAGGCCTCTCCATCACAGCACAATTGAATGTTACACTGCTGAGGAAGAGCCTACTGCTTTGGTCAGAAGTACGGTGTCGACTCGCTTACAGAGTTTCCTGTGTTTCCTCACTCTGAACATGCTTCAGACTATTCGGGACTGTGTTGTTCAGCATGAACGTCAGACAGAAGATGACAGCTGGTTCATGGCACTCCCTGAACTAATGGGGTTCATTGCCATCCTCCTTGTGAGGGGGGGATAAAACTTCCATCCATGCAAAACGCAAGATGCAAGATGGTTGGCGAAAATGGGAAATCCACTGATCTAAAAAAACTATGGTCAGAAACCACTTCAAAGATATCATGCAGCATTTACACTTTGATGTCTTCGGCACGCGCATGGAACAAGTTGGGACTGACAGGCTTCCTGCAATCTCCAATGTTTGTGGGTTTGTTGTTCCCAACTGCATCAAACTTTTAACCCAGGCAAAATTCACTGGGAGCTTCCAGAATCAGTAAAAAACCTTACACAGGTACATGCGGCAGCTGAGAAGGCGAAAAAGGAATACCGTGTTTGGTGACAAGCTCCCATACCTGGCAAAGGGAAACGGGCAATATGCCAGGTGAATAGTCAGTATAAGAACAATAATGCCAGAGTGTGGTTTGTTGGTTGCTACAAGTATACCATGTGGCAAATGCAGAAAGGAGATTGTGTGGCAGTACCAAGTATGTGCAGACAAGTAGTGGGTTGAAGATATGACTTTGACCACATGAATTCTCTGCTTGAACATTTCAGTATTATGCCGGTAAAGAATTGTCCCTTGTGCATGAACGATAAATCTCAGCCAAAAAAGAAAAACCAAACTGTGGTGACCTCTTACTAGAAGTGACAGCGGTGAGGGGAAATAGTAAAAACTTGTGCAGCCACTTGGCTTTTCCTTTTTGCATGCCAAAAAAACAGCCTAATGGCTGAGCTGTTCATGTGCAAACTATGTTGAAGGCTGCTCTTTGGGCATGTAAATTTTAACTAATCCAGCCACTTGGCTGTCCCTTGGACATTGTAGGTAGAAAAGCCAAATGGCTGCCCTACGGACGTTCTAGTGTTAAAAGACCACTGGGAGCATTTGCTTGAAGGGGGGCCTTTACCAAATGCTGGTCTCAGCATTTAAATCTTAGCATATTAGACAAACACTTAAGCCTAGTTACAAGTGGATACGAGCTGTCTGCAGGCAGAAAAGGGGCAAATAGGGCTTGCAGGTGCCTCCAGGACATATCAAGATTGTAGACCAGTCAGTGACCCCATAGAGTTAAAATGCTCATGCAAATGTTTTCTATTGCATGCTGCTGGTGAGAGGTCGCAGTGAACGCCTAACACGCAAGGACAGGTGTGGGGGAAGTAGGTGAGACACAGGCACGTTGCACAGATTTTTCATTTTTTCAACCACCCCAACCCCGCAGGCAGTGCAAGGGGCTCATGTGTGATGTTCAAGTGAGGAAGTCAAAGCCACGCTGCATTCACAACGGCTGCGATCCAAACATCAAATCTGTGCCTGCCGCCTCTTTTTTGATGAAATCTACAGCCCGACGGCTTGACGTGCGGCTGCAGAGCGACCGCCAATGTTTTCTTGGACTTCATTCTTTGCCACATCATGGAAAACATTGATGATGTTGAGCAAGTAGCTTGGGTTTATGACTTGGGGAGCTCTAGAGCCGTGTCGGCAGGCACGCCGCCTGCAGATCCTTCAGAGTCTCTACGGCCGCATTTACACTGCAGGTCTTGATCCTCATATCCGATTTTCTGACTATATCCGATTTTTTTGACGACCTGCTTACATCATCTTATAAAAGTGACCCGTATCTGATTTTTGCATTTACACTATACAATGCTGAAACTATCAAACGTAGACGTTCTGAGGACGACGTAGCAGTATTTCCGCCTTCCGGGGACCTCTTTCGTACTTTTGTGTAACTGCGGTTGTCATGGAGGCAAGGCGGCGACGGAAGGAGGCGTTGCCTTGGGCGCTCCAGAGGGGATGCACGGGGGAGTAAAAAAGGAGGGCTGCTCGTCTTTCTCTGAGTTTTGAATGAGGAAGTGTTTGCAGACGTGCTGTACTAACAGTTTGATCCAAGTGTTGAACCTTTCCTGCGCGATGACTTCTCTTTTCCGACTGTAGTCAGAAACGCACGGGAGATTTCCTCGGGGTTCTCTTTTCCGTTCTGAACCCTCAGCCTCCAGAGTGGGCTAAGAGACTCCGAAACTTTTGGGGGAGACACCTTATTTTTAATTTACGGTTCTCCGACAGTCGCCCGCTCCGCGCTCACACCCCCTCTCTCTACTTACACGCATGCACGCGTGCGCGCGCTCACACACACACACATGGTCGCCGTCATACACGCCCCCAAAGAAATAAACGGCTTCTAGCCTGCTGTTCCATAGCAACGGTGTCCCGCTTCATTAGTTACCGTTTGCGTCCGGACCGGACATAACAGCGGTTTCCAACTACGGTCTGAAGCCTGAGGCTGAAAGGTAACAGCTGACAGCAAAATCAGCACAAAAGCACCTTAATACGTCATGTGATCTCAGTTGGTGTTGTCCTGAATTGACGTCACTGACGTACGACTCGTATTTACTGGGGAATATCCGATTTGTCTGCTTACATGGCACACGCAAATGCACGTATCCGATTCGTTTCCGATTTATTTCCACATATAAGAGAGGCCTGTATCCGATCTGAGAAAAACGGAATCCATGCGCTTTTGTCCTGCTTACACGTTCACCGATCATATCCGATCTGTGCCACGTGAGAGGAAAAAATCGGAATTGGGTCACTTGAACCACGCAGTGTAAAGGCGGCCTAAGTGCACTTCCCTCCATCAGTGGGAGCTGCGCCTGGTTATGGCCGTTTTCAGCGTCACTTCCATCCGTCTGTGGCTAAAACTTAAACAACACTACAGCTGACCTCTGGCTATACTTAGAAATGTTGATCATTAAAGTCTTACTGAAAAGCGTGGCATCAGTGGCTTTCCGTAAATAACCTTTTGAGTTTGTAGAGGATTACCGATGCTTTTGGAGAACTCTTTAAAAAAAAATATACCTGATCTCAACGTCATCCTAGTCTTCCATGTATTGTGAATCACATGTTCCATGTAGTGATCAGGCTAAAAACATTTGCTGGTAGCTCCTCCCACACCCACACCCACCTTTTTGGGGCAGTGAATTCGCCACACGGTGAAGGGGAGGCGGTAAATCACGTTTGGTGTGAATGCAGCATTACCGGTAAATAGTTTTTAATAATCCAGGGGGAAACTGTGGAAAAATCCTGTTTTTATTTTAAAAAAATAGCTTCTTTTGCAATTTAGACTTGCTATCTGAACCATAAATGTAATAATTGACAAAACACACAAGAAAACAAAAAACTAAGCTAAGAATTTCTCTGCCAGCAAAAAATGCCTAATAACATTTTTGGATATTTTCAAAAAATGCAGGAATATTTATCTGAATTTAATTTAAAACAGTACCAACTAACCAAAAATTACTTTTACTAGAATTAAATGACAAGAAAATGTTTTGATTAGTGAAATTCAACATCAAACCAGAAGGATCTGCATTTCCAGAGGAAAATTCAGGGTTGATGCTCTATTGCTGAATGAAAATGAAACTTAAAGGGTCATAATTGAAAAAAAAGAAAGAAATGATCAAAGTTGACCATAAATAAAGTGAAAACACCACAATACAAAAAATATACGTTTGTGAAAAATGCCAGAGCCGTATTGAACCAGTGAGCTTCTGCACCAAGGATTTCCATGGATTTCAATGGAGGCAAAAATCCTGGAATATCTGGAAAAGTTCAAGGATTTGAAGGAGCAAAAGTCAGAGCTGGAAAAAGCTTACCATAGTTCAAACCATAGTTGAATGGTTAAAATAGCTGAAAAATTGTAGGAGTTAAGCTGCAAACAATGGATGAAGATACTAGAATAAGGTAAGAGAAACAGGAAAACAATGGATTGAAGGCTTTATAGCATTCAACCAAACATAGGGTGCAGAGATTTTGATTTGACCTTTTAAAAGAGTATTTTTGAGTTATTTTCTAACAGAGCCTTTGATGATTCCATAATAAGCAGAGACACCTTTCATGAAAGATGCCGTTTGAGCCTCTCCACCACCACTTTGGTTTAATCCTGAGATCTTTGACTTCAGCCAGCCTAAAGTCTTTTTGAACCATGAAAGGGAAATATTCTGGCATACTCTAAGCATACTTCAAGAATTCATGTTCTGAGCTCGTGTCGTTAAAAAAACCCTTCAGGGCTGTTAATCATTGTATATTTTAAGACCTGACTGAAAGCTTTCAAACCGCTCCAAGAACTGTAGGAAAACCCGACAAACATCCCACAGACTCTTACTTCCCACCTATTTTCCCTCACCTGCTATTCCAGCACTAGATGGGCTTTGGGGCAGGAGGTGGTCGTTTGTGATGGTCAGGGTGGCGTTTGAGGGCTGGCTGGTCAGCGGTGATGTCAGCCTGATGCTGCCGTTCATCTCGGTGCCGCTGGGATTATTATGCTGCGAGATCAGGTCCTGACCTGCATGAAATAACAGAAACATTTGCTCCAGAGCATTTCCCAAACTCAAACTGGGATTATTTGAAGTCAAGAAAGAGGGAAGCTTTAGTCTCATGGACCCATCATCTGAGGTTGTTGAGGTCTAAGCCATCGTTTGTGTGAAAGGCCTTTCAAAGGTTGAACACCCGTGCCACCAGGCTGACGCTATGTTGACCTTTGACCTCGCCAAGGGGCCGCCATGTTGTATTTAAAAACCGATTCGTCTTTAGTACCAGCCACAAATTTAAACTTCTCCTAGGGACTTCAAGTAATCACCTCCTAACTCATTGAGCATCATTGGGAATCTACTTGGGAAAAAATGTTGGAATTAAAATTTGCAGATTTGTAATGGTGCCAACGTGGCGAGCTCGCAAAAGTGGGGATCCCTGTTTCTTTAATACAAGACTCGTCGGCTCAAGGTCAACGAAAGGAAATGATATATGAACATGTTAGGAAATGTGGGCGTGGTTAGGAAAAACCCTCAGCTGCCAAGGAAATCCAAACATGTCCTTTTGCCAATACTTTTAAAAATGACAGACCTCCTTCAGCCCCAGGTGACCGGAAAAAAAAATGGTTACTATGGAGACAAAACCAACAGAAAAGTTTCTTTTTTCCCATCAATTTGTGACAAGCGTCTCTGACTGGGGTGGCAGAGGGAAAGACTACGGCGCGTTGGGCAGCTGTTCAGAGGAGGGGTCAAAGGGGGCGGCGAGGCCGGGTGGCGAGGCCGGGTGGCGAGGCCGGGCCAAACAAAGACACCATCAGCTTTAATTTCAGTCGAACTTTTTGAAAGACAGCCACAGGCAGACTAAACACTGCCATTTGCAAAGAGGCTCATGCTAATTCAGACTAACAAGCTGCCCAGGTACTGGTTCAAGGAAAAGGCAAATCATTAAAACAAGACAAAATAGGAGAAAGAGGTTTTTCCACTTTGAAGCGTTTTGACAGTCAGGACACTAGCTAGAGCCTGGGGAGTCTGAGAAAAACAACATGACATGTAAATGTGATGTTGTGTTGATCTCACATTGTGTGTGTTCAGAGGTAGCTGGTTGTCTTCTCCCATGTTTAATACCAAGTAAGAATTAGATGCTTTTTAATGTTATTATGGTGCTGAAAGATAATGAGAATGACTGCAACTTAAAATCTATAGAATGTTTCTGCTTTGTCATCAATTTAGAGCTGTAGGGTCACAGTCCTAATAGGTATACATCATATTTTTATTTTCATGCTTTAAAAAAAGCTCAAACTGGAAAAGAATGTTAATAAAATGTGATTTTATCAGCGCTGCAGTATGAAGGATAAGAATCTGAATGAAAGGCTCTGTGTGCAGTAGAATGATAATGAATGCAGCAGTCAGTTTATCTCTGTTGTTTGAGTTATGGCTGTCGTTCTGCGGTCCTCGTGCATGAATAAAGGCTTGGCGGGCCTGCATCCTACCTGATATGGTGAGGGTTATCTCCTGAGGATTTCCTGCAGCGCTGCTGGAGCCGGCAGCTGAAGCCTGGGCCTGGACCTGGGCGAGAGCCTGAGTCAGGCTGGAATTGTTGATGGTCAGAGTAATCTCCTGACCGCTGCTCCCACCTCCTGCCACCAACCCAGAGCTGCTCATGACATGGCTTAAGTCCTGAGAGCCTGCACAACCCACAGACAAGCAGACATATCAATAAATCACAGATTGCATCCAACCATTTAGGATTTTTGGGTCCCCTCTAAGCTGTCGCATACTTGCAGAGTCCTGTTCTGACAGGCCGGCCATTGAGACTTGTGCAGGTGTGATGGAGGACGGCTGCAGCGCCAGGCTGGTCAGGGGGTGGATGACAACGTTGGCGGGCACAGAGGGATCGGTTGTGGACATGAGCTGGCTGCCAGAGTGGGAAACCAGGCTGGTGTCGACGCTCAGAGGCTGAGAGAGGAGGCCACCCTGCTGTAAGGTCTGCTGGAAGAGGGCGTGGTCGATCTGAAGAATGAAAAGGCACCTCAGGTGAAAAACGGAGAGAACAGGAACGCATGAGTCTAGAGGATTGCTTTTCTATCAGATAAATGCTTGACAATATTTTTGGCAGATTGTGAAACAAATCTATGGCAGGTCTGTGAGAGAAGAAGTCCAAATCAGCAGTGATGCTTTCTTCAGGCAGTGTTGATAAGGAATAAAAACAATGCCAAATATTGCCAGAACAAGCCGCTTTTGGAATTGAAATTACACCTGCAGGGTTCTGCAGACATGCAGACTCATACCTGGAACACTTTTCCTTGTTATTGTATCAGACGTCACGCGGTTTGTGAGCTGTGATCTTAACCAGGAGTGTTTTTCTGCTGATACTTTTTATGCTTCCACAGGTTTTAGCTTATGATGGTATCAACTTGTTCCAGATAAGTCTTACTGCATTTATAAGGGAAAACATTGCTCAAGCATTTCTGTACCACTCTAAACTAAAGCAAGCTTTGGAAGGACTGACGGAAATTGAAGAGTTCACTCAATAGTTCCTCAAGATGTGGCATCTCTTTATATCCATGCTCTGATGCTTTTCACCTAACCGAATCCTATCAATCTTCCAACCTTCCAAAGTAAAAGTCTGTCTAAATTCCATTTCAACAAACATGAGGGTGTAGTCTTTACTTTTTTTTAAAAAAAGTAGCCATTATATTTTCATCGTATGAAGTAATCCCAAAATATGTTAAACTAAAAAAACACAGAATATTGAAAAATGACATCATTAATGACATCATTTATCACAAGTGCCCTTACGAGTGGATACCTGTAGGGGACACGCAGGCGGTCACTCTGCGCAGGCGGTCACTCTGCGCAGGCGGTCACTCTGCGCAGGCGGTCACTCTGCGCAGGCAACCCGTAGAGTGAAAATGTGAAATGAAACCTGCACATTGCACTAAGGACCTGCTGGTGCTGTTCACGTGACAAAATGAAGACGCAGAGTGTTGTTTGTGTCGGGATTCTACAGGCGTCCTATGGGAACTTGCACCTGTGCCAGTACCAGTACCTGTGCCATGCTAACGACTGCAGAGCTGCATAAGGGCGCCATGAGACAGCAGCACCCCTGCGGCATACGTATGTGCAACTTACATTATCCTTACAAACACCTCACAATACACGTAGCACATGCACAACACTGGTACTTTCCATTTTCATGAGATCCCTTGAGGGGGCTGCACCTCTCTACAACCCTCCATGAACACAGACAACCCAAAAAGCCAGCTCAACCCCCCGTAAGGGTACATGTGACTGAGGCGTCATCTTAGGAGAGCAACCTCTAGCAAGAATTTGAAGGAGCATATGTCAACAACATAGCGATAAGACAAAAAAGGTCTACATTTACTGTGCTCTTGATGTACTTTATGTAGCAGAACTGCAGGATCCTCTGAGGAGAGCTATGTTTGAGGTTCCTGTTAATCATGAAGCAAACCCTTCCACCGCTCCTGGAGTGCAAACACCCCAGAGTTTCACTCATCTAAGGCCAGTTTGATCCCTTCCGGACAGCTCCGTGATGGGTTTCACCTGTAGTGTGATGTTGTTGATGTTGGTGGGATCGATGCCAGAGATCTGGACGCCGGGACACACCAGGTTGGCCGGTGTCAGCTGCAGCTGGATGCCATCCAGTGTTGTGAGTCCGTCTGGGAGAGACACGGTCAGATCTCCTGCAGCTGTGCCACACGCAAACACAGAGATCTCTGTCAGCCAGTTGGAGCAGAAAAAAACCCATTCTTTCTTCAAGTGACCTAGACGGGGCTTGAACTTGGATTCAAATGTGATCAAATCAGAACCTAGAATTGCTTTGGACAGATCAGAAAGCCTCATCTATATTATAATCTCAGACAGTCATGCAGATCCTCTCTGTCACTTTCAATTACAAGGTGTCCGACATGTCCATATCAATAAAACGTCCTGGCATGTTGCTGCTTTAAAATGACGGTTTTAGATTTTCCATGTAAAAAACAAAGAAGATTCTGAGCCCAACATTCCCCCGGGAGAGGATGGCTGTCATTTCCTGATGTCCCACAGCAGCCCTGGACTGTTTGGGAATTCTGCTCTCCTTTGCACCATTGAGCAAAAATGTCCGCCCTCCCAGGTGGCATCAGCCACTTTTGAAATCCAAAAGTTTACTTTTGTTAATTCTTCTAAAAACGACAAAATGATTGGTATGGAGATGAAACCACAAGAAGTCAGCATTTTGGAAAAGCCGCGCAGCTCTGCAGAGGGGGGGGCAGAGGCAGAAGGACAGAGTGGGTGCGGGTCAAAAGTGGCCACTCGCTCACCGCTGTCATTTATTTGCATTTGCCTCAAAAAATGAGTCCAGTATCAAAGGCTAAATTCTCAAACATTGTTTTTCTAAAATTTCACTTAAATTGGGTTTTTGTCCTCTTCGCTGATAAAAAGCCTGGAAAAACTTGAACAGCTGTGAGTCCCACATCCCCTCTAAAATAAACCCAGATCCAGACATCATAAGGAATGTTTGGAGGCACTTTGATTTCTCTTAAAATACACCAAAAAAGCAGCTTTCTTCAGAAAAAGATCAAAACAGCAGCCATGATTGGAGGAAGTGATGCACAGAGGAGGTGGCTCGTGAAGACAAGGCTCTTTAATCTTCCTGGCGTTGGCCTTATCACACTCTCACATGAATCATGTCGCTCTGAGCAACAGTGCCGATGCTGCACTGTGAGCCTTCACGCAAAAACCTAAATGCACTGAATGCTTGCCGACAGAACGACAGGAGAGCTACTCAGCTGCACAATAGCCTTTCTAAATATTTTCTTCCTTTCAAAATGCTTGTAAATACTACATTTTAAAAATGTGCCTCTGCCTTTTCCTTTTAGCCCAAATGTTCTGAATTCAGGAGAAAACGCACCTGACATGGAAGCAGGCAGGATGGCCTGACCTACAAGGCCTTGCTGCAGTAGGTTCTGGTCGTACTGCCCCGCCAGGACCTGGTTGGCTGGGAGGTAAATGTTGGGGTCAGCGTTGGGAGTTTGCAGCAGACCCACAGGCGGAAGAGCCTCTGAGACCGCTGGCTGCTGGTCATGGCTGGAGGCCACAGATGGGCCGGCGCATTGGTCTTGGTTCTGCCTGGCCTGACCGGCGGACGGGGCAGAGCGTTTGGACTTGCGGCTGTCGATACTCGGACGGAAGTGACACTGGATGTGGGTTTTACGGTGGCCTGAAGTCCTGAAACGGAGTTCACAGAAGGGGCATTTGAAAGGCTTGGAGCCAGTGTGGAGGCGCATGTGGACCTTCAGGCTGCCCTTTGTGGAGAAGGAGGTGTTGCACATGTGGCAGCTGAACAACTTCTGTCCTGCAGAGATAAGGAGCGCGTTGAACCACAAGTCATAAAAAGTCAAGACTGTTGTTCAAATTTCCCAGATCCTGTTTCTCAGTAGAATAGAAATGTGCTAAAAGCAGTGGTGTATTTCTAAAACTATGGAGTGTTCTGCTTCAGTCGCACACAGGAAAGATCTCACAACAATCTGCTGCAGGGTTAGTCAGTGCAGCAGCTTCATCAACAACCAGAACAGACACCAACCTGTGTGCGTTTTGACGTGACAGTCCAGGGTTGATTTCACCGTAAAGGTTTTCCCACATTCATCGCACTTGTAAGGCCGTTCCCCCGTGTGGATTCGGATGTGCCTATGGTGAAAGACAATGTTAAGACTTGGAAAAACAGTCTAAATGACCCCCCCCCCCAATAAGAAAAAGAAAAGGGGCTGACCCAAAACTGCTATTCCAGCCGTTTTGCTAACAAGCATCTCTGACCCAGAAAATTAAATCTGCTGTCTGAATCCTAAACTGAAGCTAGAAACGAAATGTTTGGGACGTCTCGTATAAATATCAAACAAATCCGGACAGAACTCGCAAGACAAATATTCTTCCCAAAAACATGATCTCAAAATATTTTCACACACTCTTGCAACCCTTACAGAAGGAGAGGCGCCGTGGAGACGAGACCCTGCGCTTCCAATCATTTCTGAAGTGAGTGTAATTAGCGAGCCTCACTGCTTTTCACAGCTTCTGCGAATTGCATAAAGTAATTTACTGACATAGAGTCCCTTTGATCTGCACGGATTCGCTTTTTAGAAGCTTATTTAGTTTTGCAAAATACTTCAAGAAACGCTTGTTCAAAACACTGGGACTTGAGCTGCAGCTTCTCTTGGTAAAATTACAGCTGAAGTTCAACGTCTCTCTTGAGTTAGTCTCTGTTTTCAGTATAGGATGAAATGACGACTGTAGTCACCGCCACTGCGTCTTCATATGACGTCACTCCACATCCTGTTTCCAAAAACATGTCGGAGAAATCAGATGGAGAGCAGCTCAAACTAAAAGTCCCGCTTTAATCAATCATCTTTTATAAACCCTTCTCAGTCCCAGATCTCTAATTATGCCGTTTTATCGAAAGGGCTGTGTGTTGGTGGGACCGTTGGTGCAAAGCAACCCCGCCCCCATTCCCTTCCCCACTCCTGAGAGCTCTCTGTTTAGACACTCTCCCACCAGCTTACAGCCCCTCACACCCCCAACCTGACATTACAGGTGCAACAACAATGGTGAACAATGTTGGAGCTATTCAGCCGTCCAGTTCTGATCCAGATTCCAGCTCAGACCAGGAAAACAAAGACGATCACTGATCTTTAGGTCTGACAGTGGATGATCAGAATCACTGGACAGACTGATCCCTCCTCCCTCTCCTTCCAAACAGGAAGTGTCCGCTGGCTCCAAAATGTCAGTCTTCCATAGAGAAATAAACAGCTGTCACTCATTCATTTGTCAGAATAACAATTCTTGCTCTGATAACTTTTCCCAAACATCTCCTTAATTATCCTAATTATTTCTTTCATGAGATTTTTTTCTTTATCACAAGTTATAAACAGACCAATCAGATGCCTCAGTAAAAGCATGTGTTGCCCTCTGGCCCTACCTCAAACGTTTGATTGTCAGATTCTCCTGAGCCACTTTAATGGAAGGGGTGTGAACTTCCAACAAGATCACTCCTGATTGGTGACAGTAGTTGCCCTAGTAACGTTGTCTCAGACCGACTCGGACAAATCACGGTTGACCGGCTCCAAATGGCGGCGCAAGTAACGTGGCGAAATGCGGACTGAAATGGCTTCATTTCCTACGATCCAACCAGATCTGTTTGAAGCAAGATGTTTATTGGATCGACTTATAGAATTATAAAATCGTTTCAAAAATAGATAAATATCGACATTGGAAAATTCAATTCAATTCAGTTTTATTTATATAGCCCAACATTACAACCATAGTGGTCTGAATGGGCTTCATACCGGTAATTGTATAGTACTAAAGGAAATCAGTGCTGCACGGTGGGGCAGAAAATGATATAAAAAGGTAAACTTGCTGGTCATTGTGACTTGAATTTGTACCTTTAATTTACCCGATAATCCTGTCAGAAAATCCAGGATAAACGCAGAATTTAACAAGTAAGAATGACTTTCCGCCGGACTTCCTGTGACTGAGGTCAGGTGTGTTCGAGTCGTTCTCTGCGATTCATTTCTGACTATAACAAGTTCCACTAACACATTCGTGGCATCCATCTGTCAGCAGGACAAAGGTCAACCGCCAACAACCCACTGCAGAAATGGCCCCAGAGCTTCATGGGTAGACGGAGGTCACCTTTACCTCACCAGGTCACTGGGCTTCTTGAAGCTCTTGGGGCAGTAATTGCAGCAGTTGGCGAACTTGGGCTCAGTTTCCAGCTCCACGGCTTTGTCTTTGATTTCGCTGATCCGGTCCCTTTCCGCGGCCGACTGGGCGAGGATTCGCTCCGACACAGAGGCCTCTTCGCCGGGATCTTTGGCCAACTCTGCCGTCTGCTCCTCAGTGAACGTGATGATCTCCAAGCCCCGCCTCTTTGATGCTTTCAGCTCACCGTCCTCATCATCGTCCTCTTCCTCCCCGTCCTGAGCGTCTAGACCTGTAAATGTGACACGCAGGCTCTGTTACCATGTTTATAAAAACATACAAATCTGCACACAGTCCTGTCATCTTGGCCATCACAGTTCTTACAGTACAGAACAACACAAATGTGCTATTTTCCATCCATGACACTTAAAGTCCCACTCCAACCATATTTTAAGATTTTGTAAAATAGTTTCCATAAGTCTTTTAATTATGATTGTGCGGTTTATAGCAAAAACTAAAAAAATAGACTGAAGTTTTTTAAGACATTTGAATCCCAGTGGCAGTAGCTCATTAGAAATAATATTCTGGTTTGTGGGCGGGACTGTTGGCTCGAAGCAACGCCGCCTCTGCCCCCTCCCCATCGCTCTCTTTGAGCTAATAGCTCCAAGCTAGCACTAGCGGGCTCAAAAATAATGGCGAGCAATATTGGATCAATCCAGCCGTACGGTTTTGAGCCAGAGGCCAGTTCAGACCTAAGCGTGAGCGATCCAGCAAGGGGGCGGAGCAGCGGAGTGGAGGCACGCCCACTTCAGTAGCTGCATAGTTAGCCCCAGCTTTTTCCAGCATCCAGTTTTCTGTGATTTTAATCAAAAAATGCTCAAAACACACATTCTTTTATTAAGGTCCTCTATTGGGAGAAAAATGCTACCAGAACATGTTAAAAACACAGAAAAGACGATTTTCATTGAAGTGGGTCTTTAAATAGTACTCAGTGTTTTTACAAAGCCCATACCATGAAACTACCTTGTGGCCCTGCTTCTTTTGGGCTAATCTTTTAACATATAAACCAATTTAGGAGGAAAAACTTCAAAATATAGCAATGAACCCCTGTACACCCACCTACCCTAACAACCCTAACTCTGTAAGTGTTTACGCAATTTACACAAGTCCTGTGAATCCTGAAGCACAGAGCAGCAGCGTTGCACTGATATGCAACGCTTTACAGTAGTGAAATGTGTATATCATTTGAAAACCGGTTTTGCTCCATTATGAAACAATCTATGTAAGTTACTTTATGTTATCTGCAAAGCAGCCTTTAGAATTAGCTTTAGAATGAGCCGATTCATGTTGATGACATAAACGGTCGAAGGTTTACGGTTCAATCTTTAGTGGGCTATATAGATGTTTCCAGTAAAATGTCCGGTGTTTAAAGGTTTGATTTTGGACCCACAGGGTAACAAATAATACAAACTATGGAAAAATCAGGAGTATGCAGCCAAAGCATGAAATCATTTGGCAAAAATGAAAAACTGTCTTTTAAATTGAAACTGCTTGGACTGACTGTGGGGGTAGAAAGGTTGAGAAGCCTCGTCTCAGCATCCTTACTTTGCTCTTCGACTGCATGCTCCTTCTTCATGTGCCTTTTGCACAGCATGCTGGTCCTGAAGGTCTCGTCGCACATGGAGCATTTGAAAGACTTCATGTGGATAATCATATGACGGCTGAGGCTCCCGTTGGTCGTGAACGAGGCATCGCAAACATCACAGCGAAAAGGCTTCACTCCTGGCAGATTTCACAGCAACAGTTTGACATGAGGTTCATTCAGGAAATGAATATTTCTGCGTTAATACCAGTTTGCTTGCAAATGCACAAAAGGCATCTGTGTTCATCCCTCCAACATTGTTAAAGTCAGGGGTGGAGAGTGGAATAGCGCGTTTCAAGCTTCTTTCAAAACAGATTTGTCTGCGATTGAGTTGGAAATGAAAAGAAAGTCAAACATTGGTGGATAGCATCATCAAAACTGCATTGAAGCAAAACAAAATTTAAGAGATTGTTAAACACATAAAATATAAAGATTATAGTTTCACTGATATTGATTGACAAAACAGTTTATAATAAAGTTCAACTAAAAATGCTGTGGAGACGTAAAGCACGCTCACCCGTGTGAGTGTTCAGATGGGACTTGAGCACCCCGGCCGACACGAAGGCTCTTCCACACAACGGACACCTGAATGGTTTCTCCCCAGTGTGAGAGCGGATGTGCTGCTTCAGGTGACTCGACTTCTTGAAACCTTTATTGCACCAGCTGCACCTGAAACGACAAAGAAGAGAAGACGAGGAGTGAGATGGATCTCCAAAGCAAAGGCAGCATGTGGCCTCTCTGCCAATCCTCCCAACCAGCAGCTCTGCTTTGGCTGTGAAAGAGAGGCAGGTCCACGGAGTGAGGAGCATCAGATGGTGAAGGGTTCAAGAGGAGAGGGTCTTAAGAACCGCTCGGCAGGAAACTGGAGTTCTAATTTCATCTACAAAACAACTTAAACACACATTAGGTAGTGAGAATAATGATTGCAGCTGTAGATAAACTTCAACAAGCATAAATGGCTAAATATCTTCATTTGGGGTTCTCTGCTGACTGAAAAGATTTAAAACCTTGTATTTAGACATTTAAGATCTTTTTTCCAGGTTTGAAGCTGTTTTAACTTTTCTTTGCTCTACACCTCTGCAAGATTTTCTCAGAAAAGCATTTATGTCTCATTGAGATCTAGGATCTAGAAATAAGAAAATGATTAATAAAATTAATCAAAGTCATTTTGCTCCATCCTCTTGACAACAGAAAAACTTGATGTAAAACTAAAATAACTCAAATTCCATAGTAATTGTTGCTTCAATTATTATTCAATAAATGTTGACAAGTTAGACTGAGGTTGATTTCCATTATTTTGGAAACAAAAATTTAGATTTATGTTTTAAGACAAGACAAGTGCTGGTTTACTGTACTGAGAGCATATCCTTGTTTTCATCCCATTTTGTTCTAAAGTAAGTTATTGAGACGTTTTACACTACTTTTTGTCACTGTAGCCCAAATGAACTGCTATTAGGTACATAAAACTCAAAAACTACTAACCATTTGCTTAGAACGAGCTAAAAAATACTGTATTTTCCTCACTATTCAGGAATTATAAGGCGCTCCATAAATGAATGGTTTCTTTTTGAATTGATGTCATAACAAGGTGCAGCAAACTATAAGGTACACTCAAGTGAGACAAAAGAGTCAGAGATAGTTCAGTCAGACTTTAACTGTGCTCACAGTAACTCTAAAGCATCTATGCGCTACATGTTAGCGTGTTGCAATGGCGTGCGTCATGAATTCCAACGTTAGCCACGTTAAAAGCGTTAGCCAGGTTAACATATTCACAGTGTCTGTGACTCCCAATTTTGTTTTCAACGTGTCAAACAACAGACTGATGCCACTAAAACAAACGTTGGAGGGAAACCCCAACCCAGTTAGTAACACGTAAAATAAAAAAAAACCCAGTCTAACACGGCTACACGTTAACTACACACAGTGTCTTTACAATAACACTCAACCAGTGCTCCACTTTAAATGACTTTAACTATGAACACCAGCAGATGTATCATCCATATATAAGGTGCTCTGGATTATAAGGCGCGCTGTTGCTTTGTGAAATTAAACGGTATAATTGGGCTGCATAAGATTCAGTTTTAAGAATTTCTATCTGGAAATGTTTTTTTGGCTTATTTTTCCCCTTTTGAATGCTTTGGTGAACCTCTGTTTCTAGATTTAATATGTTACTAAAAGATTTTCTGGCTTAGTAAAACTGCCTTGCTGGATGGACATCTGACTTTACTACATTCTAGTCATTTTCTCCTTCAGATTAGCTATTTTCCTATTGTTGGGTATCTTTTTTTGTACTGTTTGTGTCTTTTTTTTTAATTGGACAAAAACCTTTCTTCAATGTCTTTCTAAAAGGATTTGGACACATCAAAATGAAACGCGTCTAAATGTTGGAGGGCAGCTTTGCTACCATTTTAAATCATGATCCTTTTGGATTTCTATCACTTCCCTGCAAAATTGAATGTTCATCGTAAAGCCTGCTTGACATTAACAATGATAGCTCTTGTTCTGCTGCTCTACCTGACCTTATAATGCTTTCCAGGAGCTAAATGTAGAATTTCTGGCTCAGAAAGCCAAACGTTAAACTCTTCTGTCTGCAGGTCAAACTAATCCAACATAAACCCGCTTTTTTCCTGAGATGGATTCAGATAAACTCTTGCAGACTGAATCTGACTTGAGCAAAACCTGAAATGATGAGCAGACAACAAAAGGCTAAGGCGCCGCAGTGAAAGTGTTGAGTGAATAAAGGCAGACGTTGAGCTGGGAGAAGTCACTGAATACCAATTGGTGCTTTTATACAGCTTGTAATTCAAGACACGGTGTGAAGAAGCGAGAATTTTCTGCTTTAACAGAAACCTGCAGAAGAGGTGCAGACCTGTAGGCTCTCTTGCTGTTTTCTTCACTGTCTTCCTGGAAGTCTGGAGTTTCTGTCAGCTGAAGCTCATTCTGACTGTTTGGCTGCAGAAGTCCATTTGTCTGGAATAATAAAGACAAACACAAATCAAGACAATATTACTGTGTTCAGACGTGACCAGTTTCTCTGCAGTCCTCCCACACGACCTACAGGAACCTCGACCCCCTCTTTAGTCTGGCCCTGCCGGCCTGTGGGGGGGGCGTTCTCTGATGTGACTCTTCCCAAGGTTCCCCTCCCCCACTCCTGTCTCTGCATTCCTCAGGCCTTGAACAATAAAGTTTTTAGTAAATCACCCAAAAAAAAACACCAAACACACCTTTAAGACAGGAATATATAAAAACTAATGGAAAAGAAAGTGATTAAAGGGCAATTAGACAATCAGAGGAAATTAGTATGAACTGTTTTAAATGATGTTAAAATATACGAAAGGGTTCAATTAAAAGATTAAATAAATAATTGAATTACTATCGATGAGGCAGACAGAAAGAACAAATAAAAGACATTCTTCTCTTCATTCTTAAAGTAGCAGACAATCCCAAAAGCAGGAGGAGGTCAAATGAAGCCTCTCCCATGTCTAGCTCTTTCTGAGGTTTCATTCACAGCTCACACATGGAACAGCTCATCACAGGAAGCAGACCAACAACTCTAAAGATCTGCTAGTGTACAAGAATGCAGCTTATCGTTTTAAAGGGCCAAATTTGTCTGCTTTTAAGTGTTTCATCATGTTAATTAAATGGACCGTTCACCCGTTTCTGAGTATTCCTCTAAAAACCTGCGCTCTGAGCACCAGCCCACCCCATCCCACGAGTATGAGCGGCTTCTCACATGGAAATTGGATGTTGTTTTTCATGGGTGAAACGCAGACACGCTGCTGACGCCACGAAATGAAAGCCAAAGGCGGAGCCTCGGAGATCCAGACACCTTACTTAGTTGGAAAATGAAATGGTGAAAATAACTCATATTTCATTCAGAATGTTCTTTAGTGTGGCTACAGTAATATGATATGTATTACAATAGTTTACTTGTACATAGTACAAGCTTTTTAACTCAGTGGTCCCCAACCCCCAAGCTGAGGTCCGGTACTGGTCTACGGGACAGTTGGTACGGGGCTGCAGGGACAAAAACACTCTCTAGGTAGATTTAAAAAAAATAAAATTCACTCTAAAGGAAGTTTTATTTTGGAAAACTTCTGGATTCTTCACCACATCTGGATCGTTCTTGATGCATGTAAAGTCGCTCGGACACGTGTCAAAAATCTATCCACCAAGCGACGGCGCCGACCACCAAACTGAAAGCCCAAATCTAACAAAGTTGATGTAAAACGAATACATTTAAGGTTTGTGAAAAAACACAACCGTGTCTGATAATAGAAGAACCTAAGATGTCAGGAAAACTAACATCTGGAAAGTTTCTCTCCATTCACAGACCAGAGCCAGTGAGGAAAAAGAAAAGTCTTTGACTTGAAAATAAAGGAAATCTGCGTTTAACAGACAAGAACCAGTAGTCTTCACTCCTTATTTGGATATATTGTGATAGCTGTTCCAACAGACCATAATATTAAAGCATAACATCCATGTGTCCAAGTTTACACAGATGCTGCTAATAAAGTTGCTCAAATGGTGAAATCCTGTTTTAGTGACCGATTTTCTTTTTGCATTTATGCATCAACCCTCAGAGTTGGACGAGGTTGAAGTTGGCGTCTGATTTTGTAACTTAAACTTTGACAGTTATGCGTTTATGGGAAAATCTATTTCCCATTTAAATGGTTTTTACATAAAGTCTAGAGTTAATAATGATTAATTGTAATTGTTGGGAGACTCAAGGTCACCTTACAGCAGATGATCCATAAAGATAAATATAATACAAATTAAACAACCAGTAATAATGCAATATCAAAATGGAAAAGCAGAAAGAGTGTACGCATAAAGTTTAAAGCAGCTGCAGATAATTCACAGAGGATCAAGATCAACTTTACCCTCAAGAGTTAAGGGAAACTAAAAAAGAAAATCAGACGCACACTTCAGCCTCACACAGGCCAGTCCGGACAATATTGCCTGAAGATAAACCGTGTCCTGATAGAGATGGAGACCAATGATTTGATAACACACACTCAAAATGCTCACAACTATCAAAGAAATAAAATTATCTTCTAAAAAACCCAACTTAGAATCAGTGAACTACAGTGGACTAATGAGTTCAGACAGACGCAGAACTGACCGCCTCGGCGCCGGAGACGTGGAGCAGGTTTGGAGGGTGATAGCTGGAGGACAGGGCCTGAGACTCCAGAGTGCTGGAGTCCTGAAGCTGCTGGACTGTGGAGAACTGAGCCTGACTGTAGCTGGATTCAGGAATGCTGAAGCCTGTGGAGATGAGATCGTGTTTCTGCTCAGAAAGATCAAACTTTCATCAAGGAGAAGGAAGTCGACTCTGTGTGACTTTCAATCAAACAAACACAGATTTCCATCAGTTCTGAACAATTATTCAAATTAAAAAATAACTTCCATAAAAGCCTAAAAAGATATACTTGTTTGTATTTGTGCTTTTATGAATAGCACATGAAAGCATCCGTCAGTAAATACACATGAAGGGCGGCTTTCATCCACAGTTGGAGGAAGAGAAACGTTCAGCAGCAAATCAGAGCAGTTTTTAATGATCTTATCAAAGAAAGAGGCTGGTTTTTGTTTCACTAAGGGAAGGAAAGTTCTGTCCTTATCAAACAATTGTGAAACCGTCATTTGTGGTGTGCGGTTGTGAGTGTGCCACATCAACACACCCATTACATTGTTTCAATACTTGGCTTTTCCCTGGACTTCCTTCAGAATATTTCCCAGACATGGCCGGTTCAGAGCATCCCTTTGGGGCTCTCATTCTCATCATAAACACAAATGAACGCCTTCCTATTCAAGGATCCAACATTTTACCAAAGGGGTGACTGATCATATTTAGCAGGTTCTCACAGAAGGGCTTCTGCCTGAGCGCTCTGCAGACAACCAACACGTGTTGCTATGTTCATGCTATGTTAAGCTCAGACAAATGAGCTTTTGTGCTCTGGGGTTTTGTTTAATTGGATGATAATCAACACCATACGTCTTCACCGGTAAAACAAAATAACCTAAATCTGTTGTGGTCAGATGGAGACGTTCTGCCTCTGCAGACGGACTGAAAAGGACCGTCACTGATTGGGTGACGCTGTAAGGCGGCTGATTGGCTGATTATTGGAGATCAATCCGATCATGTGACATTTCACACACGAACAAACCATTTTTTTTACAAACGGACGATTGTTTCTGCTGTGATGGAACAGTTTTACAGACATTTCTTATTACAAGTACAAAACTTCTTTGCAAAAGGAGCAACTGATTTCTACAAGTACAAAATCTTTCCACAGACGGAAGACACCTTTTCTATAAATACGACGCCTTTTTACAGACACACAATACTTTTGCAACAGCTGTAACTGTGTGGATCAGATACAGACTGTTACTGATAAACATTTGAAAGAGGAAGAAGGCAGCGTTGTTTCTGTCCGTACCTTGTGTTAGAGCTTGCTGGTCATATGGAGGCTGAGGGAGAGCTGGAGGCTCAAACTGGCTGATATTCTGAGGCAGAGAATGCTGTGAGGTCACAAACGAGTCTGTCATAGAAAAAGACATTCAAGAGAATCAACTCATTTTCTAGGACAATCAGAAGCCATTTTTGCTGCTTAAATGGAAGGAAATGATTCAAAAACGTCTCCTGTAGCTGCGGATTATTTTCAGTTGGTTAACACGAGAAGATTTACAGCATCATCCAGATGGAAGCACTTTGAACGTAACAAACAATTAACATCCAAAAGAAATGTGCAGAGACGGTGAGTTTAATGTGGGTTTAGGCACTGAAACTGCTACAATGAGGCTACTGGAACAGATTAGATCCAGGAAGGGTTGGCCTCATCCAGAATTGGTTTTTCTATAAGATGCTAATTAAAAATTAATAGATTTAAAGGAGTTAAGTGAGAAATTATGTTCTCATCAGTGGAGAGTCAACACGTATGAATGTACTCCTTTGTGCCTCCAGAAGTTTCCAAAGTCCTAAAAAGGTATAGGGGAGATCTCTGAAAGCATTTGGTCCCCCAGTGGGCCTGATCCCAAGCAGCACTCTCCTCTTTCCATTATGTGCATATTACTTTTTCAATTTCTTCACTACAGGAACCTGAAACCTTTAAACTCAGACCTGTACGTCGCTCAGAATAAATCATTTCCAACACAGAAGCACACACTGTGCAGCTGGGGAGCTGGGCCTGCTTCATTCATTTATCTAAAAGTATAAAAATGTAAGTTCTGCAAAGTCATCAATGAATCCACTTCAACAGGTTTGCTGTGCCTTGGCTGGATTGCTGAACTTCACTCACACGGTGCAGCTAAAGAGATTTAATCCCTTGCAATAAGGTTGACCCCGACTTAAATCAGACCGTTCACTGTGTTGTGTCCCCTCTTAACCCAATAACATCTGTCCTCTTTCAGCTCCTGAACCGATAACTGTGGAGGAGCAAACCAACTTCCTAACAGCCTTAATGGATCCACGGGCCTCACCAACACGCATACAAAGCCCACTTTCTCTGCGGCTTCGGGGGCCGCTCCTGGATGAGAGCGTCTAGTTGTAAAGGCCAAAAACGCTCAATGAATCCAAGGCTGTTTTTTTAATGAAGTTTCCTCTAAATAGGATGGCAACATAGACCAGTATAGATGCATTTTGAGCCACACTGCGATCAAAACTTATCTTTGTTCTTCCTGTAAAACGTCTATGTAAAGCCCGTTTCTGCTACGCAAGTTTCTCCCAGCATTTCCGGGCTCTAAAGCTGAACCAGGTCCAGCTTACAGGATTCCGACAGGAGTCTTCAAGTTCAACTTCAGACATTTAGACCTTTTTAAGATTTGCATAAAAACAATTGAGACCAATTTCTCTACTTAACTCCCAGCCGATGGAGGAAGAAAAAACAAAATTCTTGAATTTTAGAACAATTACTCGTCAGTAATGGAGTAACATAATAAAGTACAAATCCTGGACCACAAAAACCCTCATGACTTCATTCCTCACATTTTGGTGCAGTGAACCCAAAGGTGACTAATCAAACAAATGTGTGTGAACAGTCGGCTCTGACATTGTGTCTTGGTTAGATTAAAGCCATCGGATGCTGATAAGAAACAGTCACTGATGCATGTGAGCTGAAGCAGAGCTGGAGGTTGAAGAGAGTGGAAATATGGAGGTAATAAAAAAAAAACAAAGGAAATATGGACGTGGACAAATTCATGGGGTCATTCAGCTACTGGAGGATAACAAGAAGCAAACACATTTCAGTAAAGTGCCAGTTTTGTCCTGGAGAGGAACAGCTTTCCACTGCCCTAGTGTCAATGAGCAACCCGTCTATACACTATATAGGCTACTTTATTTTATTATCATATGCATATTATGCTATATTTTCATGTTCATGTGGGGAAATCAATGAGGCGGCGGTAAAAGACCTGATTGCCCTCTTTGTTTTTAATCTGAGGGTGTCTTGTGTTAATCTGTTCCCTTGAGATTTGAACGGAAAAAAGCAATGAGTAGTGAATTACTTTTTAAATTGGGGAATGACTAAAGTAATTTAATTACTATTGTATCCAGTAAGTGAAGTAAAGTAAAAGTAATTGTATGTAATTGAACCAATATTGACTATGAATCGTATCAGCGACCACAAATTATGGAATGAGTTATGTTATGATGAATGGACCCCCCCCATGCAGATAAATGCAGTTGAGAATAGATCTTGACTGTAAATATGAGTGTAGATGGGGCTTTATGGAAAATGATTACTGTACTAAAGAGCTTGATAAATTCTGGAAACGGCCTCCTTTCAAAGCTTCTTCTCCTGTAATTTCAGCGAGTACGTCTTCATCCTCACTTGCAATCTTCCTCTTGAAGAATCTTCCCTGCATTGCTCTTTTTTCAGTGACTTTTTCACATATAGATTATTTTCTATGCTGCTTGTTTCATTTCTACCATTGCATTAGGTTTCATCTTGGACATCACAATAGTGTCCAGAAAATCCTTTTTTGCTTTTCTTGTCATATTGCAAACTAACAAACTTCCAATTTGTACACAGAAATGCCAACTTATCTGTGAATGAATTGAGCGTCCCCACACAACAAATCAAACGTACCCTGGCTGTAACAGTCATGCTCAAGTGAGCGGATTAATGGATAATGTGAGGAAAGAGAGGGACGTTAATCACATTTGGTGGCAATGATAAGAAACTAAAAACCACAGAGAAACTGAAATGAGGAGCTGAAAAGTCATTTAGAAAAAGTTTTAAAAGGCATTATTTTTAAGAACAAGACCAAAATTGGTATTTCCAGATGTTCAAATTCAAGACTTTCAAGACTTTTTAGGACCCCGCGGGAACCTTGAACTCAACCAATTGGGGAATCGGATTTTGTAGAGAGAAATTGATGGCGTCTCTTTAAATTCACAGAAGTACTAACAGTTTAGAAAATTGATCATGAAGGAGAAATGAATAAATGCGGTTGGCGCCCGGGGGTAAGTATATGACACCAAGTCTTTCATTTCACGAAAAAAAGCTGTGAAAGAAAAATCCCAGGATCTGCACCACTTTGACATTTGGCACCAAGCCTCTTCCAACTGTAGGTGGCAGACATGCGCTGGTAGACAGTAGAAACAGAGAAATAAGCATTTACACTCTGGTCAATGCCAACACTGGGCTAAATGCGTTCAGGAACCTGTGCTTAGCGTGTCCTAAGCACCGCTTCCGTGAAGTGTGTCACATGTGAACGTAGCTTAACGTGAAGATGTCCTCCTCCTCTTCATGGAGTGCTGAGGCTTAATGTGTGTTATGAACAGGACAGGCTTTTTTCTTTTGAAGCCCCACAGATTCTATGAAGGGCAGGCCTTACATTTGTTTAAGAAAGCGGTACGTTTTTCACTGTTTTCCATGGACGCCTCACCTTCTCCTTGCACTAGTGTTTGGTCTGTCAGCGGAGCCTCCAGTGACACCTGCTGGCCTCCGTTCACAACCTCGGCCTGGGTAAGTCCCAGCATGCCTTGCTGCTCTGCTGTGGTGGCAGCAGGTTGCTGGAGAGGCTCTGGATCCATTTCCACTGCTATGTCATGGGCCACCGCGCCCGCTCCTAAAGGGTCTTCGCCTGACTGCGGCTGCAGCTGCTGGGCCAGTTCATACCTAATTTAGCGGGTCACAGAGAAGCGACTTTTACTGACGCACTTCAAACACAACATCAAAGTCGCTGCCAAGTCAGGGCCCAAACCTGTGCGTCTTCATGTGCTTCCTGCAGTTGGGTGATGACTTGAACGTCTTCTGGCAGTAGGGGCACATGTAAGGTCGAAGGTCGCTGTGGGTGGTCATGTGGCGGCGCAGGCTGCCGCTGGTGGTGAACGTGGTGTCGCACATTAAACACTTGTAAGCCTTCAAGCCCGAGTGCGTCCGGATGTGAGCTTTGAGGACTCCTGAGGAGGCAAAACCGCGGCTGCACTGGACACACTTGTACGGCCGTTCACCTGTATGCGACCTGGAACGACAGACATGGAGGAGGATCACACACACCTGCTCAGGGAAATGAAGAACACAACATGTCACAGTAAGAGTTGCAGCAGTGCACATTGTTCTTCAAGCTGCCAACATATTTATTGATAAATATGAGACATGTCAGGTTCATCAGGGGAACATGAAAACTGTCAGTCAGAGCAAATAGGACTCCACTGAGACGAGAGCAATGAACCTGAAGCAGTCCAACCTTTCTGACGGCCCACAGCAGTCCTGGCCTGCAAGGACCATTTCATGATCACACTTCTTCTTTCTAGCTGCACCTTTCAGTAAAAAATGTCGCCCCAGCTGCAAACTCAAACCTCACCTAAATGTGCACGCACCTGGTGAACGACAACCCCCCCAAAAGTGATGACATCACAGCAGGAGAAACAGACAAAAATATGAATGAGGACAAAATCTCTAAAGGGGCTCAAAAAATATTTAAAAATCCACTAATGTAAACTAAACACACGTGCTGGGGATATACACGGATATATTTTGTAATTATTATGGGATGGCCACCGGGACTACGGCTTGGCTGCAGTTTTATGCGAAAATGCGAAATTTGCCGATTTTCACATTTTCCCACAATATGGGAAAATGGAAAGTAGTTAGAGCGATCTTGACAAAATGTTACACAAATGCCACCAGTTTACAACCACAATCAAAGTTCTGCTGACCTTTTATGTGTCAACAGATTTTATGCAGCAGCAACTCAGCTAGTAGAGGCAGGTCAAAGGTCAAAGGGGTGGCAGCTTCAATTTCTCTTCTACTTCTACAAATGGCTGTAGAGATGGTATAAGTGCACTAAAAGATACGAGTAGAAGAATTTAGTGTAAAAGGAACAGAGTAGGACCAAAGCTTTTTCTCTTTACTCTGCCTCACAGCTTAATGTCTTCATTTCTCTGCTTCACTGCTCCTCCTCCTGAAACACATTCAAGTCCTCACCCCTGATAGCATCATCATTAACTGGGTATTAGATATATAAGCAGTGAAGCATCAAGGTAAAAGTTGAGCCTGAGAACAAAACAAGCCTCCACCTCCCACTCCAGCACCTCTCTCCTGCTGACGTTTGATGGATTCTCCTGCTGCACACAGCTGCCAAAAGCAGCAATAGATTTTCTTCTCCTCTGTTACCTGACGTGCTGTTTCAGATGGCTCGATTTCTTATAGGCTTTACTGCAGAACTGGCACTTGTAAGGCCTGTCGCTGCCCACCACCTCCAGGTACTGCTGGAAAGCCAGGCGAGGGTTCTGGGATGTGACGAGGCCTGTTCATAGAGGCATGAGACGCACGGTCATGCAAGCAAAACCCCTCCTTTACATTCATGAGCATGCTTGGCCAGCAACTCCCACCATAGTCTGTGATGAGAATGGGTTCCTGCAACGGGATCTCAGGCAGACGCAGGTTGCTTTTGGACACTTTGGCTTTGTTGGATTTCCGAGGAAACTTTTGCTTCTTCTGCTGGGAGCTTTTGAAGTGGGAGGCGATGTGCGTTTTCCTGTGGCCCGAGGTGCGGAAGATCTTGTCACAGTGAGGGCAGGAGAAGGGACGCACGCCTGACACAAGAGTGGAGAAAAACAGGCAACACCTTAGAAGAAGGAATGAGGGATTTGTTTGCAAAACGAGTTTCCTCGTTTACGGTGAGAACTACGTTCCAACTAGAACCTGCAACAGGTGAAATCTGCTAAGTAGGATTAGCAGGGCCACACACTTTATACCCTTTTCTCAGACATGCAATTTTCTCTAAAAGTTCAACCTTTAAGGGAAAAGTAGGTCCATTAACAAAGATCTGCTCATGATCAAAGATTTATGTCAATGTGACAAACTAAACCTGTTCTGTCCAGGAGACACGACAGGGAGGGATTGACTGGCTTCAGCCAATCAGGATGCAGAACACAGTGCAGGACAAACAAAGTACGAAGCCTTAGTACTGGTTTCTGGTGCATAGCAGTAATATTTTTACGTCTATGTCTCAGTAGGGGATCTGTAGAAAAACATGCAAAACTGCACTGGAAAAATACCCAACGTGAAATGTGAACAGTGAACACTAAACACACAAGCAGTAACTCAGAACACAAGACTGTATCCCTGGTCAAACATTTGAACATTCATAAATAATTAACCAAGAAAGATGTATTGCTATTTATTAAGGTGTAAAGATTAATTGACTTAATTCATGAATCAGCTCATATTTCTACGATTTAACCAGATCCATCTGTCTGAGGCAAGTTGTTAATCAAATCGGCCTGTAACATTATAAAATAGTTTACAAAAAAAATAAATCAATTGAATCCTTTTTGGAACATACCATTTGGATCGAGATACGGTAGGTTTATTTTACTATAACATAAGACGACCAAGTGCATCAGCGTACAACACACGTGTGACGTCATTAACACGCATCAGTCCATCATTCCAGTCCAATGTGTGGACAGACTGAATAAAGTCATGTGACCATCCAGGGTCTAGAATGTTCTAAGAATGTTCCCTTTGGATTCTTTGGATGTGGAAAAACAACAGTGGTGAACTTTAGGAAACTAACATGTGAATGGATTTGACATTCATTCTAGTTTACTTGTTTGTTTGGACACAGATTTCATTTCCACTTGATGATCTGGAAGAAATCCAAGAATCTGGAAAACTGTTCAGTAGCAGGAATTTCTGTCTGAGTCTCTCTGCTGGAAGTTTGGATGAAGATGATCTGGATCCACTGTAGCTCAGAGAATCGGATCGTTCAACATGAACAACGAACCGTATCAGCAACCTCAAATATGATATGAGTCAAACTGTGTTCAAATGAATCCTTACACTCCAGCGGTAAACTAAAAACACAAGTATGAAATCCCGAGGCTTGACCCATGGTCACATTTGAACATTTAAAAAATGAACCAGCAGATGAGATAATCTTCCAGAAAGGTTGAGTTATCAACAGACAGATAGTTGTAAAAGCAGAGAGCAGTCAGAACTGCAGCTGAGATGCATCAACAGCTGATACTACATCACAGGAAGCCATTAGACAGTAAATAGAGACAAACACTAAAGCACAGATGCACATCATAATCAAACTGGTGCTATGTGGTTTTAATCAGTTTTTATTACCAGCATTTGCAAAGAGCTACTGCCTGGATTTAGAAGCTGAAGCATATGCTAAATGATTTTAAACACAGGCTGCATTACCGTTAGGCATTCCCACAGAATGACAATGATGTGTATGTCACTCTGCAGTTATTGTTTGTTGTAGCAGTGAAGACGTGTTTTTGGGTTTAAGTGCATGGCTACACCCCTCAGGGGGGAAATGAAGTGCATCACCGTCAAACACAGATATGCAAATGAAGGCGGCAACTCCACAAGCGCTGCCTTTCCATACATCCAGAGCCATCGTTCCCGTCACACACCATATGGCGGATCCCCAACGCAGCAACATAATACCTGCAGCCCAAACTCTCTAACTGATGCAGAGTGCAGAAGGATGAGCGTGAGAGGGAGGCAATTACATCACAAAATGTGAATACTTTTAGCACAGGTGTAAAAAGAAAGGATCTGCTCTCACCGGTATGCAGCCGCATGTGCACTTTCATGCTGCCAGATGTGGAGAAGCACTTCAGACAGCACTGGCACTCAAAGGCCTTGATGCCCGTGTGTGTTTTCATGTGTGCTGTGAGCGTGCTCTTCACGGCGAAAGCTCGAAAGCACTGCTTGCACTTGAAAGGCTTCTCGTGGGTGTGGATGCGGATGTGGCGCACAAGGTCACTGGGCTTCTTGAATTCCTTGGAGCAATATGGACAGCCGTGCCAGCGGACGCCGTCCTCCTCCCTGATGGAGCCTGCACAGTAAAAAGACATGGGGGGGGCAGAGCGGTCAACTCCCAGGATCCTCTTTTGGGGAATCAAGCAACTATTTCAGGAAGCAGATACCATCTCCATCTTCAAGGCCCGACGTGACACTTTGCTTTCAGGTAAAGCCTTCCTTATTCACTTTGAGCTCACCTGCACTCCCACACCCACAGTGGTTCCAGTGGGTTATCCTTAAGGTAGTACTGAGTTAGGAGGTAAACTGAATTGCTTATTTGCAAAGAGGAAATCCCTTGCTTGTTGTTCATTTAACCCTCTTTCTTTCTTTCCTCCGTCTGTGAGGGGGCAGGCTTAACACTAGAACGCCCGTAGGGCAGCCATTTGGCTTTTCTACCTACAATGTCCAAGGGACAGCCAAGTGGCTGGATTAGTTAAAATTTACATGCCCAAAGAGCAGCCTTCAACATAGTTTGCACATGAAAAGCACAGCCATTAGGTTGTTCTTTTGGCATGCAAAAAGGACAAGCCAAGTGGCTGCACAAGTATTCACTATTTCCCCTCACCTCTGTCACTTCTAGTAAGAGGTCACCACAGTTTGGTTTTTCTTTTTTGGCTGAGATTTATCGTTCATGCACAAGAGACACTTCTTTACCGACATAATACTGAAATGTTCATGTGGTCAAAGTCATATCTTCAACCCACTACTCGTCTGCGCATACTTGGTACTGCCCCAAAATCTCCTTTCTGCATTTGCCACATGGTATACTTGTAGCAATCAACAATGTTTTTTACTGATTCTGGAAGCTCCCAGTGAATTTTGCCTGGGTAGAAAGTTTGATGCAGTTGGCAACGACGAACCCACAAACATTGGAGATTGCAGGAAACCTGTCAGTCCCAACTTGTTCCATGCGCGTGCCCTAGACATCAAAGTGTAAATGCTGCATGATATCTTTGAAGCGGTTTCTGACCATAGTTTTTTTAGATCAGTGGATTTCCCATTTTCGCCAACCATCTTGCATCTTGTGTTTTGCCTGGATGGAAGTTTTATCCCCCCCTCACAAGGAGGATGGCAATGAACCCCATTAGTTCAGGGAGGGCCATGAACCAGCTGTCATCTTCTGTCTGACGTTCATGCTGAACAGTACAGTCCCGAATAGTCTGAAGCATGTTCAGAGTGAGGAAACACAGGAAACTCTGTAAGCGAGTCGACACCGTACTTCTGACCAAAGCAGTGTAACATTCAATTGTGCTGTGATGGAGAGGCAATGAAATCTCCTCATCTGTGATCTGATTTCTGAGGTCTGAGCAATGAAAACCTTCAGCAATGTAAAGATATATGTTGTTTCCCCTTTTTATTTTAATTTTTTTTGTTGAAGTCTAGTTGAAACTATAGATTCCAAAACCTGTCAAATAGGCCTCCTTTGCCTCCCCGGTCCAAGAAACATGTGGTTAAATTAAATGACTAAATTTCTCATTGGTGTGTATGTGAGTGTGCCTGGTTATTTATCTATGTGGCCCTGCAATGGACTGGTGACCCATCCAGGGTGTACCCCTCCCCAGTTGCTTGTGACTATTGTGACTAGCTGGCATGTGCTCCAGCAGACCCCTGTGATCCTGACCAGGATGAGCAGGCACATAAAATAAATGGATAGACAACTGCTAGAATCAGCAAATGAGAACAAGATGTTCATGAAATCTTATCAAAAGAAATATCAGTCTGAGTCCAGCTAAAGGAACATCTCTTCTCCCTCAGAGTCAAATGGGTTGACTTGCTCCAGGATCATTTTCAATGTCTGCTCAGGGTAGTAAAAATAAGGCATCTTGGTTTTTCAGTTGACAAACTGGGAGTCAAAGTTTGTCAGAGCTTGGAGGCTCTTTTGAAGCAAAAAAACCTCCCCCACCCTGATCTGAGTAAAGAATGTGGTTAGCTAGGACATGTCTTCATCCAGATGATCAGGTAGTTGGTGCTGCATTTACAAATGAAAGGTGGCTAATTGAAGGCTGTTGAATTAGTCATTTCGAGCAACCCAGCCATTTGGCTGTGCTCTGGACGCTGCAGGGGGAAGTGAAAAATCCTGGGCGTTCTAGTGTTAAAGACCACTCCCATGAAAAATGTGACTTTGGTGTTTTTATCGTGTTCTTGTGGTCCTTTCCTGATGATGGAGGACATATCTAAACAATATTAACCTCAAAATAGAGTATTGCTTTATTCAAAATGTTGTGAATGAAGAGCAGATAGGGAAAGTTCCGTTTGATTTTTTAATAAAGGGAAAACGCTGGGTGGGCCACAAGCTCCCTGCACCGCTGCATTCTGACACATCCTCTGGCAGACGTCTTTGTTTTCTTCGTCTGAGCTGGAATCTGGATCTATAGCGTACGACTGGATAGCTCCAATATTGCTCACCATTTCCTTTTGCAATGGTAACGTTCGGTTGGGGTTGTAAGGGGCTGTAAGCTAGCAGGATAGCGTGTAAACAGATTGGTGACGGGAAGTGGGGCAGGCTTACCCTGCGCCAACAGACCCACCCACAACTCAGAGGTAGAATTCTAATGAATTCCTGCCGCTCTGCAGAAACTCTAGGAAAAGACACTCAGGTTTTTGGACTTTGTCTAAAGCAGAATTATTATAGTTAAAAGATCACTGGGAACGCTTTCCAACAGATCAAAAGATGATCGGGGTGGGTCTTTGACACTCGAGTTTTTAGTTTGTTTGTTTCCAAAAATCCATTATAGGGTCATTCTTTGTATGATTCAAATGGGAATTACACTAAACGCCGTCTGGAGTCATCTGTAGGTCACTTATTATTAGATTGGCCTTATTTGAATGATCTGGAATGTTGGATAGTAATCATAACCAATAAGCTTCCTTTAGGTTTTTCTAGTTGTGGAGAGCTCAGACACACCAAAAAAAAAAGGAAACAGTGAACTGGACACTAAAGACCATTTCTAAGTTCACACACTCCCCGTATACCTGGCATTTGAATGGGCTTTTTGAAGATGCTCCTCCTCTTCTCTCTGGCTGGTTTGTCTGAACTTTGCAGCTTCAGGACTTCGGCAGCAGAGTTTTCTGAGCTCTGGCTCTGCGGCTCTCTGGACGCGGCGTCAGTCTGAGGAGGGACCACGCTGAGGCCGCTGTTCTCCAGAGCTTGCTGCACAAAGACAACCATCATCAATGCTTGAAAAGGATACAAATTAAACAAGTCAATGCAGCTTTCTGTGACAGATATGAAAACCTGAATCTTAGATTTTCATGAACATTTAGCAGTGAAAAAGCCAAACCACAAGAATGCTCACTTTACTCTAATTATGTGTGTTTGTCTCAGGGAATCTCTGTGTGTTACACATGTTTCAAATGATTAGTTTGTGCATCAATTAAACAAAACCAAGCAGATTACTGAAAAAATCCCCAAATCTAAATGCAGGGAACAATGGTGGTGAAAATGGTTTTCTGAGAAAAAAAGCAAAGGTCAAGAGGACAAAGAACATCAAATAAAAAAAACATCTACAAAGCAAAGACAGCTGCAGTAATCACAGCCATGTCTGGTTTAAACTGATGGTAATGGCAGCTTTCACACACCTCACACCCCAAGTGGTCTTGCTGCTGTTGAAGTGCCCTTCTGACAGGGGGCAATAAGATTTAAACCACACAGAGTGCAAAGCATGAAGACCACTTTGTGAGGGTCCACGACAGCTCTGCAACTTCCAACACTTAAGCAGCCAGCAGCTCCACGGATGAAGGACAATCCTCATCCTCTCCATGATCTACTTCCAAGAACAAGAGCTAAAAGCTTTCAAGGTCCTTTGCAGAACAATTCAGACCCGCAGGTTTTTATGACAACTGCTTTAGCTACACAAAATCAAATTGTCCTGTAAAATCTACAGGAACAACATGATTCATAGTGTGCGTTAACATTACTGTTCATGTACGTGGGATTTGAAGTAAAGTAAATAAAATATCAGCAAACTGTAAACATTTTTTTAAAGTGGCGAGCTTTTTGACCTGCCCTCAACACCTGAGCGGCTGCTCTATGCCCCCGCCACCCCGGTCAGAGTTGCACATGACAAACTGATGTAAAAAAATTGCAGCCTTTTTGTTGGTTTTATCTCCATAGCAACTATTTCTGTTTTTGGTCACCTGAGTGTGACGAACATGTCTTTGTAATTTTTGGAAGAATCTGCTAAAGTCAACTTTTGGATTTCCTTGGCAACGGCGGTATTTTGTTAAGCACGCCCACATTCCTAACATGTTCATTTCATTTAATCATATAATTTCATTCAGCTTGAGTCAGGGATTCATGTATTCAATTTTCAAAATATTCCAGAAATATGTTTGAGCAAAAGGAAACCACCACTTTTACAAGCTTGCCAAGCTAACGCCATTTCAAATCTAAAAACTTTAAAACCAACACTTTTTCCTGACTAGCTTCCCAGGGATGTTCGGAGAGTTACAAGGCAAAAGATCACAATCCCTAGGAGATTACATTTGTACGAGGTACTAAATGTGACATTTGTTTTACAGTAATTCAAGGTCAAAGGTTAACAAAGTTGGGTTATCATTGTAGACTTAACCATGTGGTGTGTGAAATTTTGTGAAGATCAGTCAAACAAAGGTTTTTCTTTTCCCATTTTGTAGGGAAAAGGTGAATATCACCAAATTTCATATTTTCCTGAGCCAAGGTCCTGTGGCCATCCCATAATCCTTTCAAAACTTCGATCCCCGACGTGTGTGTTTTGGTGTCTATAGTGGATTTTGAAGTATACATTGAGCCCCACAAGGGATTTTGGCCCCTTTCATAGGGGTATAACTCCTTTACCCAGAATGCACATCTGCATTTCAGTAGGAAATCCTGCCATGCAAATGTCCTTCACTTACGGAAACAGTTTGATATCAAGCTAACATATTTTCAGAGGCTGAGATGCAAAAACAGTTTCACTCTCTTTCAAATCCCTTTGCCTGTTTCTGAAATCTATGGTTTGTTTGCATACTGATGCCATTTTTCATCCATTTCATCTTTAAACCATATAACACACACACACACGGGTATATCTGGAAGCTTTGTTAACGTATAAGGGAGTCCTTTGCACATCTATTCATGAGCAGGTGTGGGCAAAATGAGGCAACACGTTGTGCTACAGTCACAAATGGAACTGCCACCACGCGATGGGGAGGCAGTGGCAGAATCTTCAAGATTTCACGCCTAAAATTTTGAAAATCTTTGGTGTGGTCATGAAAATGCAGTCGTGGTAAAAAGTTTTGAAAAGTACATAAATACTGGAAATTGGAAAAGTTGCTGCTTAATTTTTCCTAATAGCAATCTGCATAAACTCCAGAAAGTTATGAAGAGTGATCAGATGAATTGCATAGTCCTCCTTTGCCATGAAAATTAACTTAATCCTGAAAAACCTTTCCACTGCATGGCATTGCTGTCCTTAAAGGACCTGCTGAGATCATTTCAGTCATCGTCTGTTAACTCAAGATCGTTCTGTCAGGCTGATTGGCTGCTTGTATTTATCTTTCATTACATGGTAAATGGCTTATACTTATATAAGGCCCAAAGCGCTTTACAGACACACACTGGTGGCGGCTCCACTGCCGAACACTAAATCACAGAAACAAAGATCTACAAGCAGTTTAGCAGCAAACTTTGTGAAAAGTAACATTTGATGACTGTACATGGCGGCGGTCAGGTGTCAGTCAGTCAGGTGGGATGACAGCTAGTCAGCCACACGGTGGGGGCAGCCAGATTGCCGGTGGGCAGCAGCTCTGATCGGCAGTACGTAAATGTCTCCAGACGGTGGCCATCCATATCAAGTGACACAGGCCGCCGGCCACCCGGGGGTAAATAAAAATAGTGATTCCATCAATTGGACGGTGGCTGTAGGGGGGCAGCACGGGGGCAAGGGGGATGGCAGTCTGAAATCGACTGATCATCAGACGATTTTGGGGACCTTGGAGACCCGTAATTATTGCGCTGCTGTCTTCCTACCACCCACTGTGGGTTTTGGGTGGTCCGGGCCAGTGGAGGGTTGTAGAGAGGTGCGGTCACATCTTAATAACTCAACTCTGATCGTCTAATTTCCTATTAGCCAATAGTCAGGCTGCATGCTCAGAGCACGCAGTTGACGTGCAAAGTGGGCAGGTTTTTCACTCCAAGTGCACTAATGGGCCCGTGGTGCAGTGCACAGGATTCAGGGGGGTTGAAAAAACCGAACGACAGGCCTGTGTCTATTCACACTCACCGGTACATGTTGTATAAGTGTGTGCCACGACCTGTCACTTGTAGCATGCCCATACAAAAAAATGAGCATTTCCACTCCTCGAGCGCTCTAGGATCTTAAAATTTCATGCAGGCCATCTGCGTGTCCCGTATAGGTTTGATCACTTTAACCAGCAGACAATTCAAATCCACCCATAAGGACAGTTGTGATTGAGGCTTTACTGGAAAAAGAAAAGTTTTAGTAAGAAGTAGATTTATTGTCATAATGATTAATGAGAAGGCTCACAGCAACCATCTCAAAAATCAGATGACTTTTCTTTTTAAGGATCTATCAGGAGGGGTCCTTCTATAAGCTCTGGTCTAATTTCAATTGAAGCTATAGGAAAAAAAAGTGATTTCACTGACATCAGTGAATCCTTCTTTGTCCATGTTTAGATTGTTCTACTTTAAAGGCTTTCATTTAACTTGCCTGCAGGATATCCTGGTTGATGGCGGTTTCCATGGTGATAGCTGGCTCTGGAGGCTGAGGCTGAGGCGTCTCCCCACTGACTTGTTCTGACAGCTCCAAAAGCTGCTGGATAACGTCTGTCACCGCCTCACCGCCCTCAGAACCTCCCGCCGCCTGACCCGCCGTCTCTGTCTCCTATAGTGGAATGAAGAAGCAGAAAGAGAAGATGAGCGGGAGGCAAAGGGCAAAATGAGCACAGGACTGTGAAGACTGACTAACTTCTATTAGAGGCTCTGCAGAGCATAAAATGAGGTGAGGACGGGGTCTCACTAAATGTCAAAGTCTGAACATCCCTTTGAGGCGCAGGGGAAAAGTGAGGCCAGGCATACAGCCCTAAAGCATGGATCCATCTGTGTTATGGTAAACTATTGTACATTGAGAACATGCAATAAAGACTTCATTATCATACTGATTACCAGAGAATATGAACACATGACAGAGGTCACGAGAAGGAAAAGGGATTCAAACAGAGGTGGTGCGTCCCAGGTGCTCGAGCGTCTGACGGCGGTTCAATGAGGTTTTGGCAGCGGCGGGTTTGAAGCTGTGAAATGCCAAAGGCAACATCGAGGGTCGAACTAAAACACTTTTTGTTCCTTTTTGGCCCTGGCAGCATATTTGTCCTGCAGAAAATGGCAGGGCACCATGAAGAAATCAAAGTCTGACACATAAATAAGGAACAGAAACACAGAAGCAAACTATTTATGTGCTGGTTTCACACTGTAAGAGGCATTCTTTACCCTGCAAATCCCACTGCATCCAAAACAGACACAAAATACAAATCTATTGGAATTAAGATGCGTTTTAAACACTTTGATGAAATCCTCCAGGAATTAAATTGTTATTTTTTGTGAGATATAAACAGTATCAACTACAATTCATTTAGGTGATTTGACAAGTTTTTACTCGCAACTATGTTAGTTATTTGTGTTCAGGAAAAAGATCCCCTTATTTACCCACTGTCTCAAATTTGATCCACACATTTTCAATGTGGTGTAACTGTAGTATAAAGATTTAATTATCAACAAAATTAGAATTCTTTCATTATAGCAAGAAGTCATTTAAAAAATGAATAGAAATAGAGGAGTTATTCTCATCATGAAGCTTTGAAAATTAGCAACATTTTCCCTCCAAAAGTGTTTTGAGAAGCAGCCATTTTTAAATGAGTAGGAAAAGCCCTTCTACTGCCCCTAGTGGAATGATGATGGAACTAGGAGTGTGACGATAACCGCATCATCAATTTTTATTTTTTTACTTTTTTTATTTTTCTGCATATGGTGCGTGATTGAAACTATAATAAACACATTAAACACATTCATCTTTGCTGATAATTTTCTTTTTCTGCTAGTCCTGTGTTCAGACTTCAACGGTTTCCTTTTATTAATGTTCTCCTTCACTGCCTGCGCCGCGCCTCTCACACCCTCTTAGAGCCGCGCGCCGCACACGGCTCCCTCCTCTTACACACACGTGTGCGGTTTTAGAAGCACACATCCTCATTCTACAACAGAAGTTTCCGTCTCGAGGAAATACGACAAATTTACTGCATTCTAATTATTAATTTCCATTGTATTCATTTCCATTGTATTCATTTCCATTACAAGCTGCGTGCGTTCTTAAGTGCGTGACACGGCCGCCCGCCGGAGGATTTTGTGTTTGGGGGGTTTATTACTGTTCTCCTTCACTCTGTAACACCAAACATGAACACGCACTGTTGGAGTGCGATGAATATCACTACATGTTTTGTTTGGGAACTATTTTGTGCAGCGCAATGTTACGTGTCTGTATAAACAAAGGTTAATAAAGAATACTGCATTGTAATTGTATTCATTTGTGACGCGGCTGCCGGGGGATTTTGTGTTTGTTTATTGGGGTTTTTTGTGTGTGTGTGGGGGGGGGCTCTGTGGTTGACCTCGACACCGCGCCCCCTGCTAGTTCATCACAGTGCTGATCAAAAATCCAACACCGTCACAGCTCTAGATGGAACTACAGGGCAGAAGACATGGACAAGTTCTAAACAATGAGCTTTAAAGAAACTCTGGATCATGCTAATGAGATAGGTGAATCACATATAATTTAAATGGATATATAGTGTTTAACAATGAAATTGCATTTTTTAAGACAGAGAAATAACATCTGACAAAAGAGCTAGAATTAAAAGCACCATCAGGGTTGCCTGAGTCGTGTGTTTGAGGGTTTTTTAGTGATCATGTTTTAGAAGAACTACACAGTTTTGGCCACTTTTGAAGGTCATCCAGAATGAAAATGTGCGTTTTCCTTACTGAAGCACCAGAGGGAACGTCGATGACAGAGATGTGCATCTTGCTGATGTGGGCATTCAGACTCCCCAGCTTCTTGAACACACAGCTACAGTCCATGCACGGGAAGAGAGGCACCCCTTTGCTCTGGGAGAGAAGACAAGCACATAACATTACTCATGCATGGAAGACATACTTGCTGCTATTTCAAATGAATGAATCCCTATTGCAGCCTTTTGGCGATGCATACGTCACAGAAGCGGAAAGAAAAGATGGTTTCAGCCCTTATCCAAGAGCCATTAATTATCTTAGGGTGCATGTTTGTGCAGAATTGATTTGGAAAATTAAAAAGAAGGTTTTGCAGAGAGATCACAAGCTGAAAATTGGTTTCTGTCTCTTTCATTTAACACGGCGATTGGTGGAGATAATTCCATGGTCTGCATGTATCAACCTGGTCTGTCTTGGATGTGAAAGCACGCTTTGCTGTGACTAAATTGGGTTGAATACGAATTCCTCAAAGAAAAAAATTAACAAAAATATCCTCGTGAATAAAAAAAAGCTACACTACTCTTTCTAGTTACAGTAATGAAATAATATTAGGCTTCACTTTGTAAGTGAAGACGTGCTCCACTGAGGGAAAACTTTCTCCTAAAGGCTCCAGCTGCATGACGGAGGTGAGTTCTGTCATGAAAACGATTACTTGATGGCTCTTTCTGCTGTACTTTAAACAAGATTATGTTGATGAGTTCCTTGTATTATTTATTGGGGATGAAATGACTCACTTTCCTCTCGGTTCGGCTCAAACTTCAATTTTTGGGTCACTTTTTTGTTTCAGTTCAATACATGATTGATGTATTACAAGAACAAACAGCTAAAAACGAAACCCAGAAAACCCTTTTTTAAATTTTCTAACAATAGAATAACAATAAAGAAACACCTTACAGTTGGCTCAAACTAAGCTTTCTAATAAAAGAGCAAATAATAAAAACTTGTCACTTTCATCACAAACATACTGGTATGCAGTAGGGATGCAACGATTCACTTTCCCCTAACTCAGTTCAATGGTGTAAAATACGGTGAGGTTTTTATTACTATCAGGCATATCTTTAAGACAATAATTGCACAAAATAACAAAACTGCAAGTCTTTATTTTCTACAAAATCTGAATTTCCTGCTGTAAAATAACAGAGACCTTCAAATGAAATCAGCAACTTGAACTTTTATTAAATTCTCCTTATGGTGAATAAAGAAAACACAAAAAAATACTTAGTCAATACCAGTTTGAAAATGTTTATTCTTCTACATATCAAATCTGTGATATAATTTTTTTTAAATAATCTTTTAAATAAAAATAAAAACCGATTTGTTTTTAGTATTAGGAATAATAACCAAGGAAAGTTTCAGAAAAAAGCAGATTATTATTCCAACAAAGGGGTGAGTTTGCATAGGCCATTATGCCGCTTATACCATGGTCACTTACAAAGACATAAATATTCAATCAGTTTTTAGAACTTTATTCACAAAACAGACTATTTGTCATGCGGTGCGTTGTTACTGTAAAGACCACTTTGCCTGCTGAGTCGGCACCGACCTGGACTGCAGCAGCAAAGGAAAGCGGTATCTAAGCTGATGCTCACGATTTGTTCAATAAAGCATCAGTTCAGAGAGACAGTTCACCTCTACCGCTGGTTTTTGTCAAGAAGATGAAGATAAAGTTTGTTTTAAAGAAGAAGCAAAGTGATACAGAACATTTAAGATATGTGACCGGAACTTACTTTAAAGGCAAGCATTATCACTTTTTAATGCACACCCAGCAGCCAATCAGCATCAAGAATTCACTTGGATCTTGGTATAAAGATGGGTAACTACCCTGTACTACCCTGTACCCTATACTGTGGTCGTTGTTTGATCTTGTACCCTGTACTGAAGTAGTTGTTTTTTCTTGTACCCTATACTGTGGTCGTTGTTTTATCTTGTACCCTGTACTGTAGTTGTTGTTTTATCTTGTACCCTCTGCTGTAGTTGATTCTTGTAGCCTGTCTTGTAGTAATTGTTTTTTCTTGTACCCTGTACTGTAGTCAATTTTTCTTGTACCCTATACTGTGGTAGATGTTTTTTCTTGTACCCTGTACTGTAGTTGTTGTTTTATATTGTACCCTATACTGTAGTTGTTTTTTCTTGTACCCTCTGCTGTAGTCGTTTCTTGTAGCCTGTCCTGTAGCAATTGTTTTTCCTTGTACCCTGTACTGTAGTCACTTTTTCTTGTACCCTGTACTGTAGGCGTTGTTTTTTCTTGAAACCTGTAATGTAGTTGTTGTTTTTTCTTGTACCTTATGGTGTAGTTGTTATTTTTTCTTGTACCCTCTGCTGTAGTCGTTTTTTTTTCTATTTAGTTTTTTTCTTGAAACCTGTACTGTAGTTGCAGTTTTTGCTTAGCAGACAGACAGAAATGCTTTATCCACCACAGACGGAGCAGCAAACACTGAAGGACCTGTGCGCTCTCAGATACAGTCTGCTCTGTTTTGGGAACAGTTTCTGTGCAGTCCGTTCTGCTTAAAGAAATGTGGAGCCCCTTTTGAAGATGGTAATTTCTTTTTTCTTTTGTGATGTGTTAGGAGTCTGATGGAAAAGATGCTCAAAGAGATTCCCTGCCATCATGCCTGCAGCACCGGCTTCCTACCAAATGTTCAGAAACGAAAAACACATAATGGTGAAAAAAGACGGTCGGCATGAGAAGGACAGAAAGAATGGGAGTGTGAGTACAGATAAGAATCGGGTAATTATATTCATGAGGGGTGAAGAGACTGAGTGGAGATGACTGCAGTGGAAAAGAAATCATGAGAGACGTAGAGTGGTTTGGATGATGAAAAGATGAGAACACAAAAGAAAAAGGGGGAAATTGGGGCTTGATTTGTATTTTCAAAAATATGAGATATCATTTTAGAAATATGCTAAAAAGGTTTGAAGGTTCTTTTAAGAAAAGATGATTAAAGTTAGTTAACACTTCCTCAACACAGAGAAAATCTTTTGTATGCAGACGAGGCAAAGTCTGATAAAAGCATGAAGAGGTAGAGAAGCCAAAGATTCAAAGATTTCAATCACCTCAACTGTGAAACCGAAAGAATTCAAGGATGTCAGGAAAACCTAAAGGTTTTTTCTGTCTCTTTTTAAGTATATTTATTATTAATACATTTGTTTTAACTATTTTATACTTTCAATTGTATTTTTTCTTCTTAAATTCAATGACTAATGCACCTTTTAGTAAATTTTAATTAATTGTAATTACTTTGAAATGATTATTTACTTTACTTATTATTGTTTTTTCTAATTAACTTTATTTTAAAACTTTAAAAAATGTATTTGATGCTAATGATTTCTCTCTCTTTTGGATGAATCACTGATGAACTGAAGCAAGTGCACTTGTAACTTTACATCTTGTACATATAACAATGATAAATAAAGCATCTATTCATCTGTCTGGCATCCATCTAAAAACGAAATTGTCTTTGTAAAGACATTTTTAAGATGGGTGTTAGTTTTCAGAGAACTAGAAAGGTGCTGCCTGCTTCATTTCCAGAGTCTGACCAGCTGGATGCTAAAATGTTGAATTTAAAGAGTCGACAGCTGGACTTTCACATTTCAGCAGCAGACCAACTGTAAAAACCTCTGACATCTCTGACCAAGTCTGCTGCTCAGCAGAGGAGTGAAGAGACTGTTAGAGCTGAAGAAAATGAATCCCGCCTGCTGATTCTGAAGTAATGAAGCAATCTGAAGTGTCTGTCCGGTTGTGCAGGTGCAAGTCACCAGAAGCAGCTCTTTACAGCAGACATGAACAGCCTCTGAAGTGGGTTCAGGGTGTCTGAGGGTCCACAATAACAGGAACAGAGGAAGAATCAGAACCAGCTAAACTGCAGAACACACCTGCAGGTTTCAGGAAAACTCTGAAAACTCCACTCAATTCCAGTTCAGAGTAAACTCTAATTAAATCAGACATCAACTCAAAAAAGCACTGCTGAGTTCAGTGAAACATCCTAAAATCAATTCAAAGATTTGCAGGGATTAACAGTGTCCATGGCTTTCAAACATTTCTATTTTGCCTCTATACTTATCCTCTGTGTGGCCACAAAAACAACATTCAGGATGTGAAACAGATCTTTTCTTTCAGACTTTTTCCCTCTGCAGAAGATAGAGGCTTCACATCAACATAAACCAGTTGTATTGTGTTGAGACTTCTAAATGATACACACTTCTGCCCATGTCTAATATCCAATAATGGCATGTGGCCTATAGAGGTGCAACCTGCCAGGCTTGTTCTGTAGTGTGGCTCTTACTGAATTTCCTGGTGATCCTTCTCACTTCTACGGAGCCCATGTCCTAACATTAAAAAACTAAAATATTTCTCGTTCCCACAAAATAAGATCTTGTTCCCACAAAATAGCTTTTTCCCACAAGATAATATTCCGTTCACTCGCAATAATTAATTTGTGCGAACTAAATAATTAATTCGTTCTAACGCAATAATTATTCATAAGAACTTGGAAGATCGTTGGGGGGAAAAAATACATTTTTGTCCTCGACATAAAGATGACATGTTGACTATTGTAAGGCTTTTTTTAAATGATAAAATGACAATTCTGAGTTAGCAATGACAAAAACCCAAGAGAAAGCCTGGCTGACTTCAGAGTAAGAATGAAGAACATTCAAAGAGGAATTCTTCCCTCAGGACAAACAGAGACTAAGCTGAAGGTTTGGATGCTGAGCTGTTGTTGCCTGAAAACAACTTTAGCACAGACTAGCAGGCATCAGTTGACCTCTGTATGTATTTGCTCAAGAACAGTGAGACAAATAACACCTGGATGCAATTTTTCAATCAAGGCAGTGCGTTCTGAGGACAGGCCATGTCACCAGGCAGGAGAGCTGAAGCCTACTTGCAAAAATTGCGTTCATTATTAAAATGGTCAGACTGTTTGGCCTTCCAGAAATAATTAACTCACCTCAATCCATTAGCAGCTTTTAGCACAGAACACACAAACATCAGTGTGATCTTATTGAGTGTCTGGTGGTCAAAAATTTAACTGAATGGTTATTTCGTCCTCAAAATGAGATGGAACGCTGGATTGACACAGACATGCCAGGATATTCCAAAATATGCCGTTCAGCTCCATGAGGAGCAGACAAAGAAAAACAATACAAATCAAGCTCTAACTTTGGGACAAATCAAAGCCTTGGGAAGTTTTGCTGTGCTGTTACTCAGAGTTTCTGTCATGGAACCTCTGTTTCCAAAAGCAATGAAACATTTGGGTTAACATTCTGTCCACGGAGCAAAAAGTTCCATTGTTTCCGTCTTTGGCAACGATCGGGCGTCTTTGTTTTTGTCGTCGGTACAACGGCTGAGGACAAAGATGCCTTTGTGTCTGAAGATCTCGAAGGTTGGACCTCAACAGCAAATCATTTCCTTGTGAAACTCTTTAAAATCCTACTCCGATCATCTATTGATCCATTTTCAAAATGCGGTCTTTTGGTTATGATTTTGCCATTTTTTGCCAAAATCCAAAGACCTCCAGGACATAGTTTCTGCAGAGCAGCAGTGATTCATCGGAAATTCCTCTGAGTTGTGGGCGTGACAGTTGGTGCAGAAGTAAGGCTCCGCTCATCTCCCATGAGCCCTTTGTTTACACTGCCAGCTTACAGCCCCTCACACCCCCAACCTAACATTAGCGGTGCTGCGAAAATGGGGGGCCAAGTTGGAGCTATTCGGCCGTGTGGTCTTGATCCAGATGTCAGACGAGGAAAACAAAAACGTGCATGGATCCATTCATCTACAAGCGGATGCATCAGAACAGTGACCTGCTCAACATTTATCTACATCACCAACAAGCTTTTTAAAACAACAATTTTAGTCTGCTCCTCATGCACAGAAGTGCAAATTTAAGCGTGATTTTCTTTATATGTCCTCCATCATCAGAAAAAAACAAAAACACCTTTTTCATTGGAATGGGTCTTTAAACTCCAAAACAGACTTCATTTCACCTCATTTGGGGGCCAACATTGAACTTTCACAAACCTTCTAAAAAATTTTTTTAACCCTCAAGTTGTGAAAATAAAAGGAAAGAACTGCCTGGACTGAAAAACATATACTTTAAAGCCATTTTCTTCTCTTAACCCACTTTCGGGGTCATGGGGTTGCCAGAGTCTAACCTGCCTACTGTTGGGCGAAGGCGGGGTACACCCTCGACGGGTCGCCAGTCTGTCGCACAATGATTACCAACACATCCAGGGAAACTTTACAGTCACCAATAAACCTATGAAGCATGTTTTTGGACTGTAGTTCCCGGAGAAAACCCACACATGCATGGGCAGAACACGGGGAGAACACGCCAACTCCACGCGGAAAGGTCCCAGTCAGGATTCAAACCGGGGCCTCTCGCTGTGAGCACTGATCACTGCCTTTCTTTCTTAAGTTAGGAAGTCTATAACAAACTTTTTACAAAGGTACATTTTACTTTGAAAACATAAAATAATCTTCATTGCAGAAGATAACTGCGGCCATTTCCTCCACAAATCCATCCAGATCTAGTCTGATACAAGTGAATTTTTCTGAGTGCAGAAATCCAGAGAGCCTTGGCTTGAGGGGATAAAGTGAAAACTGGTGCCAGCTCTCTGCGTTCACAAAGACACAATGACCACAGGAACAAGGAAACAACACAGCGGAGGTGTGTGTTTGTTAGCACTGCCATTCCAAATGTCTGCATTGCTTCCACAGGTGTATCACTTGGCAAACATTGTAGACTGTCAGTTTGCAGGGGAAACAAAAGAGCTGGTGCTTTGGTGCACAGACGCATAATAAATATTGAGAATGCGTCTATGTCCTGTGGGCACCATGGTCCATAGTGTGCCAGCTCACAGGAAACCCAGCAGCTCAAAGACCAACCACAGGCTTGGAACTGATCACCTACAGCAGAAAAAACACCTCTGCCAGATTCACAAGAACCCGCAAATGCCAAACCTTTGGAAATGACAAAGGTAGATGTGTGTGTGCTTCTTCTGAAGCTGGAGGAGCATTATTAGAGACCAAGGCTGGGCCTAAATGAGGTTGGATAAATCAGGAGGACGGCTGAAGAGCGGCTGCTGCAAAAGGCTTGTAGAGTTAAAAAAAAAGTACGATTTTGCTTTATTTTCTTTGTCAAAAAGCACAAAAAATAACAAGCTGAAAGCCAGGGGGCTTACTCATCACTGTGTGTGCAGAGCAGGTACACCAAAAGTTCCCTTACTACACAACTATCATCTCCTCCCACTGTTGTGTACAGAAACCCTCCAGCTGAGTCTAGCTTTGCTCTCATCTCCTCTTTTGCTCTCGACTTCTAGAAGTCGCTCAAACAGGAAGTGATGTTACACTGCATCATAATCACATCCGTGTTGTGCCGTTTCCTGCTTCCATGTGCACAGAAGGACAGACAGAATCAGAGAGCAGAGGGAGAAAGCTCCAGGAATGAAGGTGGCACGGTGTGGTGGATGTGGCTGTTACCTCAGAATGAACCCGTTGAACGTGGGAGTGCAGGTTCCCCTTCTGGGAGAAGGAGGCGGGGCAGAAAATGCAGAGGTGAGGCTTCTCGCCGGTGTGCCTCACCATGTGAGTCTGCAACACCACCTTCTGGTTGAACGCTTTGCCGCAGTGCGAGCACTTGTAGGGTCTCTCGCCTGATGGGAGATGAGAAGAGGACAGGATCTGCACGGAGGATCATGACGCTGAAGGATGAAGCTTCACGGGACTAAGATGGGTGAACACATGAATGTCAGCCGCATTCCTGGAAGACTAAACTCCCACCAGAACAAATATTTGGACTTATTTCAAAGCCCCCTTTAACAGCACTCGATCCCCATAAAAGCCATTTTGGAAGTCTCTTTAAGGGAAATAAAGAGAACTGAAGCGAGATCGCGTGACAATCCTGATTTCCTCGTGCGTCAGGGGAGCGGGGAGGCGTGACGTGCAAGCGCGCCGCTTCCCGAGGCGAATCTTCAACCTGTCAGCTTAAAGGCCGATTGAGATTCCGAACACAGCGGAGTCGGCATCATCCACTTTTATTCAAGCAGTGGGAAAGCCAGCCGGCACACAAACATGTGGACGGATGGTAATCAACATGTGGCTGAACTCTGCCGGCTACTTTACCTCGAAACCAGACGGCTGAACAATCTCAGAGCAACACAAGAGCGTTAGAATTTAAACAGCTCTTTAAAACGCGCCACACGCACACTTTTCGCATGACTGCTGACTAATAAGTCGTGTACATTCTTCAAATTATCTAGGGGGAGAGAAACTCTAGGAGGTGGTGGGGGCAGAAGTTTAGTAACAGAAGAAAAGCCCACGTCAAAGAATTAAAATGTAAAACTCTTTCATTTATGGAGCTCAAATACAGTTGACAGAGAAGTAAATCTCTGTGGGTCTAATGACTCTGTTGTGGTTTCGAGAAAATTGACTTTCTGCGCTTCCTTTCAGGCTGGGAGAAGGATGCCGCTCTTATTTTCGGTCAATTTCCCAATTTGCACTTTCAAAGCATTTTTCATCAAAACACTGTTTACTCCAAAACAGAGTGTTTAAAAAGAGAAAGAAAAAAAGATCTGCTTATGGCGGCACAGTGACGGTGACTCATTCAGAAGTCAACATTTTACTAAACTCTAATCCTTTAGTCAAAGGACATAAACCGTTTGACCCCTTTACTCCAGAAATCTACAGCTCATCATCTTTAATTCTTTCTGTCATGGGGGGTGATCCCTTTGGGTTTTTGGATTGTCCGGGCCAGTGGGGGGTCGTAGAGAGGAGCCACCCCATCTCTTTACAGCTCCCTTGAGGCTCGTCCGGCCGCCTTAAGGGACGTCGTGAAAACGGAACGTACCATTGTGGTGTGTGGTAAAAGGATTCGTGAAGTATTTGTAAGAATAACTCACGTTAAACGCACTAATGACGTGCAAGTGATGCTGTCGTACGCAACACTCTAGTGGTTAGTGAGGTACCGTACATGTCACGGCTCCATGCTGACGGTGCACAAATGCTGCACGCACAGGTGATACTCAAGTGCCGTCGGACATCCACACAAACGACGCCCTGATTTCCTCATTTCTACCTGTCAGGCTGCGAGCACAGAGCGTGCAACGGGTGGACATTATTACGTCATCAGCTCTGTCCGGTTGAGGGCGGCAAGGGAAAGTCCAAACAACATGCCTGCGTCTCCACTTCACCCTTACCCCTTCTTATGGGGTCTTTACATGTTCACGTTAAAACAAACTGTGCGTAAACATTTGTGCTCTGCAGGCTCACCGAGTGGTCTACGGCAGTGGTCCTCAACCTTTTTGTCACCGCGGACCGGTAAAACGCAAGACACGTTTACCGCGGACCGGTGTGTGTGTGGGGGGGGGGGGGGTTGAGGTGCAACGCAAGGCACGTTTACCGCTGCCTATTAAAGGCAGATTTCCCTTTTTTAGCGGGTGCAGGTTCCTCTTCTGTCCCTTCATTGGCCCGTTTCCCCTTGTCAAAGCAACTTTCTAAAGAAGTTTGTTTTTTGCTCATTTTGGTTGTTTGGGTTTCATTTTAGCGGGGTGTATCACGTGATGTTTGGTGTCGCAACTTTGACGTGCGTTAAGTGTGACGGATGTAACAGAGAGAATCCGGTCACTTTTCAAAGCATGACGAGAGAGCTGAACCTTCTCTGAAAAGTTTCTCAGAGCACGTCAGGGCATCACTCAGGACGGAGCAATGCTCCGTCGGCACACAGTTTCAGGTCCAGTTTCTGCACCTCCAACTCACCCGTGTGGATTCGGATGTGTCTGACGAGCTGGCTGGGCTTTTTGAAAGCCTTCCCGCAGTGATGGCAGCTGTTGGTGAAGCCGCTCCGATCGATGCTTTTCTTGTAGTTTCTAGAACTGGAGGAGAGCGGCCTGCCGGACGAGCAAAGACGAAATCACAAAGCAATCAAGCAACAAAACTCCTCATCATTGCCACAGAGTGTTTTATAGTCACCATGGCGATGGATTCTTTGGATTACAGACTTTACATTTTGTTTCTACATAAAAACAGGTGCACAGTTTAGGAAATGATGATTTAGTGCTGATAATAAAGGAATCTAGAGTATTTCTTAAGCCTGTCTTCTTATATTTACCAGTGATCCCACAGTTATAAATGTTACAAATTATGAAACCTCAGTATGGTGTTGTATCAGCAGGCTCCTCTTGTACTGGATGACTCAATATTTACATATTAATTACCAATGAATAAATGCCTGCAAAGGGGGGGTAATGTGTGAAATTTGGTGTGATGGAGCTCCCCCAAAGGCCCCTTTAGCGCAGCGTGCTGTTATCAGGCCTTTTCAGAACAAACGTGTATGGAGATGTCATGAGGACACACAGGCTGCTCTCAGACAGCCGCATGTCGCTAAAGGACGCCGGCTTTCATCTTCAATGATCACAGCAGGTAAGAAGGTGAGACATGAAAACAGTGGCGCCACCAGGGGGGGGCTAGTGGGGTGGTAATACACTTTCTTTGTTACTTTTTCCTCAACTCCAAAACAGCGACTGACCGCACGTGTATGCCAAGGTTATTATAGTAAATGAAAACGAACGAAAAAACTAAAACTAGAACTGAAAAAACATTTTCGTTAACTGAAATAAAAATAAAAACGAGACTTTTAAAAAAAACGAAAACTAACTAAAACTGTTTGTTGTGTGTATAAAACGAACTGAAACTAGTAATAACCCCAAAAAATTCTTTGTTTTCGTCTTTGTTAATACATAAGTCTTTTGGGTTGAAATAAAGTCTATTTACTTCACCCTGCTAGTTTTACTGTGTCTCTGACCCCTACGGCATCACGTTGTCTGTGACGTCACATGATGTCTGTCGGACACTGCCGGCTAGCGTGGTCATAGACATTTACATGAGCGTGATGGCTGCATTAACAGTTGGGAGAAAGAGAGAGTCCTATTTGGGACTTTTTTGAATATAACAGCGTCGAAAACTAAAGTAAGTGCCTTGTAGTCGAAGCAGGAGACAACATTTGTGGAACGCTCCTCAAAGGGAAAAACCCTACGAATCTAAAAGTACATTTAAAAAGCGCACAAAAAACGCAAATCAACAGTACCTAGACAGGCTAGCCTGTCGCCCACCCTCCCCCGAAAAAGAAGAGAGAGCAGATAACGTAATGCTGTTATCGGCTGTTGTATTTTAATTTAAGGATGGTTGTCCTTGTGTCCTCTGAATAATAAGTGTTTCAAAATGTATCTTTGATTTATTTTATATCATACAATACTTATTCTGGTGATTTTGAATCATGCACCTGATCAGTGGCGGTTCTACACTAACTTACTCCCTGGGCGAGTAACCCCACCAGCGCCCCCCCCCACACACACACACACACATACAAAATTTGTGTTCCCTATCTTCTATTTAGCCATTTTACTCAAAAAATGCATGACTTTTCTAGACTCGTATTACAGGGGGGTCAAACTCAGTCACACAGGGGCCTAAGTTAAAAACACGCTTAAGGTTTTGGGCCGAAGAAGATAAACATTTACTGAACACACTAAAGCTAAACTTTTAGACCTTTTAAACTGAACTTTTTGAACATAAATATGAATAAAAACAGGAACATTAATCCAGAGTAACTCAAGTTAAACCTTAAATAACTTGTAATATTTTGCTCTCCATAGAAAAATATTCTGTCAAAATTATACAAATATGAACATGCTGCAGGACAAAACAAAGAAAGCCTGGAAATATTGATAAGAAATTACATATCAAATAATTCCATTTTTTTTGCTAGGATGGATACACACACAGAGGTCGGAGTCTGACTCAACAGATTAAGTTGGGTAACAGAAAGCAGCCCTCTGTTTCTACAAAGGAGGGGCCCGACGTGATTGACTGGGGTCTGACCTAATCTTGATGTGACTCCTCATGTGCTCCTTGATCTGAGCGGACGTCTGGAACTCCCGGCTGCACCTCTTGCAGGTGTACACCTTCACGCCGGACAGCTCCTTGCGATGCTCCTCTAAGTGCAGGGAGAGCTGGCTCTGGAGCACAAACTCATCTCCGCACTCTGTGCAGATGAGATTCTGCAGGATTAGAAGCAGATAATACAAGTCAGGCCAGAAAAATCCCTTTCTTTGCGTGTTTTTCATCGGGTCACGGTTTACCTCCTCTTTCTCGTGCAGCATGACATGTGACTTGAGGCTGGCGATGCGGGAGAATTTCTTGTTGCAAACGGGGCAGGTGAAGTCGGAGGTGGTGTGTGTCGACTTGTGTAGTGTGAGGTTGAACTCCATGTTGAACGTCTGTGGGCACTGGTCACACCGATAAGGCTGTAGGAAGAAAAAGGATAATGCGCGTTTGCCTTGATGAAATGCACCTGTACGAGGGTTGAAGCGTATGGTCGACTCATCTTAAGGTGGGCACAGGTGTGTCTTTTAGCTCCCTCAAGGCTCGTGCTGCCAGCTTAAGGGTGGGTGAGAATGGAACGCATAATTGTTGTGTGCATGGTGACTGTCTCATGAAGTATTTGTAAGGAAAATATAAGTTCTAGGTACTAGTGTTGTACGAGTGGTGCTGTCGTACGACCCCCTCACGCCACACTCTAGTCTTTAGCAAGGTGCAGGTGCTAGCTCCTTACTGACAGCATTCAAATGCTGCACGTGGTACGTAACCACCTGTAAGACGCCCACACGAACTACGCTCTGGTGGTCTCACTTCCTTGTTCACACAACCCTCTACAGTGCGCATTCAAGCGGTAGCTTTCCATAAAAAGTCTCTGCACACAAACGCACATTTCAGGTTCCACGTTCAAAACTCTGCCGTTCACGCGTCATACCACATGTCCAGAGGACGCCCGTTTTCAGGCTCTACATACAAAACACGCGTCCTCTGAACGTATGTATGTTGAAATTTAAAGCAGGTCAAACTTTGACCAATCGGGGGTTCGGATTTGGTTATGACGCAATGGCGCCGCTTTGAATTTAAGGAAGTGCATACAGTTTGAGAATGTTGTTCATGTAGGAGAAGTTAATATTTTTGATTTGTGTCTGGCTGGAATTCTATGACACCGAGCCCTTTACATATCGGAATAGAGCAGTGAAAGAAAACGCCTGGAGCGAGATTTGCACTGCTTCAACATTTCACACCAAGCCTCTTCCAGCTGTAGGTGGAACAGACCAAGCAATAGGAGTGACCGCATCACTTGAACAGAATCTGAGGGGGTTGAAAAATCTGGACGACGCATCTGCATCGCACCTACTTCCCCCTTACTTACCCCAACCTGTTGTAGAAGAACCTGTCATGACCTGCACATCACCTGCACAATGCCCAAAGAAAAAGTATGCATGACCATTTTCCCGCTCGCTGAGCGGTCTACGACCCTTAAATTGTGTGTTGGCCATCTGTGTGCCCCATACAGGATTCACCGTTTGGACAGCTGCTATCCACCTGTCAGGGCAAATGAGGCTGAGGCATTAGGAGTCCTCAGTCCTGAACCCCCAAGCGTCTACAGCAGGGGTGTCAGAATCCAGGCCTGGAGGGCCCGTGTCCTGCATGTTTTCCAACCAACCTACCATTGAAGCTCCTCATTGACTGAACACACCTGATCCAGGTAATCAGCAGCAGATAAGGCAGAGTTTCTGATTTGGGCCCCCTGGTCTATAGATTACGCTCCAAAATGCTCCATAGCATGACTATCAGCAGGATGGTCTAACAGACTAGTGTGAAGATCATGGTATTACCAGATGGATGGAGAGGGCAGATGCAAGAAGAAGTCCCCAATGGAGTCACAGTGAGGGGTTTGACTGACAGACTCTTGTTAGTCTTGGAGTGGCAGAGCTCCAGGGACAGAAATGACCCACAGACGCAAACGTTGACTAAAGTCAACCAATAAAGACACAAGGAGGAGGAAGAAAGGAAAGGTTGGTGGAACGCTGACAAAGAACCAAAGCAGGGCTTTCTGATGCTTTTAACGGATGCTTAATGAAGAGCCTTAACACTCACGTCTCACCACAAACATCGACAGCGGAGGCGGCCGGGTAAATTGACCAGCTGAAAGATTAAAGCCTCCTGATGCAGATCTATTTAGAGAAGCTCTGCATCAGCCGCTTCTCTCCTCAGTCCAGTAAACAAAACTGAACATAAGAAGTTTGCAAAGCAGGCCGTCTCGTCAGTGGAGCGGAGTTGAGTCATCAGACGACATCACCATTTTTAGATTTGTCTCCTTTGCAAAGCAGGAAGTTGTTATGTACAGAGAACTGATGCTACAAGCAAATACTAACAATTAAAGTAACAAATAAACAGTTTTTAAAGTCCCACTCCGATCATCTTTTGATATTGTCAAAACGAGGTTTTATTTATGATGAGGCCATTTTTAGACTAAATTAAAAAAACCTGTCATCTCCTTGGACATAGTTTCTGCAGAGCGGCAGGAGAAATTGACTTGGGAATTGTGGGTGGGACTGTTGGCACCGACCAGCCACGCCCCCTCCCCTCCTGATTCACAACGATTTGAACAAAGAAATAGCCAGGAATGCCATTTTAAGCTCCATTTTCTGTACACATGTCCTCCTCCATCAGAAAAATGCCACAAGAACATGTTAAACCACCAAAAACACCATAATCATGCTGAGAGAGGAGGATGGTTTCTAAAAGTCACAGACAGGAGAACGGCAGTTCGAAACTCGTTCCTGATCTGGAGAAGGACTCTAAAGATGTCAGATTAGCAGACAGAATCCAGCTTTTGTGCCCTAACGTTTACCAAAGACGGAGGACAGACTGAGGCACTTGGTGTTTTCCTGGGAGCACAGAGCCTGAGGCGGGAAACGGCGGAGTGGAGCTCCGCCCACCTGTGACAGCGCTGCAGGACAAACTGTAGAGCTGATCCAAAAGCATCCTGTTACCTACAGAACAGGCCTGGTTTGAAAATAAAACAGTCATCTAATCTGCATTTACTTAGAAGATGCAAATATGTTCATCAAGTCTGTAAATAGAAATTTGTCCTACGGCATATTTTCTCAGAAAAATGTTGCTTTTTTGTTGGTTGGTCATTTTATTAAAAATCCATTTTTGCTCGTTTTTAACTACAGAAATAAAAAAAAAACAGTAACAATCAAGAATCAACAGAGACTGGCTTTGGAAAAAATGTGCTCCTCTTTTTATTGGCGTCCAGTTGAATCTTGTGAATGAGCTTAACGGAGTATTTTAGCGATGATTTCCAGCCGTGGCAGAGAAGAGCGTTCTGCAGGCCTGCAGAGAGGCTGTAGACGCGCTCTGGGGTTTGATGATCTGTTTGTTTGTGTTGATTGGAAGAAAAAAGAAGCCACAGTGCTTTTCCAAACACCTCCCTCCAGTCTGTTTTGAGGGTTACATTTTGCCTGAGGCGTGGGAGACTGGCATGTGTGAAGTGATGCTGAGGTGAGCTTTGGAGAAAGCTGCTATGATCAAAACCCCGGCTTTTCCCCGGTGCCGTACTTCCCTCAACACAACGCCAGACGTCCGTCTGCACAACGAACAACAACACGGCTTCAAAGGGTGTGTGTGTGTGTGTGTGTGTGTGTGTGTGTGGGACTGGCCTGCAGCCACCACAGATGCATCTCCTGTTGAAAATTCCTGCCTCACGTTTGGGGATCAAACCATCACACACTGAATTCCCCACATTGAAGTCAATACTTTGGATTCTTTCCCCTCCTTTTCTAGTCTTAAAAAAAAAGTCAACGTTTGGAGGCATTTTAGAAAAATGTTTGTTTATTAAAACCACCTACTTATGGAAAACTGCAGCACAGACCATAATATCACCGCTGGAATGAAAAGAACCAGAAGCAACCCAACCTCCAGCGAATTGTGCCTGTGATTCAAACTCCCTCCAAACATGCAGAGTGAAGCACAGAAGAACCAAACCATCACCTCATTTCCCACATTCAAAGCATGAGAACATCTCTGTTTGCACAGATCCAGAACCAACAACAACAGATGTGTCTCTTCCAACGGTTCAGGGCGAGGGGATGAACTTAGCAGATCCCACAGCGTGTTTGTGCCTTCAGTGAATGTTCTCCACCGTGCCCCTTTCGGTAAGTTTGAGGCTAATGAAGTTGATAACCTCAGCTTTCAGTTCCAGAAACAGAGGTATGTTTCAGGGTAGGTCAAGTTACCATAGCAACTCTTGCTCTGAACATAACCTGGTCTGGAGCAGGTTTAGTTGAAGGTTAGTTTGTTTTCAGAGAGGTGAAGCAGCATGGAGTGTCCATTTGAAGATGATTCAGTGGATGAAGAAGCTCAGATAATACTTTTTCCACCATGAGAGGGGGATAAGACCACATATGGATGTTGGAAAGATAAACTTTTTACTTTGATCTAACTTAATTATTTGCTTTAGTTAAGATAAATCAATATTTTTAGTTCAGTCAGCTTAAAAACAATACGTAGTTTTCAGACATTTAATTTACTTTCATTCAAATTAATTCAATCAAGTAGGTGTAACTTTGATGCTCCTGCTGCATGATTCTACTGCACCAAACGTCCAGAAGCTTTTAGAAACTCCATCCCAAAGTAAGATTTCCAGGTTCCCATCGGGATGAGGTTAGCGTTGATCAATACCTTATCGTTGGTCTCATGCTCACGGTGATGCTTCTGCAGCTGGCTCTCAGTGGTGAATATCTGGGAGCATATCGTGCACTTCCTGTCCTTCAGCTCTCCATCACTTTCTGCTTTAGATTCTGCAGGGTCTGCATCTGGAAAGAAGCAGGAGGCAGAGAAAAGAAGATGCTCACCTCCAGGTCCCACAGGAAGAGCTTTCATTTCACAAATGTTTGCTTCCCACTGAATGACTTTTTGTCATACATGTCTCTGATATCCAGCTTTAATAGGATTGGCAATATAAATGAATTAAATAAATATATAATTTCTCTCATACTGTGACTGAGTAATTATGTGAAGCTTGACACTTTTTTAATACTTATTTCAAAATAAAAGCCCTAATGTTTGTTATGTTAATAATAATGTATGGGGGGGGTGCCTATATTGACGTGATTTACAATGTCTAGCTGAATCATGTCTTTAACTTACGATACTTGACGTAGATGTACACAGCTGGGCACATCAACCTTTCATAACAAAGGCTGTTGCATGGCGCTGGCTTTGTTTTGACAAACCCGCACGTGCGGTTTTGCTTCGAATCAGATTTTCAACTACAACTTTTAGGTCACGTGGTCGCGAAGCCTGCATGTTGCACAGCTAAACATGCTGCAACAATGCCTGGCGTTGGTCCTACACGATAACATGAACCGAAGCGGTGGGTTATTGGTCAGGACGCAACGGGAGCGCGAGGCGGCTCGCGCGGGTAAACCGCGTCCGGTGAGCTGTCAGAGCCCCGGTCAGCCTCCGCTGCGCTCCTCTGGACTGGAGCCGGGCTGCAGCGAAAAACACCAATGCAAAACAAACGAGCGTGCTAGCCGCGATGCTAACGATAGCGAAACGAGCTAGTTAGCCAAATCAGGCTAGCAACTAATAACTAATAAACAAATGTGATCGGCCGAAAGTGAACATTAACCACAACGACGGGCAGGGGAACAGCTCCTCTCCGCACCGATACCCAATTTAGACTGGAAGCCAATAAGAAGAGCCACCGAAACGTTATTAATATCATTCCGCCTCGATCACTACTTCGCCGTACAAAGCAAAGCCCACCCGCAATACTATATCCGGGGACTATATACACTACGCTGAAGTGTTAATATTTACATTACAGAGGTGCTTGGCAAAATAAAAGCAGGTTACTTGGGTAGGTTATCTGCTGTTGTATTTATTTCTGGCATTTTGGTACTTGTTACCTGTTCCGTCGTTGCTTTTAACTCTCAGTTTGCGAGGCCGGCCCCGCGGCATAGTTCCAGTACTCAAGGCGGGTGTGCTGTGAACGATCAGCTTTTCAAAATGGCGATTCGGTCATCTGTAGCAGCGGAGCCATGAAGAAACGCAGTGGTGCGGCCAACGGCGACATCTACCGTTCATTTAGAGGAACTTCACGGTGTCAACTTATGCTTAGTCCTCCTGATTCTGATTCTAAAATACAAAACCCATTTCAAAAGGTAAGGCCCAGGCATTTTCAGACTTCATTGGAAAGACTTTGGCATCTATTGCAAATTTGACATTTTTAATATTTGTATTATTTATAACCTAAGCATTAAGAAATCGAATAATCTAATAAATAATACTATTTAATATTTCTGACTTTGTATTTAAAAGTAATTTAGAAATGAACCCATGGAGCAAAATCCTCTTGAGTTTTAAGTGATTGTTGATGCAGGTCCTCTAACTTACCAGCAGGGGGAGCCAACGTGCTAAAAGTTGCGGTGGTCAAATAATCAACAAAAGTAAACTAGCAGGTGTGAGGAGCAGCTTTTATTTATATTTTAAAAACCTTGTGCTATCTTAAAAGGCCCCTATCCTTCCATTGACGTGTTCTCCCTACCATGACAAAGGTGGATAAAGGTGGAAAGATTTCATGTAATCCATGGACACCAGTGAAGATCACAAATCATTGAAGAAAAAAGGTTCAGAGCTCTGTCTAGTGGGTCTAGATGACCCAACTCCCAATGTTAAAGTTCCTAGGGTAGTACAAGGGTTACATAGTTATATTCAACATAAAAGAACTTTTCTACAGTTTCTAGATCACAACATTTATATATTTAACCCATTTAATGATTATGTTCACCTTTATCAGTTTAACCAAATGGACACAAGAAGACGCAAAAGCAAATATAGTCCAAACCATAACTCATGTCTTTGGTTTTTTCCTTTTTTGGTGAATGCGTTTGTTCAATTTTCATTGAGGCATGATGGGTGACTTTCATGTTAAACGGCGTTAACATGACCGAGTCTGGGGATTTGTTTCTCACATGGGCACACACATAGTCAAGGTAAAGGAGTAAATGCTCCTGAATGCTCCCTGATGTGTGGTTTGATTGTAACAGGATGTTCAGTCATAGAACCCAATGGTGTCAGCAACAATTTACCTATAGATCAGTCTGCAAGTGAAAAGCCACAACTCTTGGTTGTGCTTTTGTCTTTGTTCTCTCAAAGAGGAAGTCGGCTGCTTCACGTTTGGTAAGAAAAGGCAGCCAGCCCGTTGCTTCTGTGTGTTGCTTCCTTTTGCTTTAGGTTGGTCAACACGCTGACCTTGTGGGACGATCCACACTCCTCTGTCTTTCTTTCTTTCTGAGCTTTTCATTGTGGTGCAGTCTGTTCCCCCACTCCCCTCTCCAGAGGAGGGAGATCCATCACTCAAATGGTCAGGAGCTCTGGGAGTGGGACTGACAGGAAGTCCGCCTCTCCAGGAGCCATGATCAAGTCATGAGGGAAAACCCTGCAGAGAGCAGAGCTGCTGCTTTCAGACATCCCTGATACTGACTGACGGCTCCAGACATGACTCACGCTTGAAAATGTTGTTTGTGCCACTTCTGCACATGAGGTATCTTTGAAAATTAAAGATTCATTCCTTTGGCCCACTTTAGGTGTAACACAGTAAAAAGGACAGAACCGTCTTTTTCAGACTATAAGTCGCAGCAGCAGCCAAAAAAATATAGAATACATACAAAAGTTATTATATACGTTATTATAACCTAACCTAAACCTCTTCTTCTTCTGTGTTGCTGTCTGCAGTAAATACTGATACACACCTACAGCGCCCTCCAGTGGTTGTTAGTGGGGAACTCTGTCTTTTTTTAAATCACAGAAAAGTTACCTCTGAGTATATTTTTTGTGTTTTATTTTATATTTCTTTAGTTAATTTTGGATTTTTTTCTGGCGGTCATGTCTGTGGAGACAGTCAGGGCGTCTGGGTGGGGGGGCCTTCCCCATACATGTATCCGGCCTTGTAACTGTCTAAAGGGTGTCGCTGCTAATTCCCTTTTTCAAACCAGAACATTGTTGTCCCCAAACTCAGCCCTGTTGCTCCCAGAGGCAGACAAAGACCAAGTCAGCCAGAAACAAAAGCTAAATTCAGGCCCAATATTGTCCACGTGCAGCACGAGGCCCGGCTGCACGCTCCTGCCTGACATCAGGGAGATGTGTGGCAGGTTTTGCTGTGACCCTGTTCAGCAGCATTTCACATGCTGCCAGTGTGTCTCAGTGTGTTTCAGGTGCTGCAGCCTTTTCCTCCTCCGTGCTGCCAGAGCGCTCTGTCGTTCTATGGCATCATGGAAACGCCATCTGACAGCTATGGGTGCGCTCCCTCACGACCGTCCCCAACAGGGGACCGGGAAGGTAAAGCCATCGCTCGGCAACACTCCCTGGACGGCTGCTTCTCGGCTTTAGCAGCCAGGCAAGAAGCCGTCACACAAACACTCCATTTGTCTTTTTGTTGCACAAACTTAACAACCAAACCACCTAAAAATGAACAATATATACTGATACTCTTGAAAGGTTTGTTGCTACTAACACTAGACTAAAAACATACATTTTGACGAATCTTTCAGAAAGAAATCCTCCATTTGAGATGATTATAGAAAGACAAAGTCAACAGTTCAGTACGACTGTTAAAAATGGCTGAAAGTCCCTCTCTGATCGTCTTTTATCAAAGTGTTTTAGTCAGGAGTCTGCCGTTTTTAGGCCAAACAAAAGCTGTCATTTCCTTGGACATACTTTCTGCAGAGCGGCAGTAGTTCATTAGAAATTCTCATCTGAGTTGTGGGCGGGACTGTTGGCGCAAAGCAACCCCGCCCCCACTTCCCGTTACAACCCCAACCCAACATTGCCGTTGCAACAACAATGCTGAGCAACATTGGAGCCGTCCAGATCCCGATTCCAGCTCAGACCAGGAAAACAAAGACGTTCACGGATCTGTTTGTCTGACAGCGGATGATCAGAAAGGGGCGGAGCAGGGAGCTTGTGGCCCCGCCCAGATTATTTTCTGCGTCACGAATATGATCTTTGTCAAACAGTATTTTTTCATCTGCTCTTGATTTATAACAATTTACATGAAAATACTCATTAATGCAATTTTAAGCTTAATTTTCAGAAATCATCAGACAAAATGGCTCAAGAAGACGTTTAAAAGACCAATTTAACCAGAGGGGGTCTTTGAATCTGCTCCCCAAGGCTTATCTCTGCCCACCATTACCTTTTGATGGGAGCCTCATTGTGAATGGAGGGAAGTGAAGGAACAGATGGAGTTGTTTCTGTTTATGCACTGTTTAGCCTCCAACTCAGTGTAATAAGACGTTGGAGAGGGAGGGGGCCCAGGCACCACACAGGCAAGACCAAGGAGTCAGTCAGAAAAGGAGACCTGCAAAATAAAGCTCAGCTCCCGGTCAGCTGGGCTGGAGAGATGAAACGGCATCGCAGGAGTGTTTTGTGATCAATAATGCATGGCTGTCCATCTTCGGAAAAGAGAAAACCCCACCAAACACACCAGAGGCATCAGACACTTTTCATTTCATGCTGAAGGTCAGCAGCGGCTCACACCAGCAACCGGAGCATCGGGAAAGCTGTGCGTGTCGCCGTGCTGCCTCTTCATTTAGGATCATTGCTCCAGTGAAATCATCAGTAAAATCCATCATAAAATCCTGTTTTATTTAGGTAAACAATTCTTAACTTGTAAAGTAGCTGGAAAACAAACAAAAAATGACCAAAAAATGTAAAGCCATTTGTCAAATATATGTATTTTATGAGACAATGGTGAATATAGACTCTGACTTTAGTGACACAGCTAAAGCTGGTAGTTCCACTCCGATTATCTTTTGATTGGATTTCTCAGTTGCCTTTTAATGATGCTGTTTTTCAGCAAAATTTAAAAAACGGTTGTTTTTTAGGACCTAGTTTCTGCAGAGTGGCAGTAGTTCATTAGAAATTCAACTCTGAGTTGTAGGCGGGACTAGTTTCCCATCATCCATCTTATTACACTTTTGCCCGCTAGCTTACAGCCCCTCACTCCCCCAACCGTGGTGCAACAAAAATGGCGAGCAATATTTGAGCTGACCAGCCGCTGGAGCCTGTTTCCAGCTCAGACGAGGAAAACAAAGTCTGCATGGGAATGGAGTGGAGCAGGAGCGTGCGGCCTGCCGTAGTAGCTTTACATCATACTTGCAGGCTTTTCCCAACATCAATTCACTCTAAAGGTCAAGTCCCATTAGCTGTCACGCGCATAGGTGTGTGAAACGTGTTCTCCGCATTTGACCCCTCCCCTGGGGGAGCGGTGCCGTCGCGGCCCCACATTTGGTGGTTTAACCCCCCCAATCCAACTTCATGCTGATTGTCAGGCAGTCAGCATTTTTAAGGCCCGTACACACCGGGACGAATATTCGCCAGGCGTTATTCGCCAGCGTTTTTCGCCACGTTTTTTGTGTTCACACCCAGGCGATTTTCGCTGACGATGAGCCGAGCGAACATGCAATTTCAGTCCCTGACGTTAGATGGCGCTTAATGTAAAACAGAAATACTCCTGTACACTAGGTGGCGCTGCGCAACTTTACGCTTCTTAAAGTCGCTTTTCACTCAGAAGAAGAGAGCAAGTATTTACGCGATTGTCAGAATCAAACAAAGAAAACATGAATATTTCAAGCACCATTAGCTCCAACTGGTGCTTGGTTCGGGGATATTTTAGAATGTCCGTCATTATTTCTTCGTGGCAGTGTAGACGCTACTTGGCGTCTGTCTTCTTCGCTGGTATGTGTGCTCAGCAAGACAGTTTTGTGTTTGAGCGCCCCCAAGTTGTGTTTTACTGTAACTTCAGAAGCTCCAGACACGTGTGCAAAAGCGCCGTTCTCATTGGTCGAATAGATTTTGACGCGACGCGTCGAAAAAAAAAAACGAACCCGAGGCGTTTTTTTTTTGACGCTTTGATGCGTGTCATTTTTTCGCGTCGGTGTGCACACTCTCATTGGTGCCCTTTGTTTAGTCACGAGGCGTTAAACGTCGGCGAAAATCGCCGGCGAAATTCGTCCCGGTGTGTACGGGCCTTTAGAATCTGTGGTTTGACTCTGGTGGGATTTGAACTCCCACCCTTCCAGTCTCATGGCAGACACTCTACCACAGGGCCACTCAGCTGGTTCTTTTTTCTTGTTAGTACGCCATTACTAGAAAATTTGCCACGAGAACATGTTAAAAACAAAAACACAGTTTTCATGAGAGTGGGTCATTCAAATCAATCTTTATTGAAACATGGAGAAAGACAAAAACGATCACTGTATTCATAAAAATGAAGAAAAAAAGGGTGTAAAAGCATCAGTAGAATAAAAACATGCTGCCATACTTAAATAAATCTGTGCTTACAGTCCAGAGAAGACGGATGGAGAAAAGCTGTCAGAGATGGTGGCTGGAGGCTGCAGCAGCTCCGGGGTCCAAACACAGGGAAGCATGGTGACTGCAGCTGCTGATGCTCTGCAGGCAGCCAGCAGTCTGTTTGCTCCGAGCCGCCTGGATCACAGTTAATCAGGAGAAACGACCCACAAAGAAAAAACAAGGCTGTGATCGATGCATGAATGAGGATAATCAGGAGCTAACGGTAGTTCCTGGCGGCGTGCTTTTAATTAAATAATCAATATCTACTACAAAAGCGTGGAAACAGGAAAATGTTTGTGTGTCCTGTACTGTACAGTTTCAACCTGAAATAGGAATATGAAATGTAAAGCTCTGTAAGCCAAAAGTGGAAAAGTAAAAGTGAATAATGAATGAAAAGAATGATTGGGCTGCATTGGGGGGTAACGGTTGGTCCTGTGGCATCACAGCCAGAAGGCCGCGGCACGAATCCTGCTGCCAGTTTGCATGATTCCTCATGTTTCTTCCCACTGTCCAAAAACATGCTTCATGGGTTAACCGAGGACTCTGACTGGTGTGCATGTGTGTGTGCATGTACATGTGTGTGTACATGTGTGTGTACATGTGTGTGTGTGTGCGTGTGTGTACATGTGTGTGTGCATGTGTGTGTGCATGTGTGTACATGTGTGTGTGCATGTGTGTGTGTACATGTGTGTGTACATGTGTGTGTGTGTGTGTGTGTACATGTGTGTGTGTACATGTGTGTGTGTTGGTACATGTGTGTGTACATGTGTGTGTGTTGGTACGTGTGTGTGTGTGTGTGTACATGTGTGTGTGTGCATGCATGTGTGCATGTGTGTGTGCGTATGTGTGTGTGTGCATGTGTGTGTACACGTGTGTGTGCGTGTGTGTGTGCGTGTTCATGTGTGTGTGTGTACATGTGTGTGTAAATGTGTGTGTGTGCATGTGTGTGTACATGTATGTGTGTGCATGTGTGTGTACATGTGTGTGTGTGTGCATGTGTGTGTGCATGCGTGTGTGCGTGTTTGTGAATGCATGGTCCAGCAACAGACTGCCAACAGACAACAGTAGCTAGTATAGGCTCCAGCAACCCTATGACCTCAAAAGGGGGTTCAGAAGATGGACGGACCTTACCCCGCCCCCCCCCCCACACACACACACACACACACACCCCACTCCCACCCCTTTGAACCCCGTGGCTGTTCAAAATGTAATCAATATTGATTCACTCCTTTCACATTTCCATCAAAAGTCAATGATTTTTTCTTATTTTGACAACAGTTTTCACAAAACAAGTGGGAAGTACTTCACAAAGGTCAAAGTTTCATTCATAAAATGAGAAAACCAGACGTTCTAAACCGACTGAGAGCATTTTTGTGATGGGGGGAATGAATTGACTTGGATTCCATAATGCATTTCATGAACCAGGATGGATTTGACTCTTTCAGTCAGTGTTTTTTTTAACTCAGCTGGTAAAAGTGGTGTTTGTTGTTTTTCTTTTGTCTAAATTTTAAATTGCAAGTTTGACATAAATATGAGTGAAAATGATAACCTTCCTAAGCAAACGCTGCAGTCATGACACTTGCTAAAAAATAGTCCTTCTTAATCACTATTTTCTTCAATAGATGCCCTGTGACTCACAAATACAGCAGCTTCACCTCTCCTCATCATAATCTATGCTCCTGCTGATTCTGCTGAATGTTTTGGCCCTGACAGCAGCTCTTTCTGTAAAACTCTTCCTCCATTCATCCTCACACTTGTCAATGATTTTTATCAACTCCCATCCACCATCTTTGCCTTAAATTTGAATCCATTTCCATCCATTCTGCATCATGACAGAAGGCTCATCACATTCTTGGGAGCCACGCTCGGTATCGATTTCCCTGCGGCGTCTCTGCATCTGGATGTTAAATTATTCTGACCCTTTCTTTTCTCTTCTCAGTGGCTCTAAGTGCAAACATGCATACTCCCTCCTGACGCGCGCATACGTACATCTGTGACCGTCTGCATCCAGCTTTAGGCAAAAACACCGACGAGCACCTGTTTGCACACACTCGTGCAGCGCCATCGTCGCAGCCAAAAGCCCCACACTCAGCTTTTAGCTCTGAATCTGGGATGTCAGGATAATCAGCCTCCCTGCAGCCCTGTGACAGCTCCGATCAATTAGACACCGTTAAAGGCTGGTCCCAGAGCAGCCAGAGAGGCCGTCCAGCGTCTGCTGCTCCCCGAGCCTAGTGCTGCTAACTAAATCCATCTCCTCTGCTCCCCAAACTTAATTACAGGTAGAGATGAACCGTGTGAGATGAAAAGCAGCGAGATGCTTTGATGGATGGCGAGCTCCTGCAAAACAGAGCAAACAGGTAATTAACATGACAATGGGGGCGAGCAGGAGTGTCACACAAAGCCTGGAGCTGCAGCGGGACCAGGGATGTGCTTCTGTGTGTTAGGGGGAACAAAACAAAAAGACACCCAAGTGCGGAAATAAAAGGGGCTGGAAACTCAGACGTGTCGTGAAAACGCTCTCAAAGCTGTGAGGTGGGGTTGATAAGAGTCTCATAAGGCGCTGCAGGGAGTGACCACGGCCTTAATGGAGGTGTTGAAACCTTGTGCATGGATTAATAATTTAGTCTATGACAAAGTATACCTCATACATTTTTAATTGCCGCATATTTACGAGTGGATCATGAAGACATGATGGCCAGATTCATTTAACTTGTCAAGAGTGGGGGCAAAGGGAACACCTCCATTTAAAAATAACCCTCCATTCTGACCAAACACCTGCTTTTTCCAGTCAGGGTTCAGGCCGACATGCAGCAAAACCTCTGTGTTTCAGAGCAGCAAACAGACAAAGACAATAAAAAAAGGTGATGTGAAAGCGACGGTGCGCTCCAGTGGCTCGTGAGAATCAAACCCACACCCCGTAAGCATTAGATGTGCTGAGGGAGCAGCAAACTGGTGTAAGTGGTATTACAACAAGAATCCTCTGTGGAAAAGGTATAACACGTTTGTCAAGGTTTCTAGCTACAAATGCTAGGCAGCAGCTTTCTTGGGTAATCCTGCTACCAGTTATTTTTAACTCAGTTTAAGATCATTAGAGAGCCCTGTACTGATCCTACAAGAAACACACACATTGATCCCTAAGATTCATCATTTGTGGCCACAAATTTGCATTTTTGCAAGAAATTTTTATTTTTTGGGGCATAAATATAGAGTTTTGTGCACACAAATTACCATTGATCCCACACAAATTCGCATTTTATATGCACAAAATAACATTGTGTACGCACAGATTAGCATTTTGTGGGCACACATTTTTGAATTCTAGGTACTAGTTAGTATTTTGTGGGCAGAAAATAGGGTTGTCTGCACAAATAGTAGTATGTGGGGACAAATTAGTGTTATAACTATATTAATGAGCATTTTTGTAGTCAAAACATGAGCATTTTGTAGTCATAAATTAATATTTTGTGGGCACAAATTAGAATTTTTGTGCAAAAATTAGAAATTTGTGTGCAGAAATTAGCATTTTCTTTACACAAACTAGCATTTTGAGTGTTCAAAATGCTAGTTTGTGCTAAAAAAATTCAACTTTGGCAGACATATTAGTATTTTGAGCGCAATAGTTGATTCTTTATAGCCAAAAAGCTAAAAATTGTATTTTGTGGGCACAAATCAGCGTTTTTAACGTACAAGTAATATTTGTGCAATAGATTGTATTTTGAAGGCCAAAATTAGCATTTTTTTGAATGTTTTGGGTTCTGTATTAAAGACAATCTCTTCAGAGATGTAATTAAAACCAAACAATGAGCTGCAAAATGTAAATGATTTTTACTGGTTGCAAAAAGCCTTACTAGCGTAAAAAAAATTGCCTCTTACTGAACATTAAAAAATGTTCAACAAGATGCAATAAAGCACAGCTATGAAACACAACCTGTGTTGAAATCCTGAAAGGTTCAACCGTTTGTGTTAGCTGGGCTTATCTTTGTGAATGCAGTGCAGGATCTGGCACCGGAATCATCTTGTGCCTGTAATAACTGTCTAGTCTGTGGGCAGAGAGTCGTGCATCCAGCAACTGACGACAGCTGACATTGTTCTCAAAGTGCACAGTGCGTTATGCTTAATCATACGCTGCAACTTAACTGCATCTGTCATTTTTTCCCATTAACTGGCAGTAAAACTGTGGAAAACTTGCAGCACGAAAAGTAAAAGGCATTTACGTACTGATTATGTTAAAATTAGTATTAAGAAAACTGCTGCTATCAGTTTTATACGGTCAGTTTAAAGTTGTTGAACCATAGACGGCTGCAGGACGTATTTTTAGGAGGGAAATATTTCAAATAGCTGAAATATTTGCCAAGGAACAGATCACAAAGCACTCATTTAATCATTAAACTTGAAATACACGTTTATATGACTGCCTACATTCTTTTCAGATAAAATCCTCTTAAAAAAGAAAAAAATACTTGACCCTATAATACAGTGGGGCACGATGTTTTAATCTAAAAATGATGTAATTATCCTCTTATTCACAGGTCACAATTCAGATGTGATCCCTTTGTTTAACGCTTAAAAGTGAGACGGTTTAAAGTTTTTTAAGGTGATAGAAAACGTTTATTTTAATCAGAAGACATTTAGCTGCAAAGCCTGTCACAGGAAAATGACACACAATTTGACATTTTGGAAAAGAAGAAAAGCAAATCATTAACAAAGAAGTGGCCTGAAGGCCGACTCGCACAGTTTCGTTTCGTCTTTTTTACTACTGTGTAAACGCACATACCAGAAAGGTGAGAACATGCCCGTCTTCAGAGTAGCTGTAAACATTTTGAAGCATTCTTATAGTTTTCTGATCTTAAGTCAAAAGAATATACCAATGTTAGTAGGAGGCCTTTGTTCTAAGGCTATAGTAAAAAATAAGAACTAAAGAGAAATGGACGACCTAAAGACAGAGATTCAGCATGCCTTCTGCTTTTCTTTTGGGGCTGTTGCCCTGTAACTGAACCTCTTATTCTTGCTTATGTCGTGTGGCTGACGACCCTCAATTTGTATAAACAGAAGCCGTGTTAACCCTCTGTAATGCAGAATGTTTTATTCAGAGCGTCAGAAGAAGAAAACGCTGTTGTAGAAGCAGAAATGGCAGCATATGAGCGTAGATTGCATTCAGACCCACACATACAAAAACGTGGTAAAGCTCCAGCTTGATGGCCCGTCACATGATGGAAACACAGTAATTCTCAGTCCATGCTAGAAAGGTTCCTCAGGGATTAGTGTGGCGGGACAAGACGCCTTTGTTTTGGATTTCAGTGAAACATTCTCTCTGCAGTCCAATCATTTCACAACTACAAGAACGCTTTCTGTAGGGCTCCAAACGGCCTCCCGTCGTTTTCTGAGCGTCTCATTGCTTTCTTCAAACCAAACTGAAACATAGGAGCACTCAGATTCACCTTTTTTTATTACTGTCAGCCATTTGTGCTACATTTGGAAGCTGATAGCAGTTGGGCCACAATAACCTGTGTCTACATAGCACAATGCTGTTGTGTACCAGGGAAGTGGGCGTGAAAGGAGGGACGCACCCAAACTTCGTATGCACATTTGTCATGCTTTTAAGTGATTTACAAATGAGAGGCATGGGGCTTTGTGAGGCAGACACTGGGAGGTTTTCAGAGTGGCGCTTTGTGTGTGTGTCCCCGCTGCACCACAGCATATAGATGTGCTTGGAAATTGTGTTTGTGCGTCATCAGCCAGTAATTAAAGCAAGACACACACCAGAGCCACTCTAGATGAAGGCAGTAATGGTCCTCAATATCATACCTCACTGTCCAGTGCATGAAGAATAAGTGCATGCAAGTGTAAAACAATGTGTTTGGACGTTTGGTTTCTGTTCACCACGTTTGTCTTTTAATATATCAGATACTTTTTTTCCTCCTTTGCCACTTTTTTTAAACATTTGAGTGTGTTTGGGGCGGCTTGCTGGAGCAGGCGGTCCTTGAACAAAGATGAGAGGGAAGAGAAAAAGAAAAAACAGACAGAGGAAGAGGGAGGAGGGACAAAATAAGAGCCACCCATCCCCCCCTCTTAGTCCAAAAAAAGAAAACGCATGCCTCGCCACGATTTTCACCTTCCTATGAGAAACCTTTCACTTTCCAAATGTCAGCCATGAAGAGGATGCCCAACACTCGCCTTTGTTGTAGTCTCCTTTAGTTAGAAGAATTGATTTGAGTAATGGGTTTGTTGTCATTTGCAACAGGTTGCTCAGCATGAGCAGGTTGCATAAGGCCATGGGACAGGCATTTCACTGAACTCCTGGGTGACTTCCTGCCATTTCTGAAAGCACAAACATGAGGAGTTTAAGCAGACATATCCGCACGTCAGCTGTTTGGATCATTGTGTTGGGACTGTGTGCGCTTGTGTGTAGCTGATCCGGGCTCTCGCTAGTTACACAGAGGATGGGGGTTGGCTGTTGTCGAGTGAGAGGCCGGCGTCTAGCGGGGTGCGAGTGCCTTCTCCACCTTTTGGCACTGATCACTTCTGTGACAGAAAACTTGAGAGGACTAATTACAAGTCAGCCCCAAGACATGGGGATCAAACAAACAACACACACACACACACAGATCCCCACACACACGCACACGCACACACACGCACACACAACACTGACATAATGAGTAAGATCAAGATAAGTGGGGACTCCAGAGAGGCCTGTCATGTGTGTGTTTAGTCCTCTGCAAAACAACCATTTGTGGCGTTTCATAACAGCAGATTAATCAGTAATTTTGTGCTTAAAATGTGTAAGTTTCCCACAAACCGTTACAACCAGCATCATAGGCAGTATGCACATAAAAACATCAGAGACTCAGGTTGGGTTTACAAATTCCCTCAAAAACTACACAGAGCACTATGTAGTGCATTCACCACAAACCAGTGTGCATCGACGCTCACTAGATTGGCAAATATAGACCACAATGCATTGCGTTGTAGCAATTTAAAAAAAAGTATCTTAATGTATTTTTCATAAGCCAACTAAGTTTTCATCATCAGTACACAGTGGATTAATAAAAAGTCTTGGTTTTTGGATGGCTCTATTGGCTGGGTGTAGGAATGGAGTGCTGGTTCACTCGAGCCGCCGCCTATCTGTCCTGTGCGTTGAAATTACGGCGTTGTGTCAGGAAGGGCATCCAGCGTGAAAACTCTCTGCCTTTGCGGATCATTGAAAGCTGAAAGCCTGTAGCAGGGTATGTGCAGGAAGGTGAAAAAAATTACTCTGCAAAACCTGTGATGTCATATTTGCCGTTGAATAAAAAGTAGTGAGCATGGTCTCCATGGTGCTATGGAATTCCAGGGCACTAGATATTCCTGCACTATAGAGTTTTATTTTAGCAGTTGTGTAGTAGGTAGAGAGTTTGGGCAGAGACGATTTCAAAAGAACGGCCATGAAGTCCAGTATCATCTCCTGAGTTTGTGTTTTTTTTCAGATGTAGTCCGTATGCCATACAGGGTTCTAGATCTTTGACAGGAACATCTATGCTTCTGACAGACCTCCAACCATTGACTATATAAGGCGACCCTCACATCACCTGTGGCAAGTCATGATCAAGCGGCCACTTTCAATGAAAAGAACGCGGAAACCTTTTAGGTTTCCGCGTTCAAAACCCTGATGTTCACGTGTCGCTACGTACGTTCTTAATTCTGTTCTCGGCCTCTACGTACAAACCGAGTGCTCGCTGAAAGCATGCTCAGTTCAACCAGCTGAACTTTCAAATGCTTGAGCATCAAACAGCTGAACTTTGACCAATCCGAAACTCAAATTGAATAGTGATGTGTGGATATCATCTTTTTCGAAACCGCTGATCATGGAGGAAAAATTACTACATGTTTTCTACACGGCGTTCACATATCGGAATAGAGCTGTGGAAGAAAAAGCCTGCAATATTTTCACCGCTATGACATTTCTCACCAAGCCTCTTCCAACTGTAGGTGGTGGATATATGCTAGTGAGGAGTCGAAAAACCAAAGAAAAACAAGCCCCTCCCTGTCGCTCCCTGCTTGTCTGGTTCTAGCATCTTTGTACCGCGGGCTGAATGGCTGTTCATAAAACCAGGTGAAGCGCGTTCTTTAACGCGCAACACATCCCCTGTGCAAACGCAGCATTAGAGAACTTTGATTGAGTGAGTGTGTTGTCACCCACACAAAATGGTTCCAACAAAAGGAAGTCAATTCAGTCGCCGTTTTTTTCACAATACAGACATCGCCATGCTGGGGCCAGAAATCGTCAATAAGCTGTGATTGGTACGAGTTGATTTGAGTCAACTCTCTGTGGCAGCCATTCTCACCAATCAGGTGTAAGCTTGTTGGAAGACCACACCCTTTTCTCTTGAAAGCAGGCTACACAAAATCTGTCAAACACTTTAACATTTAATGTGAAACCACATACTTTTATTGAGGCATTTGATTGGTCATTTTCTCTCTTAAATAACTTGTACTACCAAAAAATACCCCCCCCCCCAAAAAAAACAGAAAAAAATAGGATTATCAAGAATTTGTTAAAAAAGGTATCAGATCCAGAATGGCTATTCTGACCAATAGAATGACTGAGTATCAGCTGTTATTTCTCCATTGAAGTCTGGGATTTTGGCTTCTTGGAGCCAGCAGGTACTTCCTGTTTGGAACGTGACGTGGGAGGGGTTAGTGTGTCCAGTTCCCGATTCCTTCAATGCTCAAAGCTTTACCTGCTGACAGGTGTTGTAGCCAGTTTGATTCCATAAATAGATGATCTAAAATATAGTATACAGTATATATAGCATCCAACATTATTAGCCTGAGAGTAGAATTTCACTGCTGCAGTTCAGGGAGAACCAAGTCAGTCGAGACGAAGCCATGCTAGTCCGAAATGAAACACACAACGCCCTGCACTCACACTCTTCAAATACATAAGACAAACTGAATTTTGCTCCGTGATCATTTGAGAGCCTGAGGAGTTTTATAGAAAATGATTCTTTAGAATCCCTGTCTAACCTTGTTTTGACTAAACTGAGGCTTTTAAAATGTTCATTGTTGTTTCCTTGACTCCATAAACCACCTTCTGAACTGTACTGAGCGTTAAAGCTTTGTTTCTGGCAATGCACTGTACATTATCTGAAACCAAATTGCAAGACTGCATCTTTAAATAAAGTGTTAGTTTAGGTAATTATCCCTTTATAAACGAACTTTGATTAAAATCAGACATAATACAAAGTCATAAACTTTACATATATTTACAACTATGGAAAACTAAATATTGGACACAATTGCCAACAGAATAAAATGAAACATACATTTTACATTGTATAAAGCCAATTATTCTGACAATCAGATGTTGGGTATCAACAAATTACATTTTGTTATATTTCATTTAATACGTTTTTGGAAAAGAAAATCTATTCCTAAGGTTCATTAAAGTATTATTTTTATTTGAGTAGATTTAGAATGTTAGTATTTTATAATGGTCTATAAAATTTGGTACAATTTATTCCAGGAATTGTTTTTAATATTGAAACAATATCTCTGGTTTATCGCACAGAAAATGTATAAATGAGAAATCGGCAGCAGAATAACTTTTACTAATAACATATTGGTGATGTGTCTCAGAGTTAATAGAAAAACTATTTTAATAATCATTTTAACATGTCAATTTGTCAGTTTCATGAAAACGTTGGCAACCAACAACCAACTTGCAATGTAATGTGATTGTAAAATAGTAATGTTTGTAAAGTGGTAGTGCTGCGTAGGAAGTGTAAACAACGTTTCTTTAAAGGTAAATTGTGTTATCATCTTGAACATATAGGAAAGAGTTGGTGCTACAATCTTCCTTAAGGAAAACAAAGGCTGGAATACCGGTTACTGGCTTCAGCTGACACTCGGATGACACTAAGCTAAACCCAGACATTGTACATCTGTATTCTTCAACTCAGTTAAATCCATTGGTAAAGTAAAATGTGTGGAGACTCTTCTTTAGCCATTTTGAATAGAAGAGATCTTGGGAATGCGGATGAAGCTAAAATGTCTTTGTGATTCAAAAGACGGGCATGAGGCAGTTATGCTGTGGGCCCATGACGTCCTGGATGCTGGTGGGATAAGCTCAGATCATACATCAGTAAACCCCGGAGCCTAGACGCTGACGGTGGTTGAGGGGGAGTTCGGGACAAGGTATTGTTCCAGGTGGAGGACAGAATGGTGGAAGGAATGGAATGGTCTGGATTTTGGAGACATAAACATCCACAAATGTAAAAACAAAAATATGATTGTGATCAGCTGATGAGGAACGGTGGTGAATTTAGAGATGGGTTCAGAGTAAAGGCTTAATTGGTGAGTGGCACATCGAATGAGTGAACCCAGTGTACACAGAAGTGGGGTAGCTATACAAACCGGTAACACAGTTGGTAAAAAAAAGAAACAGCCTACTTTTTCCAGTTTTCTTTAAATTCTGATCCTGAAGACAGTTTAATTTTGAAAACTTCTGGATTCCCTCCACCAGATACGACTAATTCTTGATACATTTCAAGATTGTTCACATGTTAGAAAAACTCGTCTGCTGCTTTCTTAAACTACGTACTGCTCCCACCACTAAACTGAAACCCCCAAGCTAGCAAAGTAAGACAACATTTTTTGAAAGTTTCTTTTAGCAAAAACAAACTAGTGAGGAAACAGAAGAAGAGCCTTTGACTTCAAAATAAAAGAAAGCTGTATTTAACAGCAAAAACCAGGAGTCTTTACTCCAAATAGGGATTTTTTGCATTGGTTGTTCCCATAAAATCAATGCACAATATTCAGCAACCGACTGTCTGATGTTAAAGATGCTGCTAATAAAGTTGCTCTAACGGTGAATTCATGTTTATTTTATTTTGAAAATACAGTTTTAGTGGCCGATTTTCTAAATGTATTTAAGCATCACACCTTTAGAGCTGGATGAGGTTGAAGTTGGCGTCTGATTTTGTAACTTAAACTTTGACAGTTATGGGTTTATGGGATAATCTATATCAGATGTTAATGGTTCCTACACAAAATCTACTGTACAAATAAAGTTTGAATCAGAGAGGATGAATATAAATAGCCTGTCATTAAACCGGTTGTTGGCCTGAAAGTGGTTGGTAACCAGTGATCTATGACGCTTAGAGGCAGACATGATGCTTGAAGTGGGAGATGGATCCATCCAGTAAAGTGGTTCATTCCAAGGAGCAACATCAAGTGAGAGTCCAAAAATCACACCTCTAATAAAGACCAAATGTAAGCTCAAATCAAATCAAAACAACTGATACAACAAAAAGCTTTCATTTAATGCAACATGATAACTCAAATTTCTTCTTGATTTTGGAGTTGGGGGTTAAACATGTTAAAATAATGAAGTGCGTCAGGGACATATGACAAAGATATTTCCCCGTTTAGCCACAGGACTTGACTGCAGATATTAGGGCTTGTTGGTCGGGGATTTTCTCCTCCCCCATGCAACCTTTAATTGCAGTTTGCTAATCCAGCAGAATCATACTTGCAATCAGAGGTGCCATCAACAGCAGGCTGTCCACTGTGTCAAACTACAGAACCATAACAAGTCAGTACCGCCAAGGGGAAACCTTTTTTTTTATTTTTAGGATTAATGTTTGCTCTCAGGTTTGATTGGTGCTCTCAGTGAAAATTAATAAATTGTGTTTTTACAGTTTTCCCACTTCTGTCATCCTTTGATCTATTTTCAAAACGTTCCCAGTGGTCTTTAATTATGATTATGACGTTTAAAGCCCCAATCAAAAACCCTGTGTTGTTTTCTAGGACATGTTTTCTGCAGAGCGGCAGTGTAAACCTGCACCAACAGCTTTATCCCTCTGTTTTCCACTAGCTTACGGCCCCTCACACCCCCAACCTAACATTAATGGTGCAACAAAAATGGGGATGAATATTGGATTAGCCAGCCGTGGAGTTCTGAACCAGATCCCAGCCCGGTGGAGGAATACAAAGACGTTCATGGATCTGGTTGTCTACGGGTGGATGCATCAGAATGGAGCAGAGCAGGAAGCTTGTGGCCAGTGTGTTTTCAATGGAACAAATACAATCATTTTCAAGATGCTTTTTTTTCTTCTGCTCCTGATTCCCAATGATTTGAATCAAGAAATAGTCAGAAATGCAATTTTAATCCTAAAAACACCTTTTTCTTATTGGAGTGGGTCTTTAAGTTTTCGATACACGTTCTTTCAAGAGGAAAAGTTAGTGAAGCTTTGAGGTTCATGAGTCAGTCTAACGTGTGACGCCTGAAACTGCAGCTAGTAGGAAATGACGGCCTGAGCCTCCTGTACAAATCGTTTGGCTTGTTGTGTTATATTTCATTTTTGTGTCATCTCACCTGCTTTCAGTTTGCTGACTGCCACACCTGTTCGTCAGTGTTACTTCTCCACTCCACGTACATTTTTGTCAGTTGCACGATCTTACTCAACAGTTCTTCACGTGCGTGCTTCCTGCTCCACCAGTTCATCTCAGAGGATTTGACTTTAATTTGAAGCTTTGTGTGTTGAGTCACTCCCAACTCATCTCACATAGTTTGCATAACGAATGCTTTTAAAAGCATGCCTTTGAATTGTGAATTAACCTGCTCTGCAATAGAAAATTAGATGGATCCAAATCTTTAACAGCAACTCTCAGCATAAAAAAAAATAGAATTTTAAAAAACTTATTCAGAAAACCGATTCAGTTATTTTGAACTTTGTCCTATTTGTGAGGAATATGCAGTTGCTGGATAAGCAAAGGAGTTTGGCGAATGTTCTGTGCCAACCTGAACAGCTCATCCTCCCATTGATTGGTTGTTGGTGGATCCGAGGACGGAGAAAAAAATGTTGGAAATTTAACACTGCCCTGAACAAAAAGAAGTACTTATTTCTGCATCTTCATGATGTCCAATTTTTATGTGTTTTTTAACATCATTCACCTTTACTTGAAGCAAATAAAACAAAACAGTAAAGTATTTTAAATCATTAAATATCGTTCCTAATGTATTTTAATGTTTTACAGTCATCCAGAAGCTACAAGTAAAGTGATGCTGGCATGTAACCCTGTAAAGTCCACTTCATCAATGAAAGAAAATTCAATATTTTTGAATTAAACTAGTTTTTCTTAACGCTTTCAATAAACCCATAAAACATGTTCATTATTTATCAGATATAGACATAATCAAGTATGATACGTTGGGTGATTTGGTGAGTCTCAGCTTTTTTAGTGTAAGATGCAAAAATATTGAGATGAGTAATCAGGGAAAAAAATCCCCTCTTTAGGAGAAGACAAAGAGAAACAGAGAAAGTCAAGAAACATTAAAACGCTCACCAATAAAATAAAAAATGATTGAAAGTTATATTTTATGTTTGAGCTGCTCAAGTTTGGGATCTAAGAAATGAGACATAAACCACTTTTGAGTCAAGCTTGGAAAATACCCCAGCCTGTCAATAAAAGCCCAAATAGAGACACACAGAGAGTTGTGCATCTGCAACAGTCACAACACAAGTTTGACCAGAAAAGAAGAACTTTTTGTTAAAGTAAAGACAACAAACGTTTGGCACATCCTGTGCTGCCAGCTGACCTTTCAAAGGTGACTTCTTCCTGCCTGGAGACCACAGTCTGCTGAAAATACAGTCATAGCAAGAGCTGCTGCTTTTTGGTGGTGTGTGCGTGTGCGTGTGTGTGTGTGTGGGGGGGGGGGCAATGGGCCAGTTGAAATGCCAGTTTACTCAATAATCAAGAGAATCAATAATGAACGCTAAGAGCCCATATTTCTAAAGGAAAACACTGACGGTGTCGGTGGGACGGTACTACACACCAGTGAGAAGTTCTCTGCTTTGTGTACAACATCATCATCATCATCATCAGAACAATAAAAGAAGAACGCTCACAGTAGAAATTAAAAGTAGTAAAAATGTGCAAAATTGCCACCATTTACAGAGAGCATCAGCATCATGAAACAGAAGCCCTGTTTCCCAAAATATCTATGCTAAATAGTAGGATAAAGGTCTGAAGGAGAAACGCTCCAGACTTCAGAAGCTTTCATGAAATCCTTTTATCAAATCAAGTGTGACAATTGAATAAATCAACCTGAATTTTAGGAAATGAGTCACATTTGGACAAATATGACTGTATGAAAAAAAACAAGTCAGCATTTAACTGACAAAACAAAAAAAAAGAAAAGACAATCAAACACTAATTTTTGAATGAATGTCAAAGAGAGTTTTTCAGTCAAAAACCAAGTCTGGACAGAAAGGCTGGCACCTTAAAGTGTTGCACGACCTTTTGAGGTTAAAGGGCATATCATGCTTTACCTAAGCCATTCAGGGTAAACAATGTCCATATATATCATCATATATAACATTTAGCACAATAAAAAAACATTTTAAAAAAAGAAATATAAGTCATTCTCACAGCTCAGGACTGGATCTCTGAGGCTCCGCCTTTCACTCCTTGTGGGTGCCGCCCATTTCCTGACGTCATCCTTGAGCCTCAGCTGCGTTTTGTCCCACGAAAACAAACAAAAGTCAAACTTTTGGAACATCAGGGACGATGCTAAAATGAAAGCATCTTGACGATCACCGCTGGCTCCGTGCAGATAGCGTGAGTGCGTGTGTGTGTGTGTGTGTGTGTGTGTGTGTTAGCCTGGGGGGCGGTGCGGGCAGCACAGACTCTTCCTGGAAGGGACGGGACCTCACGCTCATACGTATGAATGTATGGACCCCCTCGTTTTTGTGGGTTGGGAGGGGCTGCTCCACAGAGACGTAGAAATGCACAAATGGATCAAAATACCGCTTTGGGGCTGTTTTTTGGTCAGGAATTAAGATTTTCAAACCCTCCAACTCTAATAAAAAAAATTTAAAAAAAAAAAAAAAAAAAAATTTTATGATATAGGCCCTGTAAAGCTACAACAGGGGAAAGTTGTAGCTTTCAGTCAGCAGGTGTTGGTTCTTTGCTTAGACTGTCTTAAGTTTGGAACTGGTCTTCCTCAGATGCAGATTTCAGCTCCATCCACAGACGCTGAGCCGCATTTTCATTTCAGAACAGTTCTCATCCATTCTGGGATGTTTTGGCTGTTTGTGTTCTGGGTCGTGGTCCTCTTGAGAAGCTTTGCGGCTCACACTGAGCTTCAGGGCACCCAGCACCACATTTGTTCCAGAACACCCCCATTTCTCACAAGATTTCATCACGCCCGCACAGATGTAGGACAGCCTGAGTCAGATGAAGCGCAGCATCTGCAGAGCAACACAGCCTCCTTTGTGTTCACATGTTCATGAAACGCTGCTTTCAACATGTTCCTGTGGCATTTAAATGATGAAAATGAAGCTTATGATTGCATTTCTGACTGTATTATTGTTTATACTGTTGTAGGTCAGTAGTAAGCAAAACAATGCTGTTTGAAAAAGAGTTCATTAGCTGCGTAGAAAATAGGCTGGGCGGGGCCACAAGCTCCCGGCTCTGCTCCATTCACATGTACAGCAGTTTGTCCTTACAGCGAAGGGGGGGTCTAAGGGCAGGGATGTCCAGTTTAGTCAGTTTGTTAGTTCAATATAGTATTTTTCCAATTGAATTCTATGTATTCATGATCCTTTTCATTTTATGTTTCACTTTTTCAATTACCGATACGAAGCCCAACCAGACGACTGTTTTTGTGAATTTGGGCTATACAAATAAAATGACTTGAATTGAGTTTAACATCAGTTTCTATAAAGTTTCACCCGAAGACAGTCAAGTATGTTTACACTCTGACTTTGACGGCAAAAAATGGACTCTAATTTATTGTTTTATTGCTACACATATACCAGGAAAAGCAACGGAACCAAAGTTTCACTTTTACTTGTAAGACTGAATTGTTTCGAAGTTTTCGTGCAGAATTGGAAAGTTATTGTAGTTTCAGAGGAACATGGATGTGTTTTTATGACTCACAGGTTTTGCGTTGGGCCAATTGGAAGGTAGCTTTCAGTTTCCGGAATGTCTTTGCAAAACTGAGCAAAGGACTGGAAGAAATGAAACAAAAGAATTCACCTCGACCGGTTCTGCTGCTCTTAAATTATTGCAAATTAGGTCTGTTTTGGAATTTTATTGTCACTTTAAAAATAGAACGATGAAGATCTAAAAAAAAGCCTCCTCAGTGAAGCGGTCACAGAGAGTAAGTGTAACTCCAAAGGTGTGTGAAGTTCATAATCAGAATGTCTGTTTGTCTCTGTTGCATTTTCCTTTTTGGGCTGTTTCACGCTCGGCTTGCTTGTAGGCCAGTTATCTGCTAAACTGACTTGACTCTATGTACTTTCACTTCTTAAAGGCTTTGATCTGTCGTCAAAAAACTGCCCTTTAGCTCCAAAATCTCAACCCAAAATGGCAGACAGCATTTGGAGTTTTCAATTCCTTCAAAGTCGTTTGGTCCCAAACATGTCAGTTGTTCTTGGCATTCTGGACAAGAGTATGACACGAATGCTGCACCACATCCTGCCCAATGCCTGCCATTCCAGGCTGTTGTGTAGAAACTCTGTCTGCTTTTTGTGCTTTTTCTGAAGTTTTTGTTCTCACCAGCACCATGTTGTGACAAAGCAGACACTTACCACAAAAGGTTGCACTTGTCTCACATCTACCCACAACTTAGCACTAATGTAACATTTGTCTTTAACCCCTTCATCCCATCTTCACTCGTTTGAATTGTACCATACAATCCAGGACTTCGCTTAACTTAGCATCACCTTGAACAGGAAAATATTTGTTTTATAGTATGAAAAAAACGTAATCAGGCATGAAGGGGTGATTGGCAAATTTTTTAAAAAGCAGCCGCTTGATATGCAGAACCAAATCAAGAACATGATCGGATGCTGATGATGAATTCCTTTAAGATGACAAAATAACACCAAGATAAAGTCAATTTTTGATATAAAAAAGACAGTTTTAATTTGATGTCAGCACTTTGAGCATCTTAATACAATCTTGGTTATTACAACAACAAAAACAAAACTGGTAAATAACTGAGACACAAAACTGTTAACCACTCTGGCACAACATCAAGCACCTCCTCTTTAGAGAACCACGGCCCGACCGTCAACCCAAACAGGGCAAAAGGACTCTAGCAAATGAATGATGCAGCTATAAACACCTTTTACAAGGTGGGGGGGGGGTGCAGTCATGACAAGGAAGTCAAATTGTTCTGACAATACCTAAGATAATGGAGACTTCAGTAGATTTGTTTGACTGTGTCTAAATGTTCTTAGAAATACAATGAGGATGAGAAAACGTTTTAGAACAGGGAATATATTGATAATATTGATCATTTTGATAATATGCAGTCACTGCTTTTGTGGATTTAGAAGAAAACAAGCAAAAAAAAATCCCCCTGGTCACTTAAAATTTACAAAGGAAAAAGCACGCTTTTATCTGATTTTCTGCTAATTGGAGAGAGTTTCAAACCAAGAAGAGGCTGTTTTACTTTCTCTTTCCTATGCAAAACATTGGCTCACTATGAAAAGGATACCAGATCCAACCGCTCTACCCCTGCAAAAAAACACATCACCAGAAGGCTAAAGTATTTTTCAGGCAGCTCACCTTCACTAGTACATGGTAAATAAAAAAAAAATTAAAATAAAATGTTTAACGTATGGATTTTTAATGTTGCAGTAGATTCTCTGTCACTTCGTTACAAAGATCGTCTTTGAAGAGCAGGTTGCTTAGTGAAAGCTGTGAACTGGTTTGACACGTTTTGCTTCCTCTTTGTCTGATCTAGTGGAAACATTTCAACAGCCACACATTTTCCTGCCTTTGAGAACTTATCAAATTGGAGTAATGGAGCCTCACGCCAGACAACGGTGTTAGCGGAGTCCTTCAGGGCAAGGAGCTGCTGGGGCACAGATACCCCAACAAAAGAGAATCAATTTCATGTGTGGTGTCGCCTGGAGTCTAGACTGCAGCCTCTCAACAGCACACCCATCGCATGCCTCCCAGCGGCTGTCCAACACCACATTCAATGTCAGACACAATGTCAAACATGTCCAGGGCAGCGCGCTCATTCCAACACCGTCTTAGAAGCAGCGCTTACCTGCCCAACGTTTCAGCCAAAAGCACTCATGGAGCCTAGAAATCAAATCTTTTCACATTTCATGACATCACTCCATTGTTATAAAAGGATACTGTCATTTGTAAAATACAGGGAAGTAATAACCTATTAGGTCATGTCAAAGTCCCACTTCCATCATCTGTGGATTTATTGAAAAATCATCTTTTAGTTATGATGATGCTGTTTTTAGGCATATCCAAAAGGCCTGTGTGGTTTTCTAGGACATAGTTTCTGCAGAGCAGCAGGAGTTTATTAGAAATGTCAGATGTTTCAGATTGGCATGGAGTAAGCCCGCCCCTTAATATCATCGGTCTATTTACACTCTCTCTTGCTAGCTTACAGCCCTTTGCACCCCAAACCTATCATCATCGGTGCAACAAAAATGGTGATCAATACCAGACGTTCATGGATCTGTTTGTCTGCAGGTGGATGATCAGAATGGAGCGGAGCGGGCCTTCCGTTGTAGGTTTTATGTCACACCTACAGACTTTTATTGCAGCAGCATGCTCCTGATCCACAACCATTTGAATCTAGAAATACTCCTTATGCACGTCCCCCATTATGACAGAAATGCCACAAGAACGAGATAAAAACTCCAAAAACACAGTTTTCCTCCAGTCTTTAGAGATGTTTTCCAAGTTTTCAATTTGCCACCATATCCTGGAACACAACACAATAGACTCAACCAGCACCTGCACACACACACACCCACACACACACACACACACACACACACACACACACACACACACACACGCACATACGAGGTTCTTTATTTTCCCCTCTTCCTGCCCTGTCTCACACTCACTCTGCTAACAACATGTCTGTCATCGCCGTGGCGTTTGAACCTGAAGACAGACAGAGCCGTGTCTGTGTTTGGATTAAAGCGGACGCTTCCCTCCTTCAGAGTCAGGCTGTACGTGTCAGGGTCGCTGTCAACCACCAAGAGAAACCATGAAACCGTGCATGTTGATGGCTGCGGCGGCTCCCTGCCTGACTTCCTGTTTGCCTTGTGCAAGTCAGACATGGGATCCTCATGTGTGCAACACACTGGTGGAGTGGCAAAAGATTTAATGATGAAATGCAGCCTGCAGTGTTCTGAGCGGATCCCTGATGGCTGTTTTTTTCTGCTATTGTTTGCTCTCCCAGCACCTCGTCTCTGAACATGCATGGCTGCCTGTGAATGAGCTGGGGAGGCAGAGGGTTGTACTGTAAGCAGGGAGGGGGGAGAGCAGTCGTTTTGCCGTAGGTAATATGCAGCTACCTTTAAAGTGCATGTAGAGTCTGCACTTTAGGTCATGGCTTCTCTTGTAATCAGCTGGGTGATGTTTATTTGTGTGGCTGCACTCACACCCTCCCATGCGTCTGCAGCTGTTTGTGTTCAGGACTGACGTGTTTTTTTTTGAGTAATAATTCTGCTGAGAGGTAGGCAGACCCAAGGGAGGGTGAACGAGGAGGAGGAGGAGGAAGACTGAAGACAATGTCAGAGCAGCAGAATGATTCTGTATCCATCAGGCTGCCTCCTACGGTCACCGTGGCTTAAAATGCACACCGGAAATGGCCTCAATCACTGGATCCACAGTTTTTCATTCCAGATGGGATTATGATGATATTATTACACGATTACAGCTCATAACCACGTTAGCAGCAGAGCACAACCTGGGACTTCTCAATCAGTCACCTTCTTCTCATAATAGGAGGACTTCTCAACAACAAGTCCATCTGACATGAACAACACACAACAGTAACAGCAGCAGCAGCAGCAGCAGGCAGCCATTCACCTTCACCCTCATCCTCCCTGCTGCTGCTGCTGTTACGGCTTTTTCTGCTGATGCTGTTACTCTTGTTACTACTGCTGTTTCTGCTGCTGCTGCTGTTTCTGCTGCTGCTGTTTCTGCTGCTGCTGCTGCTGCTGCTATTACTGTTGTTACTGCTGCTGTTTCTGCTGCTGCTGCTGTTTCTGCTGCTGCTGCTGCTGTTTCTGCTGCTGCTACTGCTGTTTCTGCTGCTGCTGCTGCTGTTTCTGCTGCTGCTGCTGCTATTACTGTTGTTACTGCTGCTGTTTCTGCTGCTGCTGCTGCTGTTTCTGCTGCTGTTTCTGCTGCTGCTGCTGCTGTTTCTGCTGCTGCTGCTGCTATTACTGTTGTTACTGCTGCTGCTGCTGCTTCTGCTGCTGCTGCTGCTGTTTCTGCTTTTTCTGCTGCCGCTGCTGGCACATGAGTTATTGTTAGCATGATTTGAGTATGCTTGTGTGCTGTGGAGATTTCCCTCTTTATTTTCAGGCATGTGGATGAGTTGGTCCAAACTGGAAAAGAGCTGTGCTGATCACTCGTGTGTTGTTGAACATAGCCTCACTTCCCCTCCCCTCCCCTCCCTCTGGAATTTGATAACTTAGAAAAGAACAGTGGCCAACCAAAAACAGACAAGGACCAAAGAGAAAGAGGAGGGGAAGATGTCAAATTTCCAATGATGAAAGGAACAGAGAGGAGGAGTGTCGTCAGGAAACAGATGAGATCCTAAAGCTGCTGTTTACGATGGAGCCTCAGCGATAGACAGACAGGGAGAAGGAGAGTGAACGCTGCAAAGATGAAGAAAGACAAACTGTCCCTCTGATACGGAAGTGCAACAAATCACTCAAAGCAAAAATGTCTTCAAGATCACAACAGCAAACCAAACAGCAAAAGAAACATTATATTTTAGAAATCAATGCAAAATTCAATAAATATTTAAACAGAAAAAGAATTAAATGTTTCAGAAAGCATAAGTCATTTCTAGAAATCAAAATGAAATATTAAAAAATGAAACATAGGCCTAAAAGAAACCACACTGTGGGACATTACTTATTGGATGATGACGCCTGTCCATCATTTCAGCTGGAAGTTATTTGAATGGAAGTGATGCTGGAAGTACGCACTAATAATAATAATAATAATAATAATGATAATGATGATAATAATGATAATAATCACAACCCTATAATCAGTCTTTGAACATTGAAAACGCATTTGCAAAATCTCACTGACGTCATCATCAGTGATGTTCCATAGTACTCACCTTTCCCAGTTTCTTATTGTGCTTTTTCATTTTGATTTCTGGAAATTACTTTTGTTTTCTGAAACTTTCTTTTCTTACTTTTTGACTTGTGTTTAGAGTTTTGAAATTTTGTTTTGATTTCTAAGATGTGTGATTTTTTTTTTCCGGTTCCGGGTTGCAGCGCGGACGCGTGTGTGGCTCGCTGCGGCTATACAACTATCTTCAACTGACTTAAAAAGTTGATTTTCTCTAAAAAAGAGAGCTGACCATGGCCCCCAAGAAAAGCCAGGAATACGAAGACCTTAAAAAGTCTCTTGATAATATCCAAGATGCATCGTATCCCTTTATGGAACAAGTGAATGCTAAGCTAACTGAAAATTCCTGAAACAGTGTTATGTCTATTTTACTGATATAGTATTATTTATAGTATTATTTTTTAATCATCTGAATGAGTTTTATAAGTAACATAATCTGCATATATTTTGGATACTTCATTGCCATGTTGATTTCTAAAAGTTTTTTTTTTACAAAATAGTTTAAGTAATTCATCTTTGGCATGTGCTTTATTGATACCTTATGATTCTTAATTCTGTCTGATAAAACCTATGAACTGGATATTGATAAATCATGTAATAAAATGGTTACAGTATAATCGGGGTGGGATTATATAAATTCGCTTCCTTCCACTCCCTTTCAAGCAATATTTATTAATATGTCTAATTAGCCTAAGTTTGATTAGTTACTGTATGAATGTATAACTGATGATTGTATTGTTTTTTGTGTATTCTTATTTGATTGCTTGAAATAAACCATTTCAAATCAAATCATTTCAAATCAAAGATGTCACATTGTTTTGTTTTGCTCTCTGAATTGTCGTTGTAATATTTCAAACGTTTGTTGGTGTGATTTACACTTCCGGGCCACCGTACTCCGAACTAGACGTGTTTGTGAGTCAGATGTAAAATATCTAATATCTTTTTAGGTGTGTGTTTACAGTCTTTATTGGAGCTTGAAGTTTTTGCACTAAAAAGCTGCATTTATCTCTTATTTGTCATTTTCTGCTGAACTGAGCTACCCGGGCTTCAGCTGTGAGGGACGTGCTTCTGTATAGGTCTATGATACATGATATAGCCCATGAATATTTCACTCACAGACATGTGCTGGTTGTGCAGCTGCGTACTGAACCAGACTCGGTCAGTCGTTTCTCTTCGTCAGATGATAATGAACATGCGGTCACTGATGCCCTTTGACCTGATGGAGCACCGGGGAGCTGGAGGTCTCTGTCATTGGAGATGGCAGCGTATCTTTAGCTGAACATGAAGATAAGAGGGGATCTGCTTTAGATAGCAAAGTGGGTCACAACCTGATCTCAAGAGAAGTCAGATCACCCCCCCCCCCCACCACCACCACCATATAGCTCTGGCTTGTTCTTCCTCTTAAAGCTCATCACTTATCCTCAAGTACGGTTCAAAAGGAAGTGGGGAACACAGATGCACGCCGACACCTCATTGGCTAATGTAAATCATGGCTGGATGGAACACAGCACATCATTGTGTTGATACAAGGGGTGGCTATATTAAGAGCTGCCCTGAGGTGTTTGCGTGGCGTGCATGTGGAGGCAGCTGTGCATGCGTGTTAGCATGCAATAGGCAGCGGAGGATTTTCAAGCACGTCTTTCCTTAAGGGTGGGGGTTCACTGAGCTGGGCTTTAAAATGCTCAGTGGGTGCAGACTGAAGGGCGTTCTGCAGACGACGGACGGGTTCGGAGCAGAAGCATTCCGGGGAGAGGGAGAGGACACCTTGGAGAGCTTGACATTCTCTCTGACGAGGAGAGAAGAGGACGGCTGTTTGAAACACAGCTCTCTTCTAACAGGAAGTATCAGAGCAGTGACTCACAGGAGTGTTGATGCTCTGTGGAAATACACTATGCATCACACGTGTGTGTCTTTGTGAGACCCACTTTTTTTCCTTGTGCATATAATGGATGTCATTATCACATCCATTTACATATCAAGGAAACCTATATAGTATCACCACTTTAAAGCATTGCTGCATAGTGTCCATAGGATGCAATGATGTGCATGTGGACTTCCACATGCCTGCAAATGTTTGTGCAGATGAGTGTGTTGTGTTTACAAAGAAGATCACATTTCAAGCCTGCTGCTGTGCATACGAGTGTGAACGCTCTTAAGGGCTGTTTCCTTGTACTCATTTCTGATCACATTTCCTCAAGGATTTACTGACTGGGTCGTTTGGATGAACGCGTTCCTGTCCCCGCTCAGGTGTGCGTAGGTCTCACTGCTTGTTACTGCAGCTTATTACTGCAGCGGCAGCTCCGCACTGGGATCAACCCGTATGGCTATGTGTGTACTTCAGGTGTGCGCAGGGAGCTTTGCCCACATGCAAAGAGCCGTGCCTGCCCTTACATTTCAAGGGCTCATTGCTGATAAGATGTCCCCGTGTCTTAAAGTCGGCAGTACATCAGCAGTCAAAAATGTGCCTTCATCTGTCATGCAAGCGGCCCTGACCCCTGCACAGCACCCTCAGGGACACCGTGGAGTGACAGTTATCGCTCACAATTTCATTGCACGTCCAGCTGAGCATAATTTTGTCAACACCATTAGACGGCATCAAGGTAGTGTCATAGCATTGATTGTCCTGTATTGTCCACTCTATAGTGTGCGCCACATTTGAACCCATGGTGACGTCAGTGTAACAGAAAAATATCTGAATTGCTTTCTGTGGTCCACTTGGTTTGTGGTCAAATATGCATAATTTGATTTTAAGAAAAAATGGGTCTGGGGTCTTAAGGGTTAAGATGCACCGTCAATGAAAGGCCTATTTTCAAATCTATCAAGTCAGACTTTATTCACTGCATTCACGATAACTCTAGAACTTGTTTGTAACATGCTACACGCTAGCCACGTTAGCCGCATTAGCATATTCACAATAACACCAAACCATGACCGTTTCCAAATCCCCCCCCCAACCCCTAACTACTAAAAAACTATCTAGCGCGGCACGACATAGACTTTAAAAGCAATTCGGACACCATGATCACTATTTTTTATGTCGTCATCGATTTCAGGAAGTTAAAATCTAATTGGTATGAGCATTCTGGGACGATTATTTATGAAGACAAAAACGTGGATGGTTTATTAAAAAAACACATTTAAGTACTTTTTTGGGCAGCGCATTGTGCTCACTGGTTTTTCACAGAGACTTCTGGGAAATTTTTAGGGCACTAGATTTTGGAATTGTAGATTCGGACAGCACTAGAAAATGGTGAACGCACACTATAGTGCACTAGGTAGTGCACTAGGTAGTGAGTAGGGAAGGAATTCTGACACAAGCCATGTTTCAACACGTTTATAAAACAGTCTGACATTTTGACAGAGCGCCATGTACCTTTCAGAATCGCTCACTAAACACGATCAGAATGAATCGGTAATTTTTAAAAAAGAAGCCGTTTAAGTGCGGCTTATAGTGCAGAAAATACGGTATATATTAGAATTGGACTGAGTTAGTGTGACATCACCCATTGGCTGCAAGAAAATGAAGACATGATGCGGACGTCGCCTTCTTGGAGCCACGATGTCAGTAAGCAGTGATTGGTCCCAGTCAGTCGAGTCAACATTTTTCCACTCTTGGCAATCAGGAGTGAGCTTGATGGAAGTCCACACCCCTAGAGAGCGGGCTTGGAAGCATCTGTCAATCAAACGATCTAAACGTTCAATGTATAATTGGAATAATTTGCACTACAAAAATGTTTAAAAAAAAAAGCAAGAACATGTTTAAAAAGGTATCAGAACAAGAATGTTCATTCTGACGAATAGATTGACTGACTGAGTCACAGCTGTTGTCTGTGGGATTCTGGATTCTTGAAGCAAGGGGGGACTTGTTTGGAATAGGAGAGGGGCGGGGTCACTCAGTCTAGTTCTCACATAAAGTCATTGTGACCAAGATTGGCCTTTAAAAACACAGATTTAACCAACACATAATGAAATCCCTGTTATTGTTGAAAAAATGACATTTTCTACAAGTGCACACAGTTTCTAGTAATCACACTTCTCCTTTTCTAGACTTTCCATCCCTGCAGGGGCTTAAATTGACATTTACTCAGGTGGGTTTTAAATAATCTGTTGCATTAATCCAATTTTTTTTAAAATACAAATGTGGCCGTGACGTTTCTATGAACATAAATGTGGTTTGGGTTTTAAATGTGTAAGAAGAAGACAAAAGCATTGAACAAAACCTGCTTGACTTGTTGTGCAGCCACATCAACATGGATTTACCTTTGATTGTTTCCTATTAAACACATGGGATGTTTGTAGTTTTAAATGTAATGTGGTGACTCATGGGATAACTAAAACAAATAAAACACTGTTGAGTGAAACTTTTATTCATGCGTTTAAGTGGAAAAAGACACAAATGTGTGTCGGAGTTCATACATTGTAATATGTTATCAATCTACCAAAATAAGGTTGTAACTTAGTGTGAATTGTGGAGATTAGATGTATTTTTTTGTGACATTGTTATAGTTTCCATGCGGAAAAAGTACATAACTAGACGATCAAGGACTGTCCAACTGTAAGAGCCTACAGCTTTTATTTTTTATAAAACTGTGGATTTTGGATCTTTTATGTATTTGATTTGGTTTAAAATGGTTTATTTCTATCATAACATAATTCATAATCCAAAAGTGTCGATTAATAGATCCAAGAATTGGCAGTGAGGCCCTCTTGAGGCACTTTTTTGAGTCCACGAAGCGGTATCAACAACTTTTCGCTGATGAGACAATAGCAGATAGTTCCATTTAATGCGGGAGAAACCATTCTGTCGGTGAGCAGGGGTGTCAAGAATCCCACCCAACACCCACGCTCGCAACAAATCAGCGAGTCTTTATAGCGTATTCGTAATTAGGGAATATCGATAGCCTTGGTTTGTATGATAATCGTAAATACCACGGATAAATCCCACGTGTAGCTGATCCCGCGGAGGAATCCCCGCTCCAACCCCCCACCGGACAGAATGGAATCGACCTACTCAATCATGCACTTCAGCATTTACTGCAAACATCATGCTTCCACCTTTAGGGTTGTCTCTGCTTCTTGAAGTCTCCCTGGATTGTTGTCGTGGAGAAAAACAAACAGGTACGCGCATGTACGGTTTCTTTTCCCTTTAATCCACGCGTGGGGGCTGCGCGGAGTGTTTGGAAAAGACTGTTGGAGGAAGGCGAGTCAGTGTCTGATCTTGATTTATAAATAGGTTACACGCAGGCGGGGGGTGTTTGATTGAAAAGAAAAATATCCTGGATGACCTGCCGTGGATGGTCATCCCGTGGGAATAGGACCGCGACAGCGGACTCCTTTTTCTACTTTTCATAACCCCCCCCCCCCCCCCCCCCGGGAGACCGTGAGGCGTTTGAAGACACCTTGATCAGAAGTCATCCCAGCTTAGATCAGATGAATAAACTTCGCTGGTCGGCTGTGAAATACTGAGCCAAGGAGAGCATCACCACGACTACACGATCTGTGACACCCTGCTGGAGGTGAAGCAAACTTTCCTCCAGCACTCCTTCTTCTTCATCTCTCCTTAGATGTTTCACTCTTTCATCAAACTGCCTCTAAAATCCGGCGACACGAGGAGGAGGAGGAAAAGTTTATGTCTTCTTTTTTTAGTTTGTTTTATTCTCTCGGCACACACAGAGGGTGGACGTTTGGGAGGGGTGAAGGATGGTTGTGGTGGTGGTGGTGGTGGTGGTGGGGGGGGGTATATCCTTATTAGGAAGTCGTGTCCTACATAATAGATAGACGCGGCACAACTGCCACTGAGCAAGGCACAGGTGCCAGCGAGTCGGAGCGGCTGTTCGGCGCTATGAGGATCCGAAACCGCTGGAAGCCCTCTGGTGTGTCCGTGTTATGCTCTGCTTTCAGCGCGAGCGCGTGGTTGATGTGTGCGCGTGCGAGCGGCGCGTGTGTACGCACATGTGTGGCCGGACAGGAGTAAGTGTGTGCGTGATCATGGGGACTCCTCGGCCGTAACTTTTCTCCTTCATATGATGATGATGATGATGATGATGATGCGCGTACAGGATGTGGGCCTGCTGTAACGCCACACACACACGCGCGCACACACACACACGCACATCACACATTGATTCGTTTTTTCCTTTTAAGCGCACAAATTCATTTGTGCCAACTCATCTCGAGATTTCATAGATAATGAGTCCAAACCTGCATCTGTGTGCACGTGCTTGTGCTTTTTTTTATTTGGGGAGGGGGGGTAACTTTTCCCCCACCTTTTCTTTTCACCCTTGTTAGTCATACGAACTCACACAACGCGCACGGGCGCATGCACATGCAAATAGCAGCGCCTTTCCCTGATGGTGTGTTCAGGTGCTGCCAAAAAAATTCAGACTTTCCCACCCAAAAAACATCTAATGCGACTTTACGGCGACACGCGTGATTTGAGAGAGTCAAACGGTCCTGTCACAGCGTGCACACATACAGAATTACAATATAAGATTCTGACACTGGAGCTTGACATTTTAAATTACTTTTCGTTTATAGAGATACGAATTCATATTTGACATCAAAATCTGCATCTTTATTAGTCAAATGACAAAAAGTAAAGTGGATTCATTGGCTAATGCTAAAAATGATCAGGTTGTTTCTTAGACAAAATATTTCCGATAACACCTGAAGGCAGCGCCAGCGAAACGACAGGAGACGAGAGGCAGAGGAGCAGAGTGGGGAGAGAGATAGAGGAAGCTGCACTGAAGTCCGGCGCGAGGAGGCAGGAATCCACCACCACCAATGATTACTGAAGACTGAAGGAAAGTTGCTTTCAAAGTCGCCTCTGGAAAACACGGACTCTGAATATGAACCGGGTCTAGACTCAACATGTTCCCCTGCTGTGAGTTGTGTTTGAGCTGGTAAGGCAGCGTTCGCGTTGAACTGTTTGCTGCAGCAGAAAGTCCTTGAGCTTCGATGAAGATAAGGCTGCCAGAGTGGGAGGAATGTTTGACTGATAAGAGGGAGGAACAATGTTAAAGAGAGCAGCGTAGTCCCGTGATGCCTTCAGGAATGGCTCCGTAATAAAACATGATGGGGAACGTCGTAAAGGATTTCAGAGCGTTGTAATAATATAGGACGTTATAACTCCCTCCCCAGCAGGAGTCCCCCATTCAAAATCATGGCTGTCGTCAAATTTATTGTAATAGTATCATTATGGTTAATGCTGCTATAACTGCGCGACGCTGTAAAACAGTAAAGTGTTTGTTTGAAAAAGTTAATTAAAGCCTCAGTTTGAAGTTGACAAACGAGGGTCGGTGTGCGCATGCGCGTGTGCACGTGGGTCAAAAACAGCTCTTGTCTGTTTGCTTTTGGAGGACAAGATATGTGAAAGAAAAGGGAGGACAGAGGACACAGCCTCACTTTGGGGGATGTTGATTTTAAATGGAGCAGATTGAGACTTCCATGCGGGGGGGGGGGGGGGCATCTATGTGGATCTTTTTGAATGTAACAGTTTACATTTATTTTATTTTGACAGCAGCACGTACACCTTTCAAAATAAAACCCACCCTGTGTCAAATAACATCATTCTGGAGCAGATACACTTATATAAAGACATAAAGATACACATAAAGATTTAAGACAGTGACACATGATGTTTCCATCTGTAGGATTTGGTTGCCCCCCCGGTCTGTTTCTCCTTTTGCTTTTAAATAAAAACATTGGAGTTTAAAATATTTAGAATAAACTGGGCTGTTTATTCTCATTCTTTAAGATGTAAGGTACAAAATATACAACTATAAATTATTTTAGTAGTTTTAAACTGTATTTGTTCAAAACTTTAACCACTTTGGTGTAATTTAACAAAATAAAAGAGTTTTTGGAGACCTTTATTTGACTAACTTTACAACAAAAACACACATTTATAGAACTTTTATGACGGCAAATTAAGCTTTTTATCACGATTTTGCTCAAACGTTAGACATGTTAAAATCTAGAGAAAATCTCCAATAACTGATCTATTATTTTTTCAAATATTTAGAATTTTCATTAAAGCCAAAGAGTCACAATAAAGGGCTAAAAGAGCCCCATGTGGCTCCAGAGCCACAGGTTGTAGACCCCTGGTCTAGGACATGGGGGGGTTATAAAGGTTTTACTTTTTTTCACTCCTTTTGTGATATTCTTTGAATATGTCCTATTTTTGCTTTTAATGTGTTTGTCAGAAATAGAATATCCTCCTCCTCATCAAACATGATCCTGACCAGTTCAGGAAGTTTGTGTCAGTGCAATAATGAGGTTTGGACCTGGTCCCCCCCGTAATGATCTCCCACCGTGGGAGTGGGACGCTCCTGTTTGTGGATCCTGATCCGCAGCGTTTCCCTGTGCAGCCGTCACTTTGTTCACACGGACGCGCTGGGGGAATGAGAAAGACGGCGGTATGAGGAGGGAGGAGAGGCAGGGTCACACGGCCTCCCTCACGTCTGCGTCTGTGGATCAGTGTGCAGCCGAGGACCAGCTCCTGGTTCAGGAGCAACTTGGAGTACATTTAAGTCCAAGTGTTTTTAAGAGCATCCACTGCAAAACTTGAATGTTAAGAAAATGAAAAGACATTTTTTGACTGTCTTGCAAGAAAAATAATCTTATCAATAAAGTTTTTCAATAGCCAAACAATTTTACACTCTGTCTGAATTCCCACCCTACTCCCTAACTACTAAAACACTAGATAGTGTGGCACTGTGTAGTGCCCTGGATTTAAAAAAGCAATCTGTACACCACACTCACTACTTTTGTTTTTTAAATGGCGGATATGACGTAATCAATTTAATCGATTTATTGAATAATTGAATGTAATTGATGTGAGCGTTTTGCGATTATTTATGAGTCCACTGTCTTCTGAAGATAAAAACGTTGATGGTTTATTAAAAAAATATGCATAAATACTTTTTTTTAGCAAAAATTGTTCCGACGCAATGCATTGTGGTCTATATTTCCCGATCTATTGAGCATCGATGCACGGTGGTTTTTCACAGAGACTTCTGGGAAATTTCTAGATTGACTTTGGAACTGTAGATTCAGAGAGCACTACACAACGGTGAACGCACTAGATAGTGAACTATTTAGTGGTTAGGGTGGGAATTCAGACGCAGCCTTAGTCAAAGAAAACGTCACAGCACTAGAACTTTTTCTTCAAATATGAATTCTTGCAGACTTTTTTGCTAATTGAAAGACACTTTTAAAAATGTTTGGACTTCTTTCTAGTCTATCTGCAGTGTTGAGAAGGAACGTCTACCTGCTGGGATCAGCGTTTGTGGATGGTGACTCACCTTTAGAGCGTTAAGCTAAAAGAAAGAGATGGCTGAGGATTATTGTGGCCAGAACAGATGTGATTCATGTTGTGCACCCGCTGTGGAATAAGCGCCTGTGCAGACAGACACGGGTTCTGTCACAGATGCCTCAGAGTGACGGTCGCCTGACACACAATCAACTGCATGGATCTGGCTTCAGTCCACACCACTGTTTGTCTTTTGTATACAGGAGTGTGCACTTGCTTTGCCATCCACGTGGTCTTTAACTCTTTATCTCTTACAAATACTTCCTTTTTGTTTTCAGTGCCTGCCCCCGACACCGCGCTCCGTTTTCCTGCATGTGTGGGAGTAAAATTAGCAATTACATTTTTTTAGGCCTGTCTCTTCAGAATGTGGAAGTGTTTTAGTGGTGTAGCGAGAAACAATGAGGACAAGGCAGGGCTTTGTGGTGGCAGAAATGCATTTTTAACCCGTGTGAATGAATGGCGCCTCACATTCCACAGCAGCAGGCCCTTCACTGAATGGCAGCACTAACATGGCTGTTTTCATGACTCATTACTGCCCTGCGCCTTTTCACACCCTCACTTATCTTCAGGTGTTTAATGCTGAACCTTTTTTAGTTGTTGGCATTGAACAGTTGAAAAATGTGAAAAAGGTTTGGTTTCAATCTCAGCACCTGGAAGGAAACCTGTAAAAAGGATCCAGTTGAGTCTCCGCCAAAGTCCAGAAGTACGTTTGTTAAATTGAGTCAAACTTGGAGGACAGAAACTGATGTCAATCTTCCTGCTTATCTCTGAAACATAATGTAAATGTTTCCAAAGGCCTGTTAGATCTGAGGGTTTTTTCATGAAAGGAAATAAGAGCTTCTGCTCTTTCTGAAGACTCCTATCCAAACTCTATTCTAACATCATCAAGACGCCACATTTTCTGTACATTTTCAGTGATCAAATTAAATCACTTTGTTTGCTTTAAGACTGAATATCAGAACCTCAGTCCTACAAATCACTTTGTGTTGAATATTTAAGCCTTTACTCTGATGAAAACTGTGTTTTAACACGTTCTTGTGGCATTTTTCTCATGATGAGGGACATAGATACAATAGTATTGGACTATTTCTTCATTCAAATTGTTGTGAATCAAGAGTAGAAAAGGTAAAAGGCTGTATTTGTGACGAATCGGACAGTTAGATTCACGTTCGTCTTCGTTTTCCTCGTCCTCGGCTCGGAACTCTACGGCTGGAGAGCTAGTGGACGAGCGTGTATACAGATAGGTGACGGGAAGTGGGGGCGGGCTTTCTCCACACCAACAGTCCCCCAAGAACTCGGAGGTGAGATCTGCAGAAACTATGTTCTGCCTAAAAAACGACGCAGGTCTTTGGAAGGCAAAAGACCACTGGGAGGCTTTGAGAATAGATCAAAAGGTGATCGGGGGCGGGACTTAAAGGCAGGATGAGAGCAGGAACAAACCAAAAAGTGCCTTTCTTACCATAAAATCCGTTTTATTGGTGGTAATGACACCCAATCAAAGTTAGTATTTAGTAGTGAGAGCACAAAGGTCTCTGCTGGGGGTCCAGACAGCCTTATCATTTTAATACGGGCTGGAGTGTGTATTCTGTGGGGATGGCATTGATTCCCTGCTGCATAGTGGGGGTTTTCACTCTGAAAGGGCAATCTCTCTGTGTCAGCCTTGAAACACCGAGCTCCTGGATTAAATTATAAATGAGGCCTCCATGGGAAACGGATTGCTTACTGCCTTGGATAGAGACAGGGAATGTGCAGTCGCTCCGACCGTCCTGCTACACTCCTTTATTTACCTGCTCCGGAAACGTTGGGAGAGGTCTGTCGGGGGGTTTTTGTCCCGTCATGTGAAGGCCCGTACACACCGGGACGAATTTCGCCGGCGATTTTCGCCGACGTTTAACGCCTCGTGACTAAACAAAGGGCACCAATGAGAGTGTGCACACCGACGCGAAAAAACGCCACGCGTTGAAGCGTCAAAAAAAAAAAAAACGCCTTGGGTTCGTTTTTTTTTTTCGACGCGTCGCGTCGAAATCTATTCGACCAATGAGAATGGCGCTTTTGCACACGTATCTGGAGCTTCTGAAGTTACAGTAAAACACAACTTGGGGGCGCTCAAACACAAAACTGTCTTGCTGAGCACACATACCAGCGAAGAAGACAGACGCCAAGTAGCGTCTACACTGCCGCGAAGAAATAATGACGGACATTATAAAATATCCCTGAACCAAGCACCAGTTGGAGCTACTGGTGCTTGAAATATTCATGTTTTCTTTGTTTGATTCTGACAATCGCGTAAATACTTGCTCTCTTCTTCTGAGTGAAAAGCGACTTTAAGAAGCGTAAAGTTGCGCAGCGCCACCTAGTGTACAGGAGTATTTCTGTTTTACATTAAGCGCCATCTAACGTCAGGGACTGAAATTGCATGTTCGCTCGGCTCATCGTCAGCGAAAATCGCCTGGGTGTGAACACAAAAAACGTGGCGAAAAACGCTGGCGAATAACGCCTGGCGAATATTCGTCCCGGTGTGTACGGGCCTTGAGTCGCAGATTCACCCCCTTCTGCTTCAGTGAGGCGCGCCGTTTCTGCCGAGCTAAGCAGGCCTGTCCAGGTACTAAAGCATGAAGCCTGACGGCGCTCCAGCTCCCAGCCCAACAGAATGATGCCGTAATCTCAGGATTAAGATGGGAGAGGGGTCAGAGGGTCAGAGGTGGTGGAGGCTAGGGGAGGAGCTAGCAGAGAGAGGCTTTTTTTCTTCACCTGTGGAGGAAGCTGCTGTTTTTCACACACCTTTCAGTAAAGGAGCTGATGGTGTGCATTCACTCTTCCTAGTCAACTTGTCTAGGATTCAAACGTTTTGTGCTGATGAAGTGGGGTGGAAAACCCCTGAAAGATTGAAGTCTCCCCCACAGAGAGTGGTCCACTCTGCTCTCTGCGTGGCTTCATGTGCTTTTGTCTTGGTTTGGTTTGGTCGGCTGTCTTCCTGGGCTGAGCAGAGCAGACCTTACCTGACCACGCTGCAGACCTGTGGCCATGAAAACCTCTGTTTGGACTTTTTACTCACAACCTGGCCTTGTTCCCTGAATGAGAGCACCCACCTTTATGGGAAGTGCGGTCATTTGGAGATGCAGAGTTCTCACATACCTCACTGATGATAGAAGTCCTTATCTGTCATGTATTCCTCCTTTTCTGGAAATTCCTGCTCTGCACGTGTAAAAACACTTTTTAGTACTACAAAGAAAACCGTGTCACAACGAATACACAATGTTTGCAGTAGTGGATCTGCCATGGAGGGCTGAGCGACAGCCCTGTACAATACATCAAATGTATTCCATCGCAGCATTAGCCTGTGAGATACGCATACATAAACTGTGATAAATGGTTACGTTAAACTTCTATTATCTCATGGCACCATGAATCAAATCAAATAGACCCCTGCAGGCAGTTGACCAATCAGAAGGAGCCTTTTTTTGTTAGATACCTGCCTCCAATGTAGACATGGGTCTTTTGGAATATTATTTATCTTCACTTTTACAGAAACAAAAATGATGAATGGATGAAGATTTCAACAGATTTAATGATTTGAAGGGGTAGAAAGAGTCTAGTTGATTTGTTAGCATGTTCTTTATGTTATGCTAATCTTATACAGTAGAGTCCTCCTGTGTTTCATGATGAACAATCTCCGTTCTCGTTCCTGCATTTTGTTAAATCCATTTATCCCAAAAGTAGGACTTATAAATGATTTTTTTCTTCTTTTTTTTTTAGCTGTTGGGACTTACACGCAGGAGCGACTTTTGTCCAAGAACGTAGGCTTCAACCCCTTTATTGGCCAGCTCTAGTTAGATGCTCCGTTTGGAGACATTTCCTCTTCAGTTTGTTGGGTTCAGTAATCGGTTTGGCTGCCTTTGCTTTGAGCAGAGTTGGCCCACACGGAGCGTCTGATCATCTGATCTGGGGTGAGATATCGAACGCATTCATCAGTGCCTTCCTGTATCGTCCGTAAGGGACCGATGTGACGGACGCTGCTCCAAAGCCATCGCGCAGCCCAGAGTTTAGCCCAAAACTGACATTTGGGGCGTTATCCAGCACTCATGGCAATCCCCCCTTTTCAACTTTACTGAACGTTATTTAGCAACCACAAAGAGAGTTGCTGATGCTGGATTGATTAGGGGAGCTAATGGGGTCTGTGATCATGGTTCATAGATTTGGGCCATTTCCCTGTGAAGCCTCGCTCGCCATTGTTGCTCTGCTCGCTGCAGGATTAAAGAAGAGAAATAAGCTTAGCTGGGAGAAGCAGCCTGCAGAACCACGTGGCCGTGATGGGGGATTGAGAGGGAGGCGCAGAGCGGCAGCAGATCTCTTTGTCCGGTCCAGATGTCACTGCGGTGGACCAGCGTTATCGACCCACGGCTTTACGCGCACTCATGCCTAATTAGATGCTGTTAACTTTGGAGACACCAACCTTTACTTTGACGGTTCTGTCGTGGTTAAAACCCTCTGTGGAAACTGGTTTCACTGAGAAAAACATTCAGAGTATTGAGTCATCACGAACATGTTTCCTACACAATCCTGCTTGGAAATGACTGATCAGATGTAAAACCAGCTTTTCTTAGACAACATTTGCAACCTCGTCTGTCCAGTTTAGACAGGACCAACACCCATCTGTCTTCATATTTAGCAGATGAAGACGATGCTAACAGTTTAAAGGGCTCGGTGTGTTCATGGCGCCCAAACTTAATCCAAACTCACAGCAGCCCAGAGGGCTTTCAGAGCCAGTGGGGGTGGGGGCTCTGTTCCCTTTTAGCACTCAGTTCCACTTAACCAACATGATAGTAGTGAGAGTGGAGATGTCTGCAAGACCTCAACAAAAAGGTCTTCTGGTTTTGTGTTTGAGGGAAAAACCCAACCGTGTGCAGGAAACCAGGCGAAAAGCAGAAGTCGTCAGAAATGACACGGGCTGATAGAAAAACAAATGCCCCTCATAGGAACTAAACCTCATCTATAGACTTTGTTTCTGGGAAGTGATGGAAGCAGAAGTGGAACAGGAGCAAACGTAAACGGCGATTGGAAGAAGACAAAAAGGAGTAGTCATACTTTTAAAAATAAAACCCCATTCCCACTTTGGTTTCCCTCTGATGCAAATACCAACCACCGTCATGTGTCGGCGTCCAGCACACCGAGCGGAAACAACGGCACGCATTCTGGAATGAAAGGAGCTGCTTCTCCATTCACTGCACTGTTGATGCTTTGAATCTGAGAGAATGGACTGGACTTGATGTAGTTAGGTCCAGCTAAAGGCCGGTGATGTTGCATGTCTGACTAACTGAGGGAAGCAAGCTGGAAATGTCCCCGGGCCTCTGCAGCTAATCATTCAGCCCACAGAGGAACTGATCGTTAGGCACTGATGTCAGCCTAACCTTGCCACTGTGTGTGCGCGGGGGGGGGAAGAGAAAGATGCATGGATGGGGTTCTGACGACCATTAAAGAGAAAAGCTTATGATTTATACTCTGAATTAGGGAGATGGAACCTAAAATCTACAACAATAGGTAGGGGAATTAGTGCCTGCCGAGTACGGGCCGGCGCTGTCTTTTAGGAAAACACAACTCATTATGTTGTTTTCGCTCTGGGAAAAAAGAAAAATGCCCCCCCCCCCCGTGTAGGGAAGTTACTTCAGCTGAAATACAAGGCCAGGCCGACTCCTCTTCTGCCTTTTCCAGAATGAACCAAAGGAGCCACACTTCTGAACCTTTCAGGAATAGAGGGAGTCGTCTGTGGGCTGAAGTGAAGGGAGGCGCCGCTGTCAGGAGACCCACATGTTCCTGTTTCTGCAGGGGGGGGGGCATGAGCAGCCATAGAGGAAGTAGTAACAAGAGGCACTCCAGGAGGGTCAAGCAGGCTGCAGGGTCACTGAGGACAGAGGTGAGGAGGAGGAGGAGGAGGAAGAGGAGGACGGTGAGCCAGAGGCTACTGAGCTCACCCAAAATAAACAGGAGTATCAGAGGCAGAGCTCAGCAGCAGGCGTTAGGACAGCAGTGAGGATGAAGGCATCATCTCAACAGGGAGGAGGTCTGATTACATTTAAAGATCCGTCTCCATTCCTTTAGGAGGGTGTCTTGTTTTTGAAGACAATTGCAGTTCTTTTCACACTGGAATCTGGATGTGGGTTTGGTCACTCCAGGAAAAGGCTCCGGTTGGACCTTTTTGGATTATCTGTATATCACCCCGTAGTCTTTAGGCCAATGGTCCCTCCAAGCCGGTCACTTGGTCCCTGCCGCAGACAAAGGAGGAAAAACAGATGGGAATAATTGTTGGTAATAATGGCAATGATGTGGTTATAATTGTTTAATTTCCAATTGTGAAAAAGTTTTATTTAGGAAAACTACCAGATTCTGTCGACAACATGGAGTATGGCTACAACTCACTACGGTGGCCCTGGAGGACAAATTACATCAACAAATGACTTGATGCAAAATGAAAGATCACAACAGCAATAATACAGAAAAATAAATGATAAAAAAGACATTAAAGTTTAGGAATCAAAATAAAATTTCCCAAAAATGAAATAAAACAAATAAAATATTTAGTTGCTCCGTACTAATCATGAAAAACGTTTAGAATTATGTGGACATTGAAGACACATTTGAAAAAACTCAAACCTCAAAAGTCAAATATCATCATCATCATCTAATCAGTGATTTCCCATAAACCTTTTCTGGTTTCATTTTGTGTTTCCTTTTTTAAAATTTCATTTTGATTTCTAGAAATTACTTTTGTTTTTAGAAATGTTTTGTTTTGTTTGATCTCCAAAATGTTATTATTTTTTTCCATAATTTGTTTTGCTCTTTTAATTGTTGTTGTAATCTTTCATATGTTTTTGCGTGTTGGTGTGATTTTCAGGACGTCCACCTCAGTCCCGTGTCCGAAACACATCGTTTTGCTATATTTAGAAAATGCCCATTTTTAGACAATATCATTTTATTTTTCTGTCACACCTCTGAAGTCGGGCGAGGCGAAAGCTGGCGTGCGGTTGTTAGCCTCCGCTTTGCTAACGAAGGGAAGGTTTGAATGGATTCTAGACAAAACCTGGAGCACAAAGAACGTTTCAACCAGCTGCAAACATTTTACGGGAATGAAGATCCAATCAAATAAAGTTGAGGATTTGTAGAAATTTATCAAGAGGGCATTTAAGAATCTTCCTACATGGCAGCTAAATTAGGCAGGGATCTGTTTGGAAACTTTAGCACAGAAAATTGTCCTCTGTGTTGAAGAGAAACGCACAATGAATTCAAATTTAGGAAAAACAAATCATTCTTTTTTTGGCCTTGAAAGATAAACCCAGCCTAGATTGACTTATTGTTAAAATGAGATTCTATGAAACAGACCTAATGTGGCCTTCATTATTGAATCCTTGTCCTCTGTAATTACCTACAGACATTTTCACACTGGCTTTTTAAACTACATTCTATATACGAGCATTTTAATTTGAAAAACTGTTTCCCAGAAAAGAATTACTCGCCAACTGTGGCCTTGTGCGCAGAGGTCCGCCAAAACTGTTGTTGTGTCTGAATTCTACTCACTACTTACCGCCCTATATTGTGCGTTTGCTGTTCTTTAGTGTTCCAGTCTACAAACCAAAATCCAGAGATATTTCCCAGAAGTCTCTGTGTTCATCAACGCTCCCTAGATTGTCGAATATAGACCACAATGCATAGCTCTTGATCCACCTGAAAAACAAATATATTTTAATTGATCTCTCATTAATCATCAAGTTTTCATCTTCAGTGGATTCATTAATAGTCTTGGTAAAATGTTCACATTTGTTGGGTTTTACTTTGGGAACGTTTTAAAAATACCTGTGAGCACGGCGCTGGAATTTGTTGAAAAACTTAGGACACTAGATAGATTTAGAACATTTAGGGAGGGATGTAGCTATAGTCTGGCATTAAACCGGTCTGTGGCCTAAAACAGGTTGACGCTCCAAGCTGGAGTCAAGATAAAGATTGGGATATGTGGATTAAAATCTGAATATTTTAGACGGTAAAGATGTTAAGACCCTGAAGTGTATTTTTGGACAGTTGATGTGTTTGACAGGAATAGGATTTTAGTCTCTTGGTGATGGAGGGAGACGGCCGTTGTAAATTGACTAAAAATATTCCTTTGTTTTAGCTTTAAATGTAATGCTGCAGATGTCACAGTCAAAAATGTCTTTTTCCGACCCAGATGAAGACGCTGAAACCCTCTGGGCTGAATGACGTTCACAGAAAACGCTGTTGACTCCACTAATGCAGAGCTTCCTTTTTGTTCAGAATATGGCGGTTATTGAAACCAACAAGTTTGGTTGGAGCTTTCTGCAGTTTTGTTTTACACAAAAGACGAGATTTTCACCAGAAGGAAGTAGAGTTTATGTGCTATGATTCTAGTTCTGATTTGGATTTCCTGTTTCACTTCAACAATCTTCATCTAAGTGAACGCTGTGATTTATAGCAGCTCCTGTAAATCGTGTCCAAAGCAGCAGAGCTGGCTGGTTTCTGGCTTCAGCGCGTATCTGGGCTCCCTCGCCGCTCCCTCGCCGCTCCTCCTGACTGCCTTGGATCCCAGCTGCCCCTCGGTCCGTCTGTTGCTCGGGGGGCTTTGCACTCAACTACACAGGAAAGATGAGACCAAAGATGAGGAGCTTTCCATGCACCCCCCCGACACCCCCCTCCATCCTCCTATCACAGCACTCAGTCTCACATCCACCAGCACTTGCAGCAGCAGCAGCCCTAATGTCTACAGAAGAATCCCTCCCTTCAGCTATGTATTCCCTTCTATTGTCTCTGCATTGTATCCAGATGTGAGCAGGGTGTTTAAGGTGTGTGTGTGTGGGGGGGGGGGGGGGTGGCCCCTGCTACTGCCCAGCCTTTTCACCACCTGCCCCAAGGACACCATGCTAGCTAAATGATGAAAAGTGTACGTTTGGATGGATCCACGCACGTCTTTGTGTTCCTCATAGCTCAGATACCTTTATTACCTTTGTGTTGCAATATGAGGTTGAGGTTGTGAGGGGCTGTAAGCCAGCTGGAGAACAAACAGATGATGGGAAGCGGGGGTGGACTTGCTCCATTCCAACAGTCCCGTCTACAACTCAGAAAGGGCAGAAACCATGTCTTAGAAAACGACACATATTTTTGTTTCCTGCTGAAAACTGCACAACCGTAATGGAAAGACCACTGGGAGCTCCTTGAAAATAGATCAGAAGATGATCAGAGTGGGACTTTATCTCACCTAGAAGCAGTTTTCCCAGTATTTTAGTGCTAAATAAAACCTGCATCCACATTGCTCCTGAATTTTCTTGACTTTTCACTTAAAGTCAAAATGAAAATATGACCAACACAGCCACCGTACTTGTGCTGCTGCTGCTGCTTCAAACTGAGGACACCTTAATAAAAATGTGTTGCTCCTTACTGCCACTGACTTTGATCATCTAATCCCTGGATGCACAACTCTATTTAAAGAGCATAGCTGCTAATCCCATCAGATTATACCTGAGCAGCAGCACAAAACCGCACAGTTAATAGACTTGAAGATGGGCTGAAAGCCAAGCCTTTCTTGAAAAATGCAGAATTGATATGTAAAACTTAAAAAAAGGACTGCCAGCATTTTTGGGTGGTGGGGGTTATAATTCAGGGACAGTCTATGCGGCTGTGGATCAGCTAGAAAAGCATCATTACTTTATTTATGCAAATACGTGTTGATGTTTGCTGCCTGAGATGAAAACGATGAAGACTGCACCGAGTTTGAAGGTGTTAACAGGCTGCTCCGTTCCATGTGGAGATTTTGGACGAGCGGGTCTGAATCCCAGAAGCAGTCGGGATGCTTAGATGAGGTACCTGAGCAGCAGGCAGTGCCAGAGAGATCTGTGTGATATCCCTGGATGTATTAAAGCTGAAGCTTCCAACAGCAATCAGCAGAAACAACCGTGCCAAAGTTTTTAAAAATATTTTTAGTTCTGCCAATTTCTACGTTTTTTCCTCTTCTACTAAAGTCCAAACAGTCTGAGAGAAGAAAAACTTTTGATTTAATATTTTTTCTAAATTACCTGCTGCAAAAGCCATCTGAATGTGACACATTAGAATTATTGATGAGAAACCCAGTTAGCAGATAATCAATAAGCTTTCTAACCGCTGTCTTTATGTTTCAGACTGGATTTCTTTCCCTTTTCAAAGCGTCTTGCCGCAGCCGTCTTTGTGTCATTGTGTGATGAGCAAAAGCGCTGCCTCCCCCTCTCCGCTTGATTTGCTTATCCTGGAGTCATTCCGATACCTTTAATTCAACGGACAGGCTCGTGTAAATGAGTCAGCTGGGTTTTTAGTAGTGTCTGCTGAGCGCTGGGTTTTGTGAAGCTGCCCACAGAGTGTGTGGTGTGTGTAACAGGCCCTTTGGTTTGGCGTTGGCGGAGGCAGGTGACTCCCACTGGATGGCTCCAGCCTCTCCAGGGAGAGCTGTGCAAACATGATTGCTTGACGCAACATTTGCCCCGGCCTACAACACCTTCAGCTGCTCTTCTAGATGAGCAGGTCGAGGTGGACTTTAGAGTCCTGCGGACCGGCGTCAAGCCTCCAATCAATGTTATTTTCATGTTTTAACCTTCTGGTCATGTTTAAGGGGGACACTGTTTGCAACCTGTGCCTCAGACACGCCCTGGTACGGGTGTCAAGGGGTTTGGCTTGTCGTTTTTGGGAGGGTCATAGACAGGTGCGGACACACGTTAAGAGGAGCACAGGTGAATCCTCCAGATCCCTAATGGCTCATATGACCACCTAAAGGGACATCATGACAAAGGAACATACCATTGTCATGTGTGTGGTATGTGTATCATATATAAGGAAAATGCTCAGCTCAAGGAGCTCACACTTGTCATTTAAGCAGCACTAACAGGCCCCCTGTGCACTACGCAGGTTTTGGGGCGGGGCTTGATGAAAATCTGTACAACCTGCCTGCGTCTCACCTACTGCACTGTTACTTCCTCTTAGGGTAGTTTCAGTGTTCCCGACGACCTGCCGCCAGGCCGCAGGGGGTTCTCTGGGGGCTCACTGAGCGGTCTATGATCTAAACATTTTGCGTGGGCCACCTGCACAGGTTTGCCCATTTTTCTGCCCCCAGACAGTCCGGATCCACCTGTAAGGGCAGCTGTGCCTCTGAAAGCTCATTTCAGTGTCTGGTAGATTCACCTGAATGGTAAACAGGTAAACATCATTCAACAGCTTTTGCTTCAGGCCATCTATGCCACTGTTACACATTAGGACTGCATTCAAGGCAGGCCATGTATAGCTAGACTAACTTTAGTTTTTTTTTAATTTTCTAACTTGTCGTGTCCAACAGCTGAGCAGACAGATGAGAGCTGAAAGCCTCTTGTGTTGGACATATTTTACTGTTACAGTGGGGGTATTAATCTTTTGACATAGTAGGTGTATATTTAAATAAACCTCTTTTGTAATTTAGGCTACATTTTATTCATCTGAATCATATCAGTAGCAATTTTTTTTGTCTGACCGGATTGAAAAGAAAAGAAGGAAAGAACAGAGAGGAATGTTAGAAAGAGGGGGGGGTAGGAGGGGGTCACAGCGTCGTCACAGTAACGCTAGTTTTAGTGGTATTAGTCTCATTTTTTTGGTGTTGCACACAAGGTTGAGAGTTACATTTATTGTGAATACACTAACGCTTTTATAGAGTTACTGTGGACAAAAAGTCTGACTGACTTGTTTTAGACTCTCGTCTTGTTTAATGCGCCTTATGTATGACAGAAGACTGACAGCAGACCAGTCCTTGACGCTGCGCTCTATAGAAAATACAGTATTCTAAATTTCTAACATGTTGTGCTTGAACTTGTGGTGTTTGTGAGAGACTGTGCAACCCCTCTGCCTTTTTCAGAGGAAGCTGGGTTAAGCTCCATCTGGCTGCAGCTGTTGTGATGAAATCTCCATTTGCAGGTCTTCACTTTTGTGTCGCCGGGTTCCAATAACTGGCTCCTACAGGCCCTTTATTCACTTAGTTTATGTCTGCACTATAACTAAAAGGTTTGTAATAAACCCAAGGCCGACTTTTCTGTGACCAGGTTAAATGTTTGGAGGAATTTAATGGTGTTAGGGGGAAATATTGCATTCTCACTGCACCCAAATTAAAAATCCATATTAAAAAAACAAACCAAAAACTTGTATTAATCTATTTAATTCTGCTTTATAGTCTTAATTGCACTCATTTGGAATGTTTGATGAATCAGATCTCAGCTAAGTTTGGGATTTATTTGCTTGTTTTATTAACTTTGATCAAGCTAAATGTAAAGAAATTGAGAAACCCCTGTATGATTTGAAATTGACAGGCCTTGGGTCTCAGTGAAGAGGCCTGGGGTTGGGATCCTCTGATGTCCTGCAGCTACAGGGTGGACATCCTGAAGCATCTGCTCCTCAGGGACATTTTACAGTTAACAATTTGAATTTCAAATCTGCCTTTTATTTGAATGTGATCCGAGTAACCCATGTCGGCGTTGCTCCGTCTTCATTTTCTGCAAAGAAACTCATTAAGCTACACCTGGTGTGGTTTTACATGAAACGAGCGTTTTCAGTTGAACCTCTAGAGACTGACGAACCCAGCATCACATCGGTGGCTGTGGAATGAAAGTCACGTGTCTGATAACAGTTCGGTCCAATAATTTCTGACATTTTCAGAGCTAAATATCTATCAGGAGCACAATGGAAAGAATGGCTAAGGACATCTTGAGAGCTTTAGCGATTCCCACACTCAGCCTTTCCAAGCTCACCTCAGCTAAACCCCGTATCTGAGCGGTGGGGTTGTTTGGGTGTCTGGATGGAATGAACAGGACTGTTGGAGGAGAGTCGACCTGTGCAGCACAGGATTTCTATCTGGCATCGAGTGTTTTGAAGATTGTTGGAGACCCAGCAGCTCCAAGCAGCAGACAAATGCTGATGAGGACATTTCCCATCATTCTCTCTGTCAGACAAAGTGAAAGGAGGAAACTCGGATGGCCTTTTAGTTTAGTTTTGCCATCTGGATGTTTCAGTCTTCCTAGTTTCCATTTTTTCTTCTCTTCAGTCAGTTTCTGTTATCTCAATCCGTCCCCTGCCAACTCAACATCCCTATTAATCACTGAAATTTCTCATGCCGTCCCCATGTGTTCATTATTCCCTCGACCTTTCCTGTTCTTCATGGTCTCCTGGCTGCTCGGATTTTGCCTTCTTTTGCGCACTTTTTACTTTCTTCCGCTGGCCAGGTTAACAAGCCGGCGTGATTCCATCAATGCGACTCAGTCATCCTGATAAGATCTGACCCAGATGGGATCTCGCTCTTTTCATGCTGCCATCCATCATGGCCACCTCACCGCATCGGCTCTCGCTGATGGTACGGCCCGTCAGCCTGCACATGAAAGAAGTGTGTCATGCCAGCATCCGCACACTCACCTGAAAATTCACTTTTTGCCCCACATACAGACCTACGGCTCTGCTTCGTCTCATCTTGCAGCCCTACTTTCTGCCAAACTTCTTCAGTTCTTTATGTGCATGAACATGTGAGCAGATGCTGCAGTGCGTATGTACACACAGGGCCGTTCATGCAAGCTGCTATCAACTCACATTTGCATTTCCACTAAAACTATATGAAGAGTCAGGTGCATGATGACACGTTATCATTTGCAGATGTGTGATCTGAAATCATGCAAACCTGGAATTGGTGTTTACTTCACTTGTGGTCACTCAATGCACCATCTGAATGCAAATCGATCTAAAAAGATGGGAGATAAATGATGTTTTTTGTAACGACAATACTAAAAACATCCTGTTTTAAAATGCACAAAAATGCTTTCTGTTGTTCACCTTTCGGCACATCCCTTTGGGGGTCGCCACAGCCAATCAGCTTTCACAGATCCACATAGGTGGTTTGGCAGAGAGTTTTACGCCGGATGCCCTTCCTGACACCACCCTGTGTATTCTTCAGGCTGGGGACAGGCACAGGGAGACCCGGGCTACACAGTTGAGCAGTAGCACGAAGGGTCTCGCTTAAGGCCCCAGCCTCATGCCCCCCGGGAACCGAACCCTGATTTCTTGTGCGCCAGTCCAACACCCAGCCACACACACATCTGTTTTACCAAGGGATGTAGGCGGTACAGATGTCAAAAGTACAGATTTAAAACATCGAAACGGCGCCAGGAGTAAAAACAATATCATTAAAAAAAACCCACAGTTTCAAACAAGATAATGCTGGTAAAAAGGGACCAAATTAATGGGGAAGTAAATCTTAGATTTCTGTCAAATTTAGCCGGTTTCTCTTCCTGTGTGTCTACTGTCTGCCTTTTTATGTACATATGATGCAAACAATCACAGTCTACCAAGCAGGTCAATTACAGTTGGTAGAAGGTGAATCACAGTGAGTGTTGTGGAAAAAGAATTTTCATTTATAATTTTAAATGCTAAATCAATAATTAATACCTTGATTGTATCGATTTAGGTAAATGTGTTGTATCGCCACAAAATGACTTGAATGTTTTGTGGACATTGTATCAAAATGAAAAACAACCCCTAATGTTTTCTCATCAGAATAGACTTTACGCAACACTGAACTCTTTTTCTGAGATAAGAAAATACTTTTATAGCTTTTTCATGGAATATTTTTAATACTGTTTCTGCTGTGTGTATTCTTGTTGACACACACAGTGTGTGTGTGTGTGTGTGTGTGTGCGTGTGTGTGTGTGTGTGTGTGTGTGTGTGTGTGTGTGTGTGTGTGTGCGTGTGTGTGTGCGTGTGTGTGTGTGTGTGTGTGTGCGTGTGTGTGTGTGCGTGTGTGTGTGTGTGTGTGTGTGTGTGTGTGTGTGTGTGGGTGGGTGTGTGTGTGAACATCTCGCTGCACCGACAGTTGCCTGTTTGAGCCCACACTCTTTGTATGGAAGAATTCTGGGTAAAAAGCTCCCATCCTGCCAGCCAATATTTGTGTTTGTGAGTGTTCAGGCAGCAACAAAACTCAAAAATGCCTCTGCTGCTCTGCTCTGCGCCCATCTCTGATCTGGAAAAACTCTGAGTTTTTTTGAATGTTGCCTCCGGTGAAAGTGGAGTTTCAAAACAAGGCGCACATTAAGATTGCATCTGAGTAAACAGAGTATTTGAACTATAGGAAAAGAAGCTGGCTGAGAATCAATGCAGCACTTCAGCATGGGCATTTGTTCCTCCCTGCATCCGTCGATGGCTGCTGACAGGCAGAAAAATCCATTCTGGTTCTGGGACAGAGCAGCCGCCGCGCACGCTGACACACTTTAAAGACCTGCAGGAATAGCAAACGTTCGACTGGGAGCTTTCCCTCACAAAATTTCATCAACTGACGACTTTTGTTGTCAGCCGGCGGACTGGCTGGTTCTCCTCCTTCAGTGTGAAATGTCAAAGGAGATTTTATCAGCTGCAGCGTATTAATGTTAATTTGTCGTGTCAGCCCAATTAAAATTACATTTGCATTTATATGAGCGTTCTGTTCATTGGAGATTGGCGTGAATGTCCGCGTAAATTTTCTTAAGAGCCTGACCAGAGCGAAATGAAAGGACTTTATCAGAAAGTTGGACTGTGTGACAGAGTTGGGGTTGCTGGTCTGATGACACTTCAGAGAGGCTCATTTAGCATGCAGAGGCGGTCCAGGCAGGCAGATAGACGAGGAAGCGCACAGAGGAAGAGGAGGAAGACTCTCAGGGAGGAGTGGACCTTGTGGGCAGTGTAGTGAAATTAGGTGGAGGAGTTTTTATTTCAATTCAAATCAAACCTGCTCACCTCCAGTGGCTTTCCAGAGATGTTTTCACAAACATTTTTACACTTTTTATTCCTACTTCTTTGCTTTGGTTTCACTTGGATTGTGAAAAAACTTTGTCTTAAGCTAAAGTCAAAACATCTAATGTCTTAACCCTATATGACCAATCGTATTGGTTCACAAATTTCTGTGATCTTAATTGGAATGAATAAAACTTTCCTTTAAAATCCGTCGTATAAAATGTGTTTTCTACCCTGTAGTTCACCATCATTCCACTAGGGACAGTAGAGGGACTTTTCCTGCTCATTTCAAAATGGCTGCTTATTTAACGTCTCAATAACACTTTTGGCGGGAAAAACGTGTGCCTATTTTTCTAAACTTTATGGGAAAAACAACTCATCTAATGTTTTTCATTTATTTTATTGACTCTTTACTTTATTAAAAGATTGTAACACTTGTTGATAATTAATTCTTTATAAAACAGTCACACCGGGTTAAAAATGTGTAGATGAAATTTGAGAATGAGGTGCTTTTTTCCTTAACACTCACGTCAATATTTTTATATCGTAACCCTATTTAACCATTGGTATCTTATTTGATACACATTTCTCAGACCCATATTTCATTAGCATGATCCAATCTTTCCTTATAAACCCATTCTATATAACTTGTCCATGTTTTCTGTCCTGTAGTTCATTATCAGTCCACTAGGGGTGTAGGTACCATAACCATTCAGCCTGCAACAACTGTTTGTGTCTTTTGACTGGTGCTGAGGTCACATTATGATTATTATTAGTGCATTTGCAGCCGAACGGACAGCGGTCCAAACCCTTCTCTGGACCGCACACTGTAACAAAGCATCTTCCCTGCCTGCAAACACGAAGCCACGAGACTCCAGCTGCTCTGCTCAGACACGGTTGTCTTGTGTGGAGCAGCAGGTTCATTCTAACAGACAGATCTTTTACTAAGTGGGTTGTGGCTAAATCTCTCTAGAAACACTACAAAGAGTAATGGCAGACACAACTTATGAGGGAAAAGAACTTTAGGTTACAAAGGAAACGGGAAATGAAAATATATAGAGCCCGAGCAGATCTCCACGTAGTTTGTCCAAGTGGGGCTACCGTAGTGTGACGTTATCCTCAGTCTAAAGGACCCCGAACGGTTAATGCATGTTGAATGGTTATGGTACCTACAGGGGCAGGACAAGGACTTTTCCTTCTCATTTTAAAATGGCTGCTCCTGTGAAATCTCAAAACGAGTTTTGGTGGGAAAGGTTTGATAGTCTTCAAAACTTTGTGATGACAGAAATTCATCTGTTGTGTTTTTTTTAATGACGACTTGTATTAGAAATCCAAAATTTGTTGATAGTTAATTTTTTTAAATACAGGTTCACCTAAACTTTAACTAAAACTGAAAATTAGTTTCAAAACTTACCCAACATATCTTAACTAATAACAAAAAATTGTAATTTTTTATGGATTTAATGAAAGGTTTTAACAACATGTTAATGCTAAATCAAAATCTAAATTGTGTCTGTTGTTTGATGCACTGGGCTTTACAGGGTTAAAGTTACAGTGTTGTGAAGAAAATCTTAACAAATAACCCAAACATATCATACTCAATACTATTTTTATTCCATAAAAAATTATATTTCAAAAGGTTTTTGTGGATTTCATGAAAGGCTTTAAAAACATCTTAATTCCAAGAAATGAGGATTATTCTGTTTTGTTGTAGTGGGCTTTAGAGGCTTAATTGGGTTTTTAACTGGGCACAGAGCAGTTTGACTGTTCTTCAAAGGCCCGTCCATGCGCTATAGATAAATAGAGCTCCCATTATGTAAGAACTTTTGCTCGTCCTCATACGCAGTCCAACAGTTTGGGATTAGCACTTGGATTTAGTGTTTGGAGTGAGATTAAGGTTGAGGTCAAAGTTTGGTTGAAGTTCATTTTCGGGCTCCTGAATGATTAAAAAGTTGCACATCGGCAGCGCTGGGGGCAAACTTCTCAGCCGTTGGGGAGGGGAAGCTCCGTTGGTTGTGCGCTGACGGCGGATTGGAGGGCGTGCATGAGGAATGTCGGGGGTTTGGCGGGTAGGGGGGTGGCAGCGGCGGCGGGCTCTTTGGGTAGGAGCACCCAGGGGTTAACGAGCAGTGTGAGAAAAACAGGCAGCGCTGGGGAGGAAGGGGGGAGGAAGCCTCTCCTTACACACACTAATGCAAACACAGTGAATCCCTGAGGAAGCTAGAGATGATTGGAGAAAGGACCGCACTTGCTGCCTTTGAATGCACCAAAACTTTCAGGAGGGGGGGGGGGGGGGGCTCTGCTCTGCATCCATTTGTCTTAAGAGAGAGAACAAAGAAAATGGTTTAAACTAAGAGTTTTTATTAAAAAAACAATTTAAACAAGCTCTAGAAATCACAGCACACCTTAAAAATGTGTGTTTTGGACAAAATACGTTATAATCTGCAAAAATAGTCCATAAAAGCATCCCAGTCACAGTGATATTAATCATAAACTCTCAGTTTTGGGTTGAGAACCGTCCTGACCCGTCTGCTATCACGGGCGGGTCACTAAAATGTAAGTTAGTGACAGTAGTGACGCAAACACCTACGACTTTCTCCACACATAAACAGAGAGCCGAACGGCCTCCTCACTGCGGCCGGGAGGCCGGGAGGCAGGAGCGCTTCATCGAGGGGGGGGCACTGTGGGGACACAGACGGCGTGGACCCCATTGTTCTGACTGGGTCTAAGGGATGGGGGAGCAGGGATGGGACCAGTGATGGAAAGGAAAACTGAGAGCCCAACAATGCCACAAAGCGTCCCCCACCCTACTTCTGTTCTTGGTCGTGAGAGAGAAGGCACCAAATGAAAATATGCCACAAGAACCCAGCTAGTCCCAAAATGAAAGTGGCCATCACACCAAACATGTTCTATCAATATAAACGTTAGAAAACAGCCGATCTAACAGGACTTTGTTCAGTCAAATGTGGAATGCACACTGACGGCGGTATTCCTGAACTACAGTGTTCCCTCGTTTATCCTAGGAGTTCGCCTCTAAAAATAACCGCCAATAGACAAAATCTGTCAAGTAGTCACCTTTATCTGCATTTGTTCACAATTAGTGTAGATGTTTTTAAAATGTAAAACTCCTCCTTACATAGTTTATGCATTTTTCTCAGACAGACATGAACATTTTATGACTTTTCTCTCTTGGGAAGACTACTTTTGACTACTGCGATTCTTCAACCGTCTACGGAACTAACGTGATTAAAGTAAATTCTGAAGTGTCAAAAAGTAGCCTGCCGCTGACATGAAACCCTTTACGGTAGTGACGTGGAGTCGAGCGGCTTTGCGCTGTTATGAAAAACCGCCTGAATCAGCTGATTCCCGTTGACTGTTTAAACGGTCAAAGATTAACGGCACGTCCAAGAGCAGCTTTTCAGAAACACCTTACAAAGTTTGTGAAGGGTTGGATCATTTTTTTATGCGACAGAATCAGATGATGTACATTGCCTTTGGAAGGCCTTCACTACCGTAGTGTTGCATATCAGCACAACGCTGCTTCTCTACGCTTCAGTATCTGCTGGAATTTTGTTAATTGCATAAACGGTTGACGAGTTACGGTAGTGGAAAGAATGTCAACACTTGAGCCAAAGCTCTGGTGTCAAAGGGTTAAGTCACTTTAGCTGCTTGATAAGTCTATGTTAGTCCTTATAGCTACACCGGAGTTCATCTGCAAGGGAACCGATATCCTAACCTGGGTTCCACATCCTAGTGAAGGTGAGCTGTCGCACTTGTCACACAAAGCAAAACATCTAAGAAAACAAACACTACATTTAGGCTTTTCTTTTTGTGACATTCCCAAGATCTCCACCTGTGTGACATAGTTTCAGTCACAACTTCTGATCCAAGTTTGTGCATCGGTGTCACCGGAGCTGAAGGCTTTTTGACAGCCGCACACTTCGCACAACGGTTTCTGTTTCGGCTTCTGTTCACAGGTGACAAACTCGTCGTCCTAGAAAAGATCCTCTAAATCTTCAGTGTGTGTTCCTGACAAACACGTTCATGTGTGCGCTGCCATTCCAGCTGTGCTCTCATCGCCGCACAGCAGACCCTCTTTGTCTGCCGGTTCAGAGAAGGGTGGAAGGTGAAGAGCAGATTGTTCATAATGGATTATTGATTAGTCCGAGAATACATTGGCTCCACACTTGTGTGGGTGTGCGTTAGAGTGGGAGTGTGTGTTTGAGACCCCATAGTTTCCCTTCTGTTCCTCTTGGAGAACTGAATGTCTCTACTTTATAAGTAACTGTACAGAGGACAGTGCTGTTTTCTGTTACGTGTTCTCTGTGTGTTCTACTCCATGAGTGAGCAGTTCTCTGTGTGGACTGTTATTCTTTCAATGCAGCCTGGATGACAGTTTTAAAAGCCCACAGTGTGCAGATGGAGTTTCTAAAGATGTGTGTGGACGACATGAAAAGCCTCCTCTGTTTCCTTTCTTGATTCCTCAGTTCTCCTGCATGTTTGCTTGTGTTTGTGCGTTCATACCAACAGAAAGTCCTCTCTGTATTTTTTTGCCTGCTGTGTTTTTTCCCCCCTCCTATCAACTTTAAACTCTCAACTTTACCCCACTTTTATGGACGACTATTCTTTGTGCTACGCTCACACTGGATTACGGAACACAAGTCTATCTAAATGCAGGTGTGTGCCATTTTCGGACTTCCACCTTAAAAAGTCTTGCGCTCAGGCATCGCTTAGCAAGTTTTGAAATCTATTCTAGGTCTCTAAGTACAAAACACACAGCAACTGAGTTTGCAGCAGGAGTTAAACAAGTTGAAATTTGATCAAACCGGGATTGGGATTTGATAGTGACATATGGGTAGCGTTAGCTTTTTCTACTGTTGGAAAATTGATCATGAAGAAGAAATTAATAATTGCGGTTTTTGCCCGGTCGGAATTATACAACATCAAGACTTTCATCATAGGAATGGAGCTGTGAACGAAAAAGTCTGGAGTAGGGCTGCTCAACATGAGGAAAACTCATGATTTACGATATTAGTCATCAATATTGCGATGACGATATAACTTGCGATAAATGAACAAATAGAAAAGCAACTAAATACATAATTTCCATTTCACTGCAACATTTTTAAAAAAGAGTCAGCATATCTTAAATTATACTTTAAATGACCCTCGTCTTCATAGGAGGCGGGTGTCTAACATCAAAGGGCTCCATCTGATTGGTCAACAACCCGAAGGGCTCCATCCGATTGGTCAAATGCATTAAGGGATTCATTTGATTCATTAAATACTTCAAGCTGCCATAAGATTCATTTAGCACATTTAAGGTATCCATTTATTGCAGATTTCGCAGACTTTTGCGATATGTGTATTACACAGCTTGATATTGCGATAACGATACATTTCAGATTTAATGTGCAGACCTAGACTTGAGCAAGATTTATGAGATTTGCACCACTTGGTCATTTGACACTAAGCCTCTTCCATCTGTGAGTACATGTGCCAGTATCTGGTAGCGAAAGACCCGCGTGAACACCGTATGCTTAAAGCGTGTTCTAGAACCCACCTAACATGCCCAGTTTCTACGTGGCATTTTGGTTTTTAGGTCACTTCCACGCGGACAAAACATTTGTGTCTTTGCGTCTTTTGCTGACAGAGCATCCGTCCGTCCTTGCATTGGTTTGGATCTCCCTCTGTCTGCTTTCTTCTTCCAAATCAGATGCCAAAACATTTCCAGGCCAGCCAAGAGATATACTGGTAGATATAAAAATGACAATGCCTCACTTACAAAGCATCCAGGCCACATTCTTCCTGATGGAGGAGCATTGGAGCACTGAGAGTTCCTCCTGGATGGGGGAACATTTTTCAGCATCCTATTTCTAGGGGAAACCCCAGCCAACCTGTAAAGGAAACTCAACCCAAAGTGAGATGACAAAACATAGGAGTGATAAGCTTCATCTTTCACTTTCTGTGTAACACAATGGAACGGTCCAAGGTCCTGATGGCTGTACAACATGGTCGATCACAGACATCATCCTGCACTCAGCTGTTAACTGAATGCCCATATTCTAGACTCCTCCACCTGGAAAAGTGAGTCATTTCTAATTTGGAGGAAGCAACCCACCCTTTTCTGGCAGAGCAGGATCGCCTCAGATTCTAATCCCTGCTTTAAAGCTTATGGGAATTTCCTTCTTGATGTTACTGATCATGGTCCTGATCCTAAAGATACCTTCTCCAGCTTCTCTGCTTGCTGCTGATTACCCCGATCGGGTGGTTCTGCGAATCAACAGCGATCAGTGCAGGAATGTGGAAAAGACGGAAGGTGGCAGATCTTCATGACCGGGCTCAGGCAGGCAGTCAGCCACTTTGGCCTCCAGAGGGAGCTGTTCAAACAGCTGCTGTTCACTGAGATACCACTGCAACACCAAACAAGCCTTACTTTTTAAGTTTACTGTTAAATTGAGTTAAAAAAAAACAACCCTCAGATTGAGACCTGTAGACAAGAATAATTTGCACATGACCTGCATGCAAAATTCAATAACAGCAATAACAGATTTCCCTCCAGATGTGGTCTGCATGAGTGTGTCAAACAGAAATAAGCAGGCCGCTGCACAACGGTGGCCTATGGATGGGAAAATGAGAGCGGATTTCCTGCTCTTTTCCCCTTTCTGCTTCAGACTGCTCTGAAGTCAGAGCACAAGAGGCGGTGCGGGGCTGCTGGTGGTGTTTTTGTTTGACACAGAAGTCATTATCAGCTGAGTGTAGGCCTTCTTACGCTCGCTGTGTGGGACTCATAGTGGGCCAGCCCAAACGGCCATTAGTGGCAGCTTTCTCCCCAGAGGCTGGACAGGTCGCGGGGTGAAAGGGTGGCTATTTTTCTGCAAGTTCACAACAAGTTTTTAGGTTTTTAATCAAATTCCAGTCATGAAATACACAAAGTAGGGTTTTAAAATAATCTATTTCTGCTGTTCAATGTCAGGAATCTCTGGTGTGATGGTTTTTTTTGTGTGTATGTCTAAGGTGAATTAGCTATAGGATGTCGGTGACAGCAATGATTAAAGGATCGTCTTGTAGGTCCTTGAAAACTTGTCTGTGTTAAGGATTTCCAGTCTGCTTTGTCTTTTCTGCCAAACGTCCTTCCTGTTCTGTTTTGTTTGCGTCTGTAGCCTCAGTGTTTAGCGACCTGTATTGTTTCCCTTATGGTGGCTAATCTCATTACGTTTCAATTTGCACATGTGACTGACTGCCTGCTGGATGACAGGCTTATACTGTTGAAGGGTCTCAGCCCCGCTCAGCCTTGATAACCTCCAGCCAACAAGGTCCTGCAACAGAAAATGATCCTCATTATCCTCCCTTGTTTTTGTCACTGGAAGGAGAAGAAACTACTAAGTATTAATGAGTGACATGAGGTGGTGGAGACAGAGAGCAGATGGTGCTGAATGGGCTGGGTGGGGTGAGGGGTTAAGGCTGGAGTAGCAGTTTGTTTCACAAATGTTGGTAAAAACAAGGGAATCGACAATTCTAGGTTTAAACCGAACCGTATGTTGAGATCTTATTGGCTGTGGCGAGGCCTGAAGGCATAGGCCGAAAGGGGAACAAACGTGTTACGCCATTAAACCGTGAATCGTTGCGTCCTTACTACCGGTCTGTTTATGTTGGGGGTCAAGCAATTGTGCTAGATTTACTAAGGGTTTAGTATTTATCGTTCTTAAATATTATACCAGGCTGGATGGTTCGGTTGGCTGTGTGTCGCCGCGTTGGAAACCAGGGTTTGATTCCCAGGGGGCAGGACCCTTCGTGCTACTGCTTAACGATGTCGCCACAAGGAGGCCCAGGCCTGGGTCTCCCTGTACCGGTCCCCAGCCCGGATAAGATCCAGGGTTGTGTCAGGAAGGGCATCCGGCGTAAAACTCTCTGCCAAACCTACTGTGTGACTACTGTGTGAAAGCTGATTGGCTGTGGTGACCCCCGAAGGGTTATGCTGAAATGTGACACCAGCTGGAAGGTTTTCCTTCACGGTTACTTGCTTATTAGAAAATTATTAAAAGGATTTTCTGGATTTGTAGTTTGAAGTTGTTGTTGTTTTGCTGTTGTTCTTTCTACATTTCCTTCAGCAGCAGAGAAAAGCAGTTTAAAGTGTTGCGCATCAGCACTAAGTCACTTTTCTCTACATCAGAATCAGCTGATTGATGTCGGCAGTGTTACAGAGTTAAAAGCTGGAATACTGATTGATTATTAAGTTTTGTTTGTGTCCATTTTTTATCAATGAGAATGGCTGAATGAAAACTGTCTGCTGTAGTACTGAAGCTCATTCGAATAAAACTTTAAATCCATAATAAACAAAACCTAGTCTTTTTTGTAAAAGTTACTATTTTTGTTAAAAGACTGGTTTTTGTCATGTCCAGAAAACTAATTTGTAATTGTCTATTTCTGTCAGTAAAACCCCAACAATGCACTTTTAAAGGAACGTTTCTTTAGAGAAAGGCTTCACTCCTTCATGCAGTATTTCTCTTTTTTCCTGGGAGAAGCCTGAGCTTGGTAAGTGCTCCAGGAGGAATAACACTGAAACACTGAGGCTGTTCTCAATTTCACTCTGGAAAGATACAGGCTTTAGTTCTGGGTAGTCATTTAAGTCCAAAAATGTAGGACTTTTGCGCTCACCGACCTCCTCCACCACCTTATCCTCTCATGATTATGATCAATTATCCACTTGTAATTAGAGCCTGGCAGTAACTCAGCTTATGGGCTCTGACACTCTGTGTAATAGCCTGTAATAATGTTGTCAGTCACATTTCATATATAGCACACGTTTGGGCAGACTCCCCATAGACATTTTCATATTCCCACCTTTTTTTCAGACATTGATGATAATTGTGTTACTAAAATATGACAATTTTATAGAAACCAATCGTTGATCTATGTTTTTAGGCCACCGGCAGAGAAGATGGGAGAAATAGCTGGCTTTTATTGTTGTAGTTTCTGCATACAGTGTGTACAGTGACAGAAGAAATCATCCTTTCAGGATAGGCTTTTCCTGCTGCTGGAGCTACGATTCACATAATGAAATCTATCAGCTCTGCTAAAGTCTACCTGAGTCCTCGCTCATCACTCGTTTTTGGTTCCTTTTGCTCTTCGATCTCATTCAACTCCAGTTTGAAATAAAAAAACACCAAAGCAGACTGTCTGAAGAGCCACTTCCTGTTGTGTACTTAAGATCCCTGTCATGTGACGGTGGCGGTGAGGCAGGCGTGTGAGGCCAGAATGGGGAGGAAACATGGCGGTTTGGCTGATCTTGCTGATGTGATCACAATGCCAGCCCCCCACCCCCACCCTTTCAGCCATCAGGCTCATTGTGTAAAGTGTTGACTCAGCCAATGTGGCATCACGGCCCGACACTGGACAGGCACCACCTCTGCACCAGCGCACACACACATGCAGAGTGCTGAAGTTACTTTACTCACATTCATACTCACAACCATCTTAAATAACAGACATCACAAACATGGTCTACCCAACAAAAGCTAAGATTTGGGTTTTAATTTGATATCGCTTCCTGTAATACCCATCCTCTAATGGTGACGACCATGAAACTCACATAAACTTACTACCAGTTTTGCTACACGTGGTACTTTTGTGCCTACCCTGTCCTTAATATGTGGTAAAGTACCACAAAAGACGCATAAACTCAGCACATAAATACCAAGTAGGTACCATGTAAAAACCCAGTGTGTACAGCATAAATACCCTGTAGATATAAAATAAACTAGTAGGTACCACGGAAGTATAAACCAAATAGTACTTCATAACAAATACAATGCAAGTACCACCCAAATACCACTTAAGTACCAAGTAGGTAAAAAAGTACCATGTAAATACTACTTAAATATCCTGTAAGTACTCAGTAGGTAAAATAAGTACCATGTTAATACCGCCTAAATACCCTGTAAGTATTGTACTGTAAAAGGAGGCGTTGTCTAGGGCTGGGCGATATAGATTTTTTCACATCCCGACATAGATATCTTCTTATCGGGCGATGACAATATAAACCAAATAACTGCTTTTGTCAAATTTGAACACACTGTGGCTCATTAGACAAATGCATCTGTAGGTTGTTTGGATTTTAATATTTCTTCCAATCACACTTTAAGCATAACAGATGCATTGAAGGAACATGATGCAACAGTTTTACTTTCAGATAAGAAAAGGCATTTATATCACAAACTAATCTTAAAATTAAAGCTAAAGCGTTGAACTTTCAAAAGAGGATATACATAAACGAGAACTTGATCAGAACTGCTCCATCAGTTCCATTTAAAAATAAAACATTAATTCTACAAATACATTCTAATGTTTACCTTTTTTCACAGAGTAAATATAAAATTGGCAAACATTTTTGTCAACATTTCGGGAATAAACTAGGAATAAAAGCAAACTCTCTGAATTTCTTCTCATAATTTCGACGGTTGCTGCTGTGCAGGTCTGACCATCGTTGTCTATTTCAGTCTGACATTGAGCATGCTGGTGGTTCTGAGAAAAAAGGCTGGTGGTATTTCCAGTTTTAGAAGGAACAGGCCTTCTGCAGAATTTGCAGTGCATGTTACTCTGTTTCTGTTGCATTTTCAAGAACTGTAATAATTCCACACAGGGGCTGAATTTTGGGTCACCGGCCAAGTTGGCCCGTAGAATAAAAAACAAACAAATCTACCAGCCAAACATGTTTTTTTTACTGGCCAAATTAAAACATTAATTTACAAAGAAATACCTTTTTCTGAATTTTTTGTTAAGAAAAGGAATGAAGAATAAATGGTAGAAAGACGTCTGTATTGTCATCTAACTGTAAACTTAAACTCAAACTGAGAAAACATGCCAGAAAACAGTTGAATGTTTTGGATGATGGTTGTTATAAATCATTAGCATTAAAGCTGCCGCTCTCATGAGGGAAACAACATCTGACAGGTCACAGTTTTTGGTGGAACACCGGCTCTGTAACGCTACAAACACACTGGATTCAAATGTGTTGTAATGACTATGAAAAGCCGTTTCCATCATCAGGGGATTCATCATTGTAATACACTCATATCAATGAAATTTTCAAATCAATGACGTCATATTCGCTTTAAAAAAACCTGGTGAGCGTGGCTGTCTGAACTGCTTTTAAAGTCCACGGCACTACATAGTCCCTATGTTTACGCAAACGTTAACTCCCCATGTGGCGACCAACCCTCCAACTTTTACTCGCCAAAGAGAAGAAAATGTGTGCGATCGGCAGATGTTAATTTTGGACCCTTCAAAATAAAAGTCCATAGAAAAAATGTTAAATTTCCAAATATATGGTTATTATTTTATTACGTTGCACTTTATTTTTGTCCGAAAAGGTGACATATTTACAGCATGCAGCCTCCAGCATCCATGTTTAATACTGTTGATGTATCTTGAAAATACTTTTGACATAATGTTGTTTTACTGACATGTCTCCTCTGTCTCGTGTCTCCCTCCCCCCCATCCCTTTAAACTCTGCAGGTCCTCTGGCAGTCATATAAGCGCAATGCCAGCGACACGTTTATGCCACGAGGATGAAGACACAAAGAAAATGAGAGGCACATATGTTTTGGCATAGCTGCTGTAGTGCAAAGGCCTCTTAAAAGTCCACTCACACCATGACCTCTTGAGTCTTCTCATCCTTCAGTCTCAGTAAGGCTGAAGTTACCCAAAAAAAGCACATGCGTGTTGCTTTGTCAGGTTGGCACTAAATCACCTGCTCTACTGGTTTCTTGACTACTGGATGATTAAAGGCAGATTGGATTTAATCAAGCGAGTGAGGCATAGAGGACGTCTCTAGATGTACACGTGGAGATAGCAGTCAGCTGTCGATGAGGTTGTGAACATCCAGGTACACAGGTGTGGAGTTCATTTATACCATGAATCCAAGAGACGCCGTGGAGCTAATGGAGACGCAGGAAGAACAGCAAAGGGAAAAGGTGATTGGACAAAAGGCCAATCCTGGAAATGAGACGGAGTTTGAAGATGATAGAGTTCCCGGGTCATACAACTGCAACATCTGTGGACGCAGCTTCCCTTTCCTGAGCTCTTTGTCACAGCATATGAGACGCCACACAGGCGCACGCCCGTACAAATGCCCGTACTGTGACCACAGAGCTTCTCAGAAGGGAAACCTCAAAGTTCACATTCGCAGCCACAAACTGGGCACACTGTCTAGCCACCACTCCAACAAAGATGAAGAAGGTGGAGCTGAGGAGGAGGAGATGAGGGTTTCCGAAGGGTTGGATGGAGGGACAAGTCCAACGAAGAGCAGCTCAGCCTGTAATAAGATGGTAAACGGCGATGTCGGAGAGGAAAGTCGGAGGAAAGTTCCTGCACGGAGCCTGAAAAGAGACAAATCTGTAACCAACCAGCGTCCTTACTGTTGCCGACTGTGTGGCTATGAGGCCCAACGAGAAGACCAGCTCCTCAGCCACATCGAGAAGGTCCACATAACAGCAGACACAGAAGAAGACAGTGTCTCTGTCAAAGAAGAGGCTATGCCTGAATCGGAAGCTGTCCAACCCCAGAGTGACGGTACCTTCCCTTGTGAGACCTGCGGCCAGGTTTTCTCCCAGGCGTGGTTTTTGAAGTCTCACATGAAGAAACACGCAGGCATATTGGACCACTGCTGTCGAATTTGTGGTAGAAGGTTCAGGGAAGCTTGGTTTCTTAAATCTCATATGAAAACACACAACACCAAATCCAGGTCCCGCTCAAAAGCCGATGTGGTTGAACGTCCAGCAACCATCAATGATGTAGAACAGGATCCAGATCTAGTTACTGGCCACGCTACATCTGTTTATCAGACATGTTCTAAATGCGGAAACCTTTTTCATAACAGAGAGAGCCTGAGAGCTCACGATAAAGTCCACTGTCTAAGCTCTGGTAGAAAATCCCCGATTCATGGTAGGCCTCAGGATGAGGAGGATTCACCAGCTACCAAGAGACGTTTTCTTGACTACTTAAACCTCCAGTCTGTTCTGGACAAAACTCTGGATGATGACGAGGATGCAGAGAAAAAGCTCCTTGGTCAAAGAATTCCAGAACTAGATCCAGTCTGTAGCTACCAGGCCTGGCAATTAGCCACCAAAGGAAGGGTTGTAGAACCGGTGGAACCTAACTTTAAGACCTCCCATGGAGGAGGAAACACAGATGAAGATGGCATTGTTGAAGCTGCTGTGGTTTTTGAGAAGGAACGCAGTAGTTATATTCTGCATAGCCAAGAGAAACGCAGCTCGGGCCGGCGCACCAGCTCTGTGATCGGGAGTCACAACTCTTCGGAGGATTGGACAGCAGAGAGCCTCAGCGACTCTGAGTACCGACCCTCAAGCCGCCAAGACAAACGGAGAGTGTCCCAGTCGCAAGCTTCCTCCAAGTGCAACGAATGCTTTGAGTGCGGAAAGTTGTTCCGCAGTCGACACCAAATGATCGTCCACCAGCGTGTCCACAAAAAGGATGGAAGGAGGACTTCAGTGGGTGATAAGGAACGCTCTGCCAAGGATGACCGATGGGCCTCTAACAGTGATCCTGATTCAGGCTCTCCAAGCCGATCCAGCTCTCCAGGTTATGGAGACTCTCCACCTGCCTCCACCCTTGGAAACCAGGCCTCTGAGATGGGTACCTCAAGCTCTGGAGAGACTGCAGGTTTGTTTGACACATTTACATTTATTAAAGAAATCTTTCAACAAAATGACATTGAGTTAACCCTTCAACACCAGAACTGTTGAGGGCAACAACTAAACAATGCACCCTCGTAAATACTGTAAATCTTTGACTGTTTCCGTGATCCCAGTCTATCAGCTGATTCTGATGTGGAGAAAAGCAGCTTTTCTATTGGCTTTGCACCAACAAGCAACACATTACTAACATAAGTTTTGCATAATGGCCCAAAAGACCAACAATAGAGCTAAAGCTCTGGGCCTGGAGGTTCTGCTAGCTCCCACGGTAAGTTCGACGCTATGGAAGTTGATAACCTCAGTTTTCGGTTCCAGAAATGGAGGTATGTTTCAGGGTATGTTAAGTTTCCATAGCAACTCATGCTCTGAACATAACATGGTCTGGAGCAGGTTTAGTTGAAGCTTAGTTTGTTTACAGAGAGGTGAAGCAGCATGGCGTGTCCATTTGAAGATGATTTAGTGGATGAAGAAGCTCAGATAATACTTTTTCCACCATGAGAGGGTGATAAGACCACATATGGATGTTGGAAAGATAAACTTTTTTACTTTGATCTAACTTCTAACAAGCAGAAACTCTTTGTTTTGCCGTATTACTTTTTTTCTTTTTTTTTTTAAATTGGGATGGGCGTATAATCTTCATACACCGCCATTTAAACCTCCGACTCCCTCTCTCTAAAGTATGAAGCTCTTTTTTTTCTCCACGTGTTTCCATGGTGACTCCAGAAATCGGCGATCCATTGAGAATGCCTTGTTGTCCTTGCCGTGCACGAGCATTAACTCAGGGTTACCGAGAGGAGGTTAATTACGCTAACTCATAACCAGTCTTTTGGAACCGACATACCCAGACTAAGCAAGTTCAGGCGGATTTCAGCCAGAGTTCAGGCTTAAAGTCAGGCTAGTTTAAACATGCTTTCTGGTGATAAAGTTCCACTCCAAATCATCTTTTGATCTATTTGTAAAGTAAGTAAATATGCAGTTTCTAGCAGATATGAAGCTAAATCTGGTGTTTTCTTGGACATAGTTCTGCGGAGCGGCAGTAGTTTATCAGAAATTCACCTGAGTTGTGGGTGGGACCATTGACTTGGAGCGACCCCGCCCCCCTTCCCTTCCTTGTTGCTGAGAGCAGGGAGCTTGTGGCCCACCCACCTTCTACATCACAAACATGACTCTTTTTCAAGCAGCATTTTTTGGTCTGCTCCTGATTCACAACAGTTTGAATACGGAAATACTCAGAAATCAAATATTTGGCTGAATTTTCTTTATACATGTCCTCCATCACAAAAAGGCTACAAGAACACGTTAAAAATCGAAACTTGTTATCAACCAAAACCTGGACTCTATTCAGCGGTGTGGATCAGAAGTGTAGAACAGTTTAGACCATCAAGCTTTTATCTGGCGTTGCTGTTGTTTGTCTGCGTTGTCACTGTGACCTCGTTTCAGCAAACCGTTATCCGTTCAAGTGGGTAGACAGTCACAACCGATTTTGTCAAAGCAACACATTATCAACCCTCCTCCACTGTGCTTGATAGTAATTGTGCAAACGTTCCTTTTAATTGAAAGTCAGGAAACGAATAGTTCAACTCGTGAGTCAAAGGATCCACAGAGAAGAGATTAAATGTCATTTCCCCTTTTTCTTAAAAAGAAAACGAGTTTATTGGCCAGAAACCCAAATTAAATTTCTGGTGTCAGTTAGGGGGGGGGGGTTGCCAGATGGTTTTGGTTAAGGAAATTAAAAAAGAGTTTTATTCAGTGTGGCCGTCAGTGTCAAAGGCTGTATGCTAGTGTTAGACTGGGGGATGGTGAAAGCAGCCTGTTTTGTTTGAAGAGGTCAGGACTCCAAAAGCTTGGGAGCTTTAGGGTTCACATCAAACTTTAGGATGCATCCAAACGGAAAGATAACTCCAGGAACTAGACTTTATGTGGATTTCCTAAAGTAAGGCGGCATTTTTCCACAAACTCCAGAGTTTGAACACCCTGTCAGCACTCTGTGAAAGGAGGTCGCCTAAAAACAGGAAAAAAGGGAAAATCACTAGAAAGTAGGACAATTATGTGCAGTACGTCCTTTTACACGACAAAAATGTTCAGAGATATCAACATCTAAAAACACAGAGCATTTAAAAAGGAAAAAAAGCTAAAAAATAGAGAATAGAATGACTTCAAATTGAATGTTACATTCCAATAATAGGTCGTGTTTTTGGCTAGTTTTAGGCAAATGGTTTGTATTTTTCAGTTTTCATGTAACTAATTGTTGTTTATTTAGGTTATATGACATAAACCTGTTTAATAAGTGGAAATAACTCAATTTAGAACAAAATGTGGACAAAATAAAAATATTATCTTAGTACAATTTGGCCTATCTTATTAAATTCTCATACAATTTTAAACTAGCACTTATTCTTAGAATATAAATCACTTTTTTTTTCTGGAATAATGACAAGGAATGCCAGGTTGATTTTATTGAACGTAAAAATAACTTCCTTCAAATTGAACCATGACAGTACAAGTCTCACATCAAGTGTCAATAATTTGGAGCCTAAAGATTTGGCCTCATTTTAATAATAAAGTCCTTATTGATCCAAGCTCCTAATGAAACAATCAATTCTGGACGGAGCTGATTCTGAGAAAAGCTTGGAGAGGTTTAGAGCAAAGAGAAGTTCCAACCCGGAAAACTGTCTAAAAGTAAGGCTCGAAATCTTCTGTGGGAATTGGAGGCACCATGTGGCCAAGCATCCAAACCACATCCATGGAAATCAAACGGGGAAAACTGAATGCTCTTCCGTTGAGGATTTCTTGACATATTTAGGAAGTTGGCACCTAAAGGAAGGATTGTGTAAACGGCATTTTTGAAATGACGGCCTGCACAACCAACACACAGCGTGGAGTTCAAAAAGTGAAAATATCCTTCCAGTTCTAGCATTCAGAGAGCTGCACGTCTGCAGACGCGTTGGAGCATTGCGCTATTTATGGTCTTCCTGTGCCAGGAAGGCCCCCCCTCCACACACAGACATGCCACCCCACCCCCAAAAACATATTTCTATGTATGTTTGGTTTTTTTAGGTTTGTGCCTCACTTCCTCCAAACCTGTTCTCTGTGTCAACAGTTGCCAAATCAGACGTTGTGTAGCATGAAAATCTGGCCCCTCCCAACTGCAGTCATAGCTTTAGATCCAGATTCATCTAAAACATGAAAAAGCGATGAAGTCCTCCCGGTCCGCTCATCCGGTCCACGCTGTTATCCTGACTCCTCAGTGTCCCGCTCAACACGTCATCCAGTCAAGACGTGGAGGAACGTGGGAGTCTTTCCACACAGCTGCAGACAAGTCACCTATTAAAAGATGCCGTCAGTGTTTTATTTTGAAAGGACAAAAAAGATTTAAAGTTAAAGCTCACAGGAAGAGATCTAGCGGGTAAATGAATGTTTTTTTAGTCAGTAGGTTGTCTGTCTTTCTCCAGTCCTTCTGGTTCGGCTCAGTGGAGTTTCAGCTGTTTGTATAAAGCTTTATTGCAAACAGGACGTGACAGACAGCAAAGCAGTCTCCTACAATCTCTGGAAGTGCCTGATGGAAAAACATCATCAGATTAAGAACATTTAGATTTGAGGATTAAAAACTAGACTTTTTTTTCTTCAAATTAAGCTTCTGGTACCTGAAAAACAAATCTACTTTTTCCTGTTGAAAGTGGGACAAACAGGATGCAGAACAGCTTCTAGGTCAAACCCCCCCACCTTGTGGCCAATTTGGAGAACTGCACATAAATATGCTGACTTAAGTTTAATAAAATATACAAATACACATGTATTTTCTTAATGACTTAATTGTGAATATGGTTTTATTCATGATTAATCATGGTAATGACACAGTCTGCTTCTATAAAACCAGTGAAAGCTGTTCATTCTCGTCATTTTTCATCAGCGTATGATTTACAAAGGAGTCTTTCTCATTTTGTATCGGAACACTTTCTGTTCACATGTTGCATTGGAACATGGATCTGTAACCTGAGGCTCTTTTATCACTCCATTATGGCTCTTTGGGTTTGAAGAAAAATGCAAACTATTTGAATACATAATGGGTTTGTTATTGTTGTTCATCTGCTCATCAGGTTCCATTCATATTTAGGTCTTCCACATGTCAGGTCAAAAATGCTGGTAAAAGGTTTAGTCAACTGAGGGAAGGCTTTAGTATTAGATGATCTTATTGCAGTTACATTTATAGATTTAACAAGGATTCTACAGCAATGCTGTTAGGTTTATATTGAATAGTAAAAGGAGAAAAAAATCTGCTGCAGCAGGTGGATCTTAATTAACAAAGGGCTTATTTTATGTTGAAAGGGACTTGGATCTGCCGCTGTCCAAAGTAAAAAGTTAAACTTGTTTTATGAGGAAAAGTGCAACAATATTGTAATTCAACTTTTGAAAATATATGCAGTACGGAATTATTTGCCACAAATGCATGAAAAATGTATATAATTTTTCTAAACATAATAGTTACTTTGCGGCTGCTGTGGTGTCCTGCTTCAGAGCAAAGCTGAAATCACTGTGTAGAAATGCTGCCATCTGGTGGCCAATTACCGAAAAGGCGTTTTAATCAAACTAGACTGAGCTGGTTTAAGTTCTGACCAAAGTCGAGTCCTTTTCTTTGCAGGTTCTGATTGATTGTGTTTTCACTTTTTGTCCTTGCAGATAAGAAACCTTATATCTGCGGCTTGTGTGACTTTGCCAGCGTGGACTCACAAGCGTATCTGAATCATGTTCACGTCCAACACCCAGCTGCTTCCAAAGACGCACCCAGCCCACTTCCCAGCCCTGGCTGCAGCCGGGAAACCCCCAGCAGTTATCCAAAACTCAAAAAAGCTTTTCTTCAGGGCTTCAACAACACCTCATCACCTCACGCGTGTCCCCCAGCACGCCCCTCCCACGTGGATCCAGCCATGACCCCCGTGGATCTATGTGTGAGGGCAGAGGGCATCAGGGGGATCACCGCTTCAGCTCCGGACAGGAAAAGCCTCTCCTCTCACAAGTGCTCCCTGTGCTCTCACTGCACCCGCTACCCGGAGGTCCTGTGGATGCACCAGACGGTGGCTCATCGCATCAGCAGCACCAGCTCCAGTCTAGCTCCCAAATGGGCAGTGAGAAACAACTCCAAAGGCTCCAGAGACAGTCCGCTGTCCGTGAAAAGACGGACTGGTCCGCCACCCATGCTGGAGGGGCGGGAGTGCCAGCCTCTGCCTCCTCTGACGCGCACCCAACGGACGCAGCCTCCAACCGGCTCTACGGAGGTCCCCAAAAAGAGTAAGACTGGCACATCGCTGTCCTCCACCGGTCCTTCATCCTCCTCATCCTTCAGAGGCTCCCCGTCCACGTCCACCAAACACGCCGGGAGGGCGTCTGTACGCTCAGCCAGCAGCTCCAGCAGCATCAAACACACCGCAGACCGGAACCATCGCGTCAGACCCAGGGTGGATTTGCATCCTCGGGGCGGCTCACAGACATCCGCTGGATCTCTGGAGAAGACTTCTGGCGGCCTCTCTCAAGGCTCTGCCGCAAACGCCAGCTCTGCCGCGGCGTCCAGGACAGCCGACCGCCTCTTGACGCCACAGGAGGGCCTTGGCTTCATGCTGTCCAGCAAACATGGACTAGCAGACTACAACCGGGCGCGCCTCTCCCCTCACCAGCCGCTCCACAACTCCCACAACCAAAGCCGGGTGAGCGCCTTGAGGCCCGGCGCCATCGCCTACAGCGCCAGCCCCCAGCCCAGCTACAGCTCCCCCCCGGCACGCAGAGGTGCTCACCAGAGTTCTTCCTCATCCTCATCCTCGTCTTCAGCACCCTCAGACACCCATGGAGACGTGAAGGCGGAGCCAACAGCAGAGAAACAGGACATGCCAGCGGATGTTCTGGGTTTTCTCAAAAACTACAACCCCCATGAGCTGGCCGCTCTTTACCACCGCTGGGGGGCAGCCAGCGCCTTGTTGGATCCCACAGGTACTCAGTCTTTGTCCTTTCTCTTGTTTTTTGTGTTTTATTTTAAAAAAAGGGCTGCCATTCCTACTGAAAGCTGAAAGCTCTCAGTTTGTCTAAAGTTGTAGACTACATTCACACCAGCATTGGTAACCCGGGTTCACGTGAAATGTCAACGCCATAAACGCGCTTTGGGCACAAAACTCTCACGTTCACACGTAGCTACACGCATTTTTTAGATTGTATTCGGGCTCTACGTTGAACGCACGTCAAAGCTTAAAGCAGGTCCAACTTCAACCAATCAGGGACTTTGATTTGTTAGTGAAGCATGGATGGCGTTTTTTTCATTCAAATGCCAACCATTTGAAAACTGATCATGAATCATTGCAATAATAATTTTGCTGCGCTCCTTTATGCAAATGACTTGTAAATCATTCAGATCTGGGAACTCTGAGCTTCAGCTCTCTCTACAGGTTTTCTACAGGATTAATGTCACTCCATGACATTGATTGCTTCTCCTTCAGTCATCCCTTGGTTGCCTTGGCTGCATGTTACAGGTCATTTTCCTGTTAAGGACCCGTCCATGACTCGTTTTAAGCCTCCTTCCTGAGGGAGGGAGGGAGGTTTTCACTCCTGATTTGACGGTACATGCCTCCACCCATCCATCCATCCACACGCTGTGTAGCCCTGTGCAGAAAAACACCCCCACAACATAATGTTTCCACCTCCGTGCCTAACAGTGGGGATGGTAATCTTGGGGTCATAGGCAAACATGACAGGTGGAGTCGATGCCAAAGAGCTCCATGTGGGTGTGATCTGACCACAGCAGCTTCTCCCAATCACTCTCTGAATCATGAAGGGGTTTGTTGGAGGGCCGGCCCATGTGATTCTGAAGCAGGGGTATTTTGTGAGCACTGCAAGAGGTTCAACCGGGAGGTAGAAGCAACGGTTTTCTTGGTGACTGTGGTTCCAGCTGCTTTGACATCATCAACCAACTCCTGCCGTGTTGTTTTAGGCCGATTTCCCTCTGTTCTCATGATCATGGAAACTCCACCAGGTCACATCTGGTTCTGAGCCCCAGACCTAAAGGTGGATCGATTGATGGTCGAGTTGCAGCAACAGTTGTCATCTTAACCTCCTGCTGGTTTTTTAGTCCGGTCTGGTCTGGTGCAGGTCTACAATCTTCTCCCTTCAATCTGCTGAAAGCTCTCTAGTCTTCCCATGTTGGAGAGTTTGGAGTCTGATGGACAGATTCTGTGGACAGGTGTCTTTCTACAGGTGATTAGTCCAAACAGGTGTATTCAGGTGACAGGTTGATTAGTCTGTGTGAGTCTCAATGGTTAGTATGAGATCCAATACTCATTTCCTCCACTGTATTAGGTCTAACATTTGTCAGACAATGATTGACTTGCTCTTGTTCTTACCTCCAGGGCTTTTCCTTTAGCTCATAGGAGGTACTATGACTGCACGTACGCCCGCTCCTATTCAGCTGAGGTTGTATGTGGGCCAGCTTGCATGCCCATATAGGAAGAAGGCTGCGTGCGTACATTTCTGTCTTTCTTTTACCGGGAAAGACATGGGAGAACCTTTGCTGCTCTCAGGTCTGCGAGGCATGCCTGGTCTCCAGCTCCACTCTCCCAGAAAGCTGTCACAAACTGTTTGGGTCACGGCTCTGCCTGACGAAGAGGCTCAGGCAGATGCGAGCGGAGGGATGGGGAACAGGAGCGGCGAGGGAGAGATGAGACAGAATAATTACCCCACCAGCTGCTTTGGAAATGGTCATTACCCAACATCCGCATTATTTGCCCATTTTGGGTTGTGTCTCTGAGGTCAAGTGGGGCTGCGTGGAGCCAGGGGTCAAAGACAACAGCCCCAGAGCGGACGTGTGACATCGCTGTCACCCGTCCGGGCGCATATCGTCACAATCTGCCTTAGCCCTTTGAGTCACAAGCGATAAAGTGACCTTTTCTGAGCAACTGAGTCTTTCTCCCGTTTCTCTCTGTAATATGTGTCCGGGTGTGTGTTGGTCTGCTTGTGTTTGCGTCCGCCGCTGTCTTGTGTTTCATTAGAGCGTCAGTGAGAAGGGCTGGCGGCTCCCAGAGTTATCCAGAGGCCAGCAGCCAGGCTGCCAGAGACACGCTTTGTCACCTCTCCTGCCTCCCTGTCCTCCTTCTTCCTGCTTTGCCCCCCCTCCCACAGTTACACACAAACAACTGTCTGCTACACAGGTATGCCGACGTCTTCATGTGTCTGCTGGCCCTTCGAGGCTCGTAGGACCCCCTTTCTGTACTAACGCGCCCCCAAAGCTCCAGGCTTGTTATGTGTCAGGAAGCGAGGTCAGCATTTGTGTGTGTGTGTGTGTCTGTGTGTGTGTCCGTGTGTGTAGTGGTCAGAATGTCATGACATAGATTCAGTCGGCTCCACAGGAGAAAGCCTCACATGCAGTTTGGAAAATGATTCGCAAATGCCCACTTTTAGCCAAAAAATCAATCTGCTGCAGATTCTTTTCTGCTTTTTCAGTCACAGTTTGCTTTTTCAAATTCCATTATTCTAACTTTGACTGAAGTGGGACTTCCATGCAGATGCAAGGACACGCTGGGTTCATGCTTGGATTTTAAACTGAACTTGACTAGCTGACACATTTACGCCGGACGCTGTTCCCTCGCTTAGAGTCACGCTCTGCAAATAACCTGCGGTTGTTGAAATCCATGAAGAAGATGTTTTAAGGCTGGAAAACTCCTCACTAAACACTCGATACATTTTCTCAGACAGACGTGGACATTTTCACACTTTTCTCTCTTGCTTAAACTGTCAGAGCTTGGATCTGGATCAGTGGTGGACGGATGGCGTCTCTTTTAATTCAGGGAAGTCCCAACCGTTTGAAAAAATAGACATTTGGCATTAAGTCTCTTCCAACTGTAGGAGGCGCTAGTAAACTCTAGCAAAATCAATTAAATCGATACGTCTTATTGATTTATTTTCCCTGTAATTCTGGTGTCTCCCCATAGATGACACTTTACAAATAAAGTGTTCAGGTGAAGAAACTCATCATGCTTTGGTGTCGTGTTGGAAGATTAGTTGTTTTTCTAATGTTTAGTTGTGTCTTCCGACTTGGACAGTAATGTAGCGGATTATCTTTTCTGCTTCTTTCCATGGAGGACATCAAGCCGTTGGTGCAACTAGCATTAAAATGAGAAACAAAAGCCCCAGAATATACATAATAATTTTCAATCAAAGATGACATGTTTTTGTTCAGATTCCATAAGTTTTCTTTCTCTTGGGAGGTGGATGGCCAAATCCCTCCAGGTCCGGCCCTTCTATCAAATTTTAGAACCCTTTGTGGTCCAACGGTTCTGGATTTCTCTATTTATCACTTAATGTGAGGTCTGGTGGACCTGCTACACCCTTACTCCCCCTTCCCTGTGTGGCCGTGAGCACTCACTGCTGTCTGTCGCTTGCGGCGTGCCCGTAGACACAAATGTGCAGGAACATTTCGTGCAGGCCACCTGCGTGCCACGCACAGGTTTGGCGGTTTTTCACCCGCAGACAGCCCGAATCCGCCCGAGTCTGAGGCATCGGCTGCGTCCTCTACTGTCGTGCAGCTTCCGTTGATCATGATGGAGAGCAGCGTCACGGTTTGCTGTCCTTCCTCACCTGAATTCTACATGAGCTCTTCTCATTGGTTGTTGCTAACTGTGTGTAAGTTAATGTGCCTGTTTCAACGTTGCTCTCGTGGACAAGCACACATGCATGGAACTCTGGAATCAAGCGCACACACACACACCTGACATGTGACACACGGGCAGCGGAGCGGGCACATCACAGCCGGGGCGTTTTAATTGCCTGTAATTTATGCAGTGTGTGTGTGCTGCGTGTGTCCTGCTGTCAGCGTGTGAGATGATGCTGTGTGACAGCTGCAGTCCAGCCCCTGGAGCGAGCCGCTCATAATGACACATTAGACATACTAATGATGCCGGCCCGCCGCGCCTCCACTGCTGATGCTACCGAGCTGCAGCGCTCCAGCCAAGCCCCGCGCTCACACACTGTGGCGTGCTTTTTGACCTTTCTGTCTTCATTCAGTGACACGCTGAAACGTCCTAAAAGCTGACGCTAATGCCTCTGAATGAATTCCAATCAGTCATAAAAGAAAAAAAGCCGTGTGAAGGCAAACACAGGCAATCAAAGCCCAAGTCATTGAAAAGGGGGTTTGTAACCTTGGAATACTTTCACACATTCCACTTTCTTACTGATTAGATCTACCTTTTTGGAGGATAGGTCAAGTTTTTAAAGTTTAGCTGGGGGTGCGACTTTTACTAAGGTGGGCTATGTGATTACAAAAAAAACTGCAAGAGGGCGCTGCAGTAATGTGTATCAGTGTTTGCTGCGTTCAGACTTGGCGTGTGGCGTTCACACCAGATGTTGGCGCATGTCCAGCCCCTACAGCTGGAAGAGTCTTGGTGCAGAGTGAATCTGGCTCCACAGCTCTATTCCCATGTCTGTGGCATAGAGTTCCAGTCGGGCACAAACTGCAATTATTATTCACATCTCCTCCGTTAACACCTTTTGAAACGTGTCACTACCAACGCAGTCCCTGATTGGTCCAAGTTCAACTGGTTCAGCCTTCATTGTGCGGTCAGTGGCTGCGTGTTTTGTGCGTAGAGCCTGAAAACAGACTTAAAAACTTGAAAAGCCAGAATCTTAAATGCAGAAGTCCGGACACGGCGTTTCCAGGAACTTTTCTTTGGAAGCGGTCGCTTGGATGAGCGTTTTCTAGGGCGGTCAGAACATTGCCTGAAATTAATTGTAATCCCAATATCCAGCTGTGTAATACACATATCGCAAAGGACGGCGTTTACCTTAAATGTGCTAAAGCAATCTTATGGCAGCTTGAAGTATTTAACAATCAAATAAATCCCTTTATGCTTTGACCAATCAGATGGACGCCTTCCTATTGTTGACCAATCAGATGGAGGCCTATTATGTTAGATGTTTGTCCCCCATGTCGATGAGGGTCATTTGGAGTATAATTTTAAACTGTTGCAATTAAATGGGAATGATGTTTTTGTTTATTTTTCTATTTGTTTATTTACCGCAAATTATATCGTTATCGCAATATTGATCACTAATATCGCATATCGCAAGTTTTCCTCATATTGTGCAGCCCTACAACTAAGTGAAGTTAAAAGCAATGTGAGTCAGTGTGGCTCTGTTGGTGTGTTCAGTTTTTCTGTTCATCATAAGCAGGAAGCCTCATTTATTCTGTTATTAGCATTTTCTTTCAAGTTGAAATTTTGTTCCTGTGTTTTGTTTTCCCAAAAGTGCTACGTGTGCCCCCCCCCCGCGCCCGCCACAATAAATCGCAAATTCATTGTCATCCCAATATCCAGCTGTGTAATACACATATCGCAAAAGACGGCGTTTACCTTAAATGTGCTAAAGCAATCTTATGGCAGCTTGAAGTATTTAACAATCAAATAAATCCTTTATGCTTTTGACCAATCGGATGGACTCCTTTTATGTTTGGAGGCGAACATCTGGAGATAATTTAGGTTTTGTTGACTTATTTAAACTAAACTATTGCAGTGAAATTGAAATGACGTATTTGGAAGTTTTACTGTGTTCATGTATCGCAACTTATATCGTCATCGCTATATTGATCACTAATATGAGAAATTGCAAGTTCTCCTCAAATCGTGCAGCCCTACTCTGGAGCAACTTCTAGCCCAAAAAATACTAATACTAAAAGGATCTGAAGCTTTTTTTGCTCTTTTGGCCTAAAGAATTACAGAAATAATCAAATCTTTAACTATATTCTGAAAATAATTTCTAAAATAACTGAAAATACTTCTTAAGGATTCTGTCTAAAAAGTCAAACATTGGCTCTCCTAAAAGAATCCTCTTGATTTAGACTTAATCAGCTCACTGTAGATGAAAATGTTCTAGATGCTGTTTGGACACATTGTTCATGTTTGCGTTTGTGGTCTTTTCCTGTGTTTGTGTGTCTGCAGGTATGATGAGGTCTCTCATGCGGCAGGGGCAATATTTCTGCCACGAGTGTGGGAAGAGTTTCAGTCAGCCCAGCCACTTGCGCACTCACATGAGATCTCACACAGGTAAACCCACAACGTTACACACATGAGATCTCACACAGTAGTTACACATTATTAATGTAGAGGAATAGTAACCACTGCAATTTGGGAGATATTTCACTCTGCTGATGAAAAAAGTGAACATTTCCCATAAAAGTCTGCAATTCTTTTAGTTCTTTGTTTGTAAGTCAATATTTTCAAATGTATCAGATTTACATCATCTGGTAGTATTTAGTTTAAAAACATTAGCTAATGTTTTAGAAAACGTTGATGCATACCGGTAAATAACCTTGTACACTCAGCTCTAAAACAATTTTTGCACATCTATAGAATATTTGAATGAACTAATTTTTGCAGAAACTTTGATACATGTGTTCAAAGCTGCAGGTATCTGTCCGTCATAAAGGCAACAAAATATGTTAAAAGGTCCTTCATTTAAAAAAAGAAAGCATAATAAAGCCAAAAAGCTCATTTAAAAGTTGTTATATTACAATTTGATGAGAAATATTTGATTTCTTTTTTAACTTGATGACATCAGGAATGACATTAGGAACCACTGTACACCTGTGGTAACACCGCCACAAGACCTCTGTCACACTTCTGGCTCATCTGTAACTGACTGTAAATGAGTGGAGGAAAGCTGACAGTGAAGTGGAAATCCTTCTCGGTCACACAACAACTGTGTCTGCCTAATACGCCAAGAGGACGTTTTTTTAAGCAGTTCAATTCCAAACAAGACTTGCTAACAACAACAAGCTAACAGGGAATGGATGGAAGCAACTGGAAAGTTTTATCAACGTTTTTCACAAAAACATGTGCGGTAAATTAAAAAAGCGTTAGATGGTTGCTACACTGATGAGAATCTTTTAAACCTGGGTGAGAACATCTGTCCTAATAAGAAAACCAGAGTAAAACAGCATGCATTTACAAGAAATTGTCATGATAGTTCATTTATTGTCGATCTGGCCCTGTTTGTAAAACGTTTGGACCCCGGCACAAACGCGATGCATGATGGAGCCGAACTCCAAGCTATTATTAAATGAGAAGGCTTGCCTTCTTCAATGTCCACTAGCTAAAATTCACCAGTTATGCAAACGTTTCTGCATGACTTTCCAGCCCTTCTTCATCTCCATGGTTTTTTCCCCTCACCGCCTCACATTTGCTCCCGGTGCGCACACGCATTCCCACTCTCCCAGCCGCTTTCACTCCACCTTGACTCATAGAGAGAATGGACATGGGAATTCCCATCAGCGCCGAGTTGTCACGGTGGCACTCCGCCGCTCAGTCACTTGGTCCTGCAGAACACAGGAAGCAGTCTTGGGCTGAGTGTGGCAGCTGGTCTGAGAGCGCCTCCTGCCCCCCTGCCCCCCTGCCCTGGGCCGGGCAGCTGTCTCCATTTTTTAAACGGAGACATGATTTGCTGCAGATACTGACCTGTGACAAATTGTATACATTATTAATCGCATGTCATTTAGAGAGATGAAATTGTGCATTCTAATGAAGCAAAGCAGCGTTTGTCCATGCCAACCTTGTGAATCCATTTGCATGCATCTCAGGGCCCCTCCCTCAAAGGCAGGATTCAGAAGGAGACTTCTTCACCTGCGGCCTCCCGCCTCACCTTTCCTAGTCATTCTGTTCTTTCTGCCACTCTTTTTCCTTAAATCTTCCGTCTAGTCTTCTCCTGTTCTTCTGCTTCCTTTTCTCTCCTCACATCACACTTCTGTGTCGTCCTCCTCTCTTCTCCTGCTTCTTGTTTCTTTACTCCTTCACCTCCTCAGCTACGTTCACACCGCCCTCAGCGTTCCATCCACGCGTGTTCCCCGTTCCAAACTCTTGTGTTCACCCGCCGCTACACAAGTTTTCATGATCGTTTCCAGGCCATTAAACGTGCGCTGAAAGTTAAAGCAGTCGACCAATCAGGGACTCAGGTTTGGTATTATTATTTTATTTCACCGAAGTGCCTACTGTTTGAAAACTGATCATGGAGGATAAATAATAATTGCAGGTTGAGCCAAATTCTTAAAAATATGGCCTGGAGCAACATTCACCAGATCTGCACCTCTATTGAGGTGCTATACTATTACGCCTTAGATAGAGACAGTCCGGAGTGAACATCATACACTAAACACGCCTTGAAGAAGAAGGCGTGTTTAGTGTCACACGCATGGTGTGAACGTAGTTTCCCCCTTCATCTCCTGGTTTCCTTTCCTTCTTCCCTCTCTCTCCACTCTGGGGCTCCTGGGTAATTTCTTGCCTCCTCACTTGTCCTGCTGCTCCTCTCCTCCTCTCCTTCTCCTGCGCTGTCACGTCCATCAGCCGGGGTGGCGTGATCACAGTGGACACGGAGATAAGTAGCTTCTTTATGGAGAGTGTGAATGATATGTGGCACAGGCAGTGATTCCAAGTGACAGAGGCCAAATGGTAAGTGATGCAGTGCTCCGCTCCCCTCCCAGCCCTATTGTAAACACGCTCACTGCACTAACGCGCACACACATGCACTAACGCGCACACACATGCACACACACGGGCTCTGTAAACACTCAGAGAGGCTGTAATTAATGTTGTCACCCACAGTTGTCTTCACTATGGACGTGCGCGCACAGAAAAGGCCAGCCGCCCCGAGGCCTCCATTAACATGCGTCATATTAAATCACTGACTTGCCTCCACCAGGTTTCATCACCATCATCACCACCATCATCACCATCATCATCACTGCCAGCTTCACTCGATTAGCGAGGCTGCTGGTGGCAAATGTTACTTTGTGCCGACGGTGGTGGAGAAGGCAAAAAAAAAAAAAAACCTCATGTGGATCTGGTAGAGCATTTAACCAAATGCCCTCCTCCTCCTTCCCCTTCCTCCTCCTCTCCCTCTTCCTCCTCTTCCCTCTCCTTCTCCCCCCACAGTCAGGTTTGATTATAATGGACTCCTCAGAGGTACTGACGCTCACGCCATCGCTTCTGAAGCTCCCAAACAAGTATGTGGCACATTGGCTAAAGCACTGGGCTCCTTCATTGCTTCTGCATGTCTCTCATCATTGCTGCCTTACTTTTGCATGTGTGTGTGTGTGTGTGTGTGTGTGTGTGCACGTTTGTGTCAGCCGCGCAGCCTTCCATCCTGTGTGAGTTTTATTCTCTGTTCCTGTGTGAGTCCCACGACGTGCCCTGTGCACCTGCCATTAACACCTGGTGTTCTCACACGCTGCTGGATCACACGTGACGCTTTTGTGTATCCAGGTGCACGTGTCTCACACATGACAGGTTTCTCATGGAACAGCTGCATCTGGACTCCCACACTTGTACATTCTTACTTTAGCTCTAAAGACTAAAAGATTCCAGACTCTAAAAGTGCCTTTTCTATCAGGATAATAGAGCAAAAAGACGGCTTTTCCAGGTCATAAAACCGTGCTTTTTATGTGTCACTATAAGCTGAAACCACAAGAAAAATCATTTGGGCTTTCATTGGACTGCAAAAAGACAAAAACAAAACATCCTGCCAGAGTCAAACCAGGAAATGCTCAACGCTTTTGAAATGAAATTCTTCTGGGACTCTACAGGCCTCAGTCACTTCATTAGGTTTCAGATTGATGGTCTGTGAGAAAGAATATAGAGTAAGGCCCCTCCCTCATGAAAGCAGGAAGGCAGAACTGCCGATTTACAAAAAATACATTCCAAATGGATCCCAGCTTTAAAGCACAGGGGAAGGGTCTTCATGGTTCGGGCTTTTGTTGCAATTATATGCACTCTGGACTTGATGAACTCCAGTCATCAAATGGGGCTCATCCTTCCAACAATGAATGCTCAGCCCAAAGTTAGTGGAGGACTACCTGTGGACTAACTAATAACCTAACTTTAAATCATTTATTTGAATTTGAATAATTAATGAAAATACTAAAAATGTTTAAAAAAACAGGTAATATATTTATTCAGTCAAAGTCTACACTTTAAAATAAAAAAAGCCCTAGTCATAGTTGCCCTTATAATTGAATACGGGCTGTCTGATGGAGAAAAATGGGCAATTTTCCTCTTTGGGTATGCAATGGGGAGCAGGGCATAGCAAACCCTTAGACAACACGTTAGGGTAAGTTCATGTGAGTACCCTGCATGCACGATCACGGTGCCCTGAAGTGTGGCTTAAGGTACCAGGGCATCACCTGTACATTAGACGTGCGTGTAACTTGCATTATCCTTACAAGTACTTTTTGTACCATGCAAGCAATACTGGTACCCTTAAGGTGGTCGTAAAACACCCGTGCTCCCTACCGCTCCTCTGTACGACGAGCGGGTCGTATGTTTGGGTGCATGTGACTGAGGCATTACATTATGTGTTAAGGAACTCAACAACAAGGATCTCAATGAACAGAAGCAATCCTGCAATTTATGAATGCAAGAAGTGAATACCCTCATATAAAGATTTCACATTTATGTGTCTAACCTTTATGCACCTGCGGACATCTGAAGCTGGATGAGATAATTGGGACATTTTCATCCAAACTGTGGAAAATATCCAAAGGAATCTTAGTGTGCGAGTACATCAGGGTGTTCTCAGCACAACTGTGGCACCTGACAAATACAAAACCAGTGTAATACAACTCTGTGAGTCTCCAGTCACTCATAATAGGAAGAGTCTCTAACACCAGCAAGGACTGCAGGAGTCAAACCTGCTCCGTATTGACACTTCTAGAAAGCTGGCGTCTAAACTCTGCACTGGCATCATAATTAATCGCATGCATCAGAAACACACAGTCCCACACAGATTCATGCCATGAGTGATGGGAGCAGCAGAGGGGTCCAATTAGATGTAGTGTCGACGCTGCGTTATGGTGACGATAACCTTTAGTTTAATGTAGTACACCGGTCCCGTCAGCAATGTTTCCTCACAGGACGACACGGTGGAGGTTCTTGCTTTCCTCTCACGTCTCGCCATCCTTCCAGATGCTTTTCTGTTTCCTCAGTGTGATTTTTGTGATTAATTACACCTTTTTTTTGGTGTTTTTATCTCTCTTTTTGTACCCACCCTTCCTCTATTTCTCTTCTTTCTGTTTTGTTTCTGATGATGTATGATAACAGCTATATTTCCCCATTACTTCTTCTAGGAGAGAAAGGTGTGGGAGGGGCCGGGGGAGTCATTTGTTTTCCCGCTTTGATATTCTTCCATTTATCAAAATGATAATTAGGTGCAATTAAATGGCACTCTCATTTGTTTTGTGTAGAGGTGTCTGTGCCATTGTAGGTCAGTCTAATTAGAATAGGGAGTAGAGGGTATGTAGAGTGGGTTGGGGGTGTATTTGTGTTTTTGGAAGGTGCGTGGAGTGGCCCAGCTGATTGAGACAGACAAAAGAGTGGGACTGTTCAGAAAGGAGATGTGTGGCACTCTTCTACAGCTGGCAGAGTGCAAATGGAGAGTTCCTCCATCGCTTCAAAGTCGAGAACTTATGCGTCGTTCACACCGGACATGCGTCACACGGTCAGAAACGCTCTTTTAGCATACAGCGTTCACACCGGGCATGCGTCACACGGTCAGAAACGCTCTTTTAGCATACAGCGTTCACACTGGACGGTCGCTATCCAATACTAGTGCATGCACTATCAGTTGGAGCAGGCTTGAATTTCGAAGCAGGGCAGGCTATTTCTTTCACAGCTCCATTCCGATATATGAAAGACTTGGTGCCATTGGTGCCCCCATGATCAATTTTCAAACGGCTGGCTCTCGTGAATTAAAAGACGGCACATTTTGTACGTAGAGCCCAAAACGACAGTGAATGTGAGAGTTTGGAACGCCAAAGCCCAAAACGCAGAGATACGCGCGTTTACATGGACTTGTCATTGAAGGTGGTCGCTTAAACGTTGCAGAGGCCGGTGTGAACATAGCATTTACCCTTATGCTATCTTAGGCTCTTTAACATTAGGAGTTGGGTCATCTAGACCCACTAGACAGTGTGTTGAACCTTTTTTCTTCAATGATTTGTGATCTTCACTGGTGTCCATGGATTACATGAAATCTTTCCACCTTTATCCACCTTTGTCATGGTAGGGAGAACACGTCATTGTAAGGGTGGGGTCATAGGATAGCACAAGGGTCAAATGAGCTCCTAATGAAATGTGAATTCTTCATTTGACCTGCTTAATGTTTCCTCACTTTCAGCTGACTGCTATCATCTATTTCTTGTGTTTTCTGTGTTTGCTTAAGCTTGTATGTACGCAGAAGTCTCAGTCTTGTCCAGGATGTCACCTAGGCTGTCCAGCTGACCTTGGAACTTTCTGTGTGTGCCTTTCAGGGGAAAGGCCATTCTGCTGCCAGCTCTGCCCATACCGAGCCTCTCAGAAAGGGAACCTAAAGACGCATGTTCAGAGTGTCCACCATATGCCTTTTGACAACAGCCAGTACCCTGACTCAAAGAACGGGCTGCTAAGCCAGGAGGAGCGAGGGGCTCTGGTTTCCAAACAGCCAGCAACACCACAATGACCCCAGCAGCAAGACCTCCAGACTGATAGACCCCAACATTGAAAAGCGCCCAAGCCAGGGAGTCCCACAGCCCTCCAAACCTGGATACCAGACCTGAAAAGCTTTGAAGTTAGGGCACAAGATGAACTGTTGTTGCCCAGGGGGACTCTCTAGAATTGATTTCCTGTAGTTTTCTTGTTTTGTTTCCTGTTCTGTTTTTTTTTTTTTTTGGTGAAGCTAAAACATGATCACCAAACTGAAAGTGCACTTTGGAAAAAGTGAAGAAACAAGCAGTGAAATGTTAAGTGTCTTTTTTTTTTCAGCAGGAAAACCGATATTCAGCCGTTTGCTTCTTCTGGTCTTTTTATATATGAAGTTGATGGATTTGCCTTCAGCTGCAGTTATTGAGATTCAAAGATGTGAAGTTGTCAAGTGATACCCTACAGGAAATGTCAAGTTTAAACTGAACTCTTTATGCAGCTGCTTGTTTTTATTTGAGGACTGGCAACGCGCGTCTGCTCTTGGTGCCTCCTCCATATTTTTAAAGGTTTTTCTTTAGAGTTGAGTGAGTTGGAGCAGCTTTCAGGACAACTAAGACACTGCAGCAGAGAGAGGGCGATGCAGTGAGCGGTCAGACACATCACAGCTGATGACTAGAAAGGAGACCTAAAAGGTGGTGACATTTATAAAGTACAGTTGTCCTTGTACAGAGAAATGTCCTCAAATTAAAACAAACTTACAATAAAGCAGGAAAAAGTTTTCAAACAAAAAAGACAACTCTCAAAGAACAATGACATTAAATCCTTTGCATCACAGTTTTTGTTTTTTGTGCTGGGATCCAACAACAAAATGTTTTAGTGTTGCGTTGTGGCCAGAGTGAAAAGCTTGAAGGAAGAAAGTAAGCTTGTATTTGGATCGCACATACAGAGCTGCAGCTTGTTGCTCTGTGTGTCTTTCTTTTATGGTTTTTATTACCTGTCAGTCAGAGCCCGTCATCATGAGTATGTTTAGTTAAACTCAGCAGTTGTTGTTTTTGACGAGCGGTAGACCACATTCTCACACTGTGCCTCCCAACTAATTGAAGATGCGTAAAAATAACAGAAAAAAGTACTATATTGGATGACATTTTGCATTCCTTTTTTGTCTTTGTGTAGATAACTTGCACATTTAAACCCAAAATGTGCAACAGTGGAGGAAAAGCTGAGTCAAAACTCTTGATTTCCTTTTCCTGTCTTGTTCAGGAAAGCTAGCTAGCTAGCTAACGTTTCCTCTTTAAGTTAGCCGACCCTAAAGAGAGTTGCTGCCCTGCTCTGCCTATCTGTCTTTTCCCAAGAAAGTACATTTCTCAGATTGCATTACTTGACTGTTAGTTTTAAAGATAAAAAAAAAGAGCCAAACAAATATACCCAACATATGTTAGCACGGCCTGCAATGACAGTCAGCAGTATCAATGCTTGTTGTGTTGCATAACCTCTTGCACTGGACAGCAAACCAGATTGCTACGATGTCAGTTTGAGGTAGTGAATGTGAAATTTAGCATTCCTGGGGGTCAGTGGAAGACAGAGGCTGGATCGGGCTCCTGTGGATTTTAGGGCTAAATAATTGAAACCTTTAGAATTGTTTGAATTGTACAAATGTTGCAGCCTTAGCAAAGCAGTTTGTGAGTGTGCGATGTGTGTTGGTGCGTTCTTTTCCAAACCTCTCCACACTGACTGCATCAGTGTTTTCCAGCCTCCGTTCTAGATGCTTTGCACACTATCCTACCTCTTTATAGCGATGGAAGCCAGTTGAACCTTAGCTCCATGTTCATGAAATTCAAAGCAGGACTGTTTCCTCGTAGTTTTTTTTTTCCGCTCTGAAGTGATCCGTGATCAGCCATGCTTTGCTAGTTTGTCAGAGGCAGGAAGAGGAAAAGGCTCAGAAGGTTCCAGACTAATCCTTGACTGGAGGTTCTCCTAATGGAGAAACTTAGTACTGCTTGCTGATCAACTACTTTTTATGTAAACATAGGTTGTTGAGTCATGCATACAACACAGTGTGCTTAATAATGCCTAATAATACACTTAGCTGTGTATCTGGAGGGTGTATGTAGTAAATATACTTGAACTTGTTTTTTTAGCCTTTAAAGTAGTGTAGTACTAATACCCATGTTGTAAAGAATTCCCTTTACGTTGAACTCGTCAGAATTTGTACTCCAAAGTGTGACTTACTGAACTATGAAGTGGGGGCGGTTGTATATAAACTGTATATCTGTGATCTACTCTTACCAAACCCTTTATACACAGTGGTAGAAACCAAAAGGCATTACTCGTGCACTTGGACTATAGGTTAGTGCTTTAACCATTTTCATTTGGTCAGTTCTAGCTAAGCTTTTTTTAAGAATGTCTCCTTTCAATGTGCCGGCTGATACATTTTAATGTCTTTTCTGATCTATATGCTTTTGTTTTGGGTTTGTTTGTGGGAATATTAGAAAGGATATATAGATTTCATTGAGAAGTGATTTGTTCAGTGTAGGCTGTGTGGCACAGCTGCTTAGCTACATTTTCCTTATGGTAAGTCAGATAATGTTAGCGGTGCTTTTCTTTTTTTTTTAGAAAAAAACTAGAGTGAGTTTTTAGCCTTTATCTTTCCTTAAATTTATGATTTTCTTCTTTTTACTGCACACAGAGTGACGGGCAAACGCTTCTCTGGCAGTGATTCTTTTCTTTTTCTGTGACATGCCTCTTAAACAGTATGATTTGGGTCTGTATGCCTTTTGTTTTTGTTGTGATTCATAATTCACCTACCTTAGGAGACATTATTCCAAATGTGCTTGATTGATATCCATATTTATTTAAATTTCAGGAAGAATAAGAGGACAGAAGCAGAGAGGAGGCTTTGTTTTTATATTACTGGGTGGTTTTTGTTTTAATATCTTATAGATGTCGATCCAGCAGGCCCATGTGAAAGCTCTACCTCGTCTGAGCCAGTTCTGTTAAACTTTTGTACATCATTTCAGAAAGATGTAATGTCCACAATAAAGACACCCACAACGACTCCTGCTGTCGGGGTTTTGTCTGGTTGTTGCTTGTTTCTGACTCTGACTTTGGGACCAAACACTCGACAGCTTTTAAGGCTTTTCTGGGTTAGCGGCCCGACAGGCAAACCTGTCTCAAGACTTGACTATGAGGTGTTTTGAAGAACCAAATAAATGATATATAAATCTAAGGTTACTCTTAAAAACCTTTTGAGAAGTTAGAAATTAGTACAAAATAGTAATATTTGTCATTCATCCAGTCAATCCAGACAAATTAGCATCTTTTACCTCAAACCAGGACCCATGCAGAACAGTCATATAGTATTATGAAAAATGACACACAGTGAAGAGCTTTTTCTTTTTGTTTAAATTCCTTCTTTTATGTGTTTAAATGTTCAAATAGTCTTAGGAATTGCACTTTCTGATTCTCATCTTGCAGAAACCAGAAGCACAATGAAGCGTTTCAGAACTGATGTGTCTGAACTGCCAATTAATTCTAGAATTTTCCAATTAAGTAAAATGTCAAATAAAAACAGACGGCAAAGTACTCCAAATTAAAAAACAGTTGAGTTAAATTCAATGTAGGATGTTTCCATTAATAAATGCAGTTGCAGAGAAGAAAAAAAAAACACCTATCCTTTGGACCTACAACCTATGAAGTTTTGTAACCACAGAAATAAAGTCAAATGTTTTGACACTAACTGGGTAAACTTAAAAGGCTACACCATAAGCTTGTAAGTGTATTATAATGTTCCTTCCCTGCAAAAGGAAACCCCAAAGTGGTATTTTCATCCATTCAAGCATTTCTGAGTTTTCCTCTAAAAACCTGCTCTCTGAGCACCAGCCCCTCCCAATCCACAAAAACGAGCGGGTTCTCGCATTGTGATGTCACAAATTGAGGCACCGCCTCTTCCAGGATGACTCTTAGCTACCAGCCCCGCCCCCAGACTAACACAAACGCCAACTTTCTAGCAGTGATCACCTAACCACTTTCCTTTTCTATGCACATCTAGCTTTGCAAAAGTTTGAAAGTTGTTTGTCTTCGTGGGCGAAGCCCAGACCCGCTGCTAAGGCCGACTCTAAGATGACAACAAGAAATGGGCGGCACCCACATGGAGCGAAAGGCGGAGCTTCAGAGATCGAGTCGTCTTACTTCTGGGTTGATTAAACAACATTTAATCTTCCATCCATCTTCTGAACCCGCTCAATCCCTTTCAAAGTCTTGATGTTGCTGGAGCCTATCCCAGCTACTGTTGGGCAAAGGGGGTAGACACTAGATCACTAATCTATTGCAAGGCCACACATTTAATCTTATTTTTTACAAATAAACACCTGCTTTAGTTTGACGTTACTCAAACTTTGTGGCCAACATTTCCATTTAGAATATTTTCAAAGCTAAATTTCAGATTTAGTTTTTTCTGGAGTTTTGTGTTTTCTCTGCTTATTGACAGATGTTAAGTCAGCTTCAAACTATAGAAATCACACTTCAAAATACAAACACAGTAATTGCCTTCAAGACGGCGATGGTGTATTTTGAATTTGTCTTAGAGATGAGCTGGGAAGGACTCTAAAGTCCTCCATGCTGACCCGGGAGCTGCATGAATCCTCTGATTTGCTCCGTGTTCATTACCTGCAGAAGACTGTTCCAGATTGACAGAGTGGAGGTGAAAGCACATCCAGTCAAAGCCACCCTGCCAGCTGCTGCCTTTCATATCATGTGACACATTTGATGGATGCAGACTCCCATGCCTGTCCGGGTCTCGTTGTCACATCGATGTCCGCGTGTGGCCTCGCCGTCAAAGTCGAGCTGCCAAGCAGCGGTGACGAGAAACCTGCAACCTTCAACTACGGGCAACCACCCAGAGATCTGCTGCCACTTTGCCAGTCTCTTTCATGCTCTGTGTCTGTGTGCACCATCTGTCTGTCGATCTGAGTGACAGCTGAATGACAGGTTCCCTCTGAGAACATGGCACATAACGTTAATGCCAGGCAGGCCTGCAGGCTGAGAAAAGACTTGGGCTGCCCGTCACTCTTTCCAACCGCATCAGTCATGAGAAGGCAGATGTGACGGCCTTGAGCTCCCTGGAAAACCTTTTCGCTGACACCCTTTCTTTCTGTCACCCAGCAGAGAAACGCTGAGTGACTGACTGAGGCAGAAAATATGCCAGGCTGCCTTCGAATGATAGACAGGAACACTTTTTCTACGTCTTTATCAGCCGCAGGAGAGCTGTGGCTCCTGTTGAAGCCTTTGGTTTTGCACAGGTATGATTGCAGGACGGGGTTTCCTTTTTTTTAAACATGTGTTTTTTATTTTATTTTACCCGGTGGTTTCATTCAAATCTGGGTAACATTTTGTGCCAAAAATCTTTAAGAAATTCTATTTGTAATGTAATACTTCATGTTCACCAAATTTCTTGGTCATAATAACACTGGAAATAATGTCTTTATCAAGAAATATAATTAGGAAATGTTTTTTTCTTTGTTACAAGTGAAAAAAATGCCATTTGGATTGGTGGAATCTTTCTAAGAAGAAAATCCTAAGATTTAGTTTTGATGTCACGCTCTTTTAAGAATAAAAATTGTTTGAGAGTTGATGAAGGACCTGGGTAGCTCGGTTGGTAAGGTGGGAAGCTACCATGCAGGAAACCAGGGTTCGATTCCCGGAGGGGAATGAGCAATGGTACTGGGGGCAAGTACCATATCAATGGCGAGCAGTTAACATCACCCAGTGTGGGTCCTTAGGCAAGACCCGGTTTCGGCTGCAGCTCACCGCTCCCCAAGGGGATGGGTCAAATGCGGAGAAAGAATTTCCCTTCGTGGGATAAAATACAGTGTATAAAAAAAAAAAAAAAAAAAAAAAAGGACCCAAAATGCGAAGACAGGCTGGCACAAGGTTCCAAGACAAAGGGTTTTATTTCCAAACAAAAGGCGCTGCTGAGCAGGGAAACCAAACCAAACGTCAGGGTAACCAGGCAGACATGGGAGAAGACAATCAAAGAAATGATGATGAAGATGATGATGATGATGATGATGATGATGATGACAGAGGAAGGCAGAACCAGGACTGACGAGACACCGGTGGAAGCGATCAGGAGATAGAGACCAGGGAAGTAAAACCCAGAACCATGACATGCAGGAAACCTTCAAAATAAAACAGGAAGCAGAACGTTAATCATGACAGAAACAAAAAAGAAGAAAAACTCAAATCGCAGCAATTAAATGAAGAAAGTGGATATAAACATATCTAAGTCCGTTGATCTGTTTATTGAAAAGATGTATTAAAGTTATTACTGGAAAGTATTACTCCAAAAACAGCTTTGTACCTTCAAAGTAGGTAAATTGTGCCCCCCTCCCCCCAAGCATGACATATTTCAACCCTTAATAGCCATTTATATCATATTTGATACACACATTTCTGAGATACCTTTCTGATTAGCGTGATCCAAGCTTTGGTTAAACTTGATCAATGTTTTCTGCCGTGTAGTTAATAATCCTCTTAAAAGATAAGACCAGAATTACATATTTCAAGGTAACTTTAGAAAAATCTCTAATTATTATGAGTCAAATAAACTTTCTAGTTATCTCCAAATCAAGCAAACGTGTGTCTTAAATCAAGACCCCTCACCATTCACAAACAAAACTTTTGCTTCAAAATATTGTGTAAAATAAAAAAACATTCTTAAAAAGTTACTAGGAAGTTAGCTATGTCTTAAATCAAGTGTGATAAAATATTTAAACTAGAAACCAGACACACATATTTGGTGAGATTTTGTGTTTTTGTACTTAAAAGTGTTTGGATGAAGCATAAAAACATTTGGATTCAGAGGAAAGTAAAAACTCTAAAAACGGTTTCCTTCAGGAAATAGTCTTCAGGTTTATTTGAAACGTCTCCCGCAGCACTCTTTTTCCCTGATGCTGTATTCCTGACACTTTTGTTACTCCACAAACTTGACAATCTGACAAGTAAGCCTTTTTTTCACATTCAGCTGGAGGAAGAGTGAATTCCTGTCTCTATTTCTTTTTGCATATACATACAATTTTACTACTTAAAAAAAAACTTTTCCTATAGTATTCAAATAAGACTGGCTGTCCAGAAATGTGAAATCATATCATTTTCTTACTTTAAGATGATTGGATGCTTGATTGTGTAAAATCCACCAGCATCTGTCAAAAATATGTTGCATAAGGCTCCAGTTAGCAGGTGACCGACTTCTGTTGTCTGAGAGTACAGAAGAATGTAGGCAGAGAGGCTCCAAAGTCATTTTTTAAAAGTCCAAGCCCTGTCTCAAGTGTCACAGTTTCAATGAGCGTTCCGGAGCCACAGAAATGACTGAAACAGAAAAGACATTAGAAGGTGGCCTCAATATACCATGTTTCAAATTTAAAACAAGAGGAAGATTTAAAAAGGAAAGACTTCCTGTAATGTTTTAAGAGTCCAAGCCTAGTTTGAAATGATTGTAAACCCAAAGGTTTTCATGCAAAAGTCTCGGTGAGAAGATGTGGTTCAAGCAAAATACTTTTACCAGTGATGAACAAGATTAACATTTTGTGGGGTTATACCCAAAAAGTGCAGACCCAGAAGGAAACTGCTTTAAACTACCGTCGTTTCCACACTAAAAGCCTTCATTTGTTTCAAAAAAACAAAGGTGCACATTCTGACCCAGCTGCAGACTGTTTTCTGCCATGTGACACCCCCACATCACCCCCAACTCTTCGTCCCTGTAACTCTGCCACTCTGGACTGAAGCTTCTTCTGCTTCTGCTGTGCCCTGCACCTTTTCCAGTGTGTTGGTAGCAAAAAGAGGGGAATAAGCTCTGCTCTGCAGCTCATGGTCTTAATGAGACAAAGCAGACCAGTTAAACTGGCAGAAAAGCTTTAATTGATGGCTGTTTTTGTGTTTCCCTTTACAGTTGAACAGCCCTGAAAACCCTCAGTCCTGTTAGAAGCCCACAGCCGAGGCTGTCAGACTGTTTGCTGCCAGGTGACACTTTAAAGTTCTGAAACAATAATCTACGGAAGATGAAGTCAGCCTATTCTCTCTGTGGACCACTGATGGACTTTTGTATTTTGATCAAATAAAATCTGACTGACTGATGGACTCTTCAGCCTCATTTGGTTCGGTCTGTTTCTAAAACAGATCATTTATTGAGCGCTATAGTGTGGAAAAAACGGTGAGTGGAGAGAAGCAGGTGAGTGTGGACACGGATGGAGAAGCGTTACACAAGACAGACCTTCGCTGATATGAGACAGACATCTGAATCTGATGGAGGGTTCCAGCCAAACTAGTGTTCTCATGGGTTGTGTCTGAATTCCTTCCCTACTCACTATATAGGGCGTTCGGCCCTTTTCTAGTGCTGTCTGAATCTACAATTCCAAAATCCAGTGCCTGGAAATTTCCCAGAAGTCTCTGCGAATCCAGTGTGCATCCGATGCTCACTAGATCAGTGAATATGGACCACAATGCATTGCGTCAGAACAATTTTGCCAAAACAATGTATTTAAATTTATCTTTTAAATAAACCATCAACGTTTTTATCTTCATGAGGCAGTGGACTCATGAATAATCGTCGCAAAACGCTCATGACAGTTATACGTCATATCCACCGTATAAAAAAATAAATAGTAGTAATCATGGTGTCTGATTTGCTTTTAAAATCCAGGGCACTACATCGTGCAGCACTATATAGATTTCAGTAGTTAGGGGTTAGGGAGAGTTTGCTATTTCCTAACATGTTAGTTTGGTTGACAAAAGGGAAGTACAGAACCAGGTGGAAAAAGGACGCAGCCTTATGTTGGTTCATTTGTGAAGTGTGTGTGAAACAGCATCCAGCGTGGAAGTCTTGCACTCAGAATGTGGGACTGACAGTTTTGAGCTCAGCTCCCGGTGTGAGCTGATGCCTCTGCGTGAACCAGCTTTGCTGCCGTCCTACCACGCACGGATCAGTCCTCATTTTAGTTTCCATAGTTTCCTCATCATTTATTCAACTTTCTGCATGTTCCTCTCTGCGGAAACTCCATGTTTCTATCTAGATCAGCTAAAATAGCAAAAGCCTTGTTTGAGAGGTTTAGCTAACTATCAGAGTTCAGACCACACAGCCTAAGGGAAATTCATTTAAATGTGTTTATTTAACGCTGATTTTACGGGGAGCATTTCATTCTTTCTCCCCATCTTTTATTTTTTTGTGTAACTTGAAGAAATACACAAGGAGAATACATTTTTAAAAAGGAAAACATCATTTTAGAATTTCTCCATCCGGAGAAAAGATGGAAACATTTTTTCAAAATTGCTGCAGATCTTCAAAAATCTTTACAACAGGATCTCTGTACGTCTATTTTCTGAAACCACTGGATCCCGTTTGGGGTTGCTGGAGCCTATCCCAGCTACTGTTTGCCAAAGGTGAACAGGTCACCAGGTCTTTACACACAATCACACCTATAGGGACAGTTGTGGGGGGAATGGAGAAAACCTACACTTGCATGTGTTTAAACTCAGCCAGCAGGGATTTGAACCACCAACCTCCTCTGACTGCACCATCATGCATCCCACAACAGGACCCAGAGCCAAAGAATAGTTTTTGTCCTTCAGTTTGTAATCTTTTTTTATTATTTATAAATAGCACTTGTGTTGGTCTTGTAACAAGTCCATTTTGGAAATCAAACCCATTGTTTTAATAAAATTGCCAGAGTAAGTAAAAGTGGGAGGAGCTTCGTCTTTAAATTCGACATTTATTTAAATTTCTTTGTAATATTCACACTAGCAATCCAGGTCAATTTTCATTCCTTTTCTTGGTGTATTTCCTGGCTCATCTTTGGTAGTTTTATTCTAGCAGTTTTTATTACGGGCGTGTGTGTTGGGTTTACTGATTAGACGGATGTTTTTCTTCAACTTGTGGTCTTAACCCATAAGAGCCCAGAGCCACACATAAAAATTCTGACCAACTGGACCGCAGAACACACTTCTGATCGTCTCCGTGGATTCTTGCACAGATTTAGAGGAGCTCTTAAAGCCCCGTCATGTCTTCATTAGGTGCTGCCTTCTCCAGTTGGTTTCCAGCCTGCAGAGTCCGTCTCTTCCTGTTGGATGGATGTTTTGTGAGCAAAATTGTTTTAACCACAGTGACATTTCTCAGAATGGGTCAGTCTGTGTCTCATGTATGATGACGCCTTCTGCACCTGTCTGTCATCGCACTAAAAATATGAAAAAAGCTTTTTTCTTTGTGGCTTCTGCTGTGCTCTGTCCAAGTCAGAGGGTCTGATCAGGATCTGCCACCAGGGAGCAGTATTCCTCTGTAATGGCTTCTAAACGGCCCTTTGAAAAAAGACCAGGGCCACATAACAGACCAAATGGCACTTGCATGCGTGGGATTTCAAGGTCTGTGTGGCGTGTCCAAACACACTATGGCACACATCAGCACGCCGCCTGGACTCCAGCTACCACCAGAGAGTCAGACTCCTCCACTTCTCTCAGGCAAAAGGCCAAAAACATTTACAACACTTCAAGTGTCTGCGACACAAGAACGCCCTCTCCGCTGTGAAATATGTAAATATTGCACTAATCAAAGGGTTGTGGAATTGCAAAATGCCACGGAAAGGTTATGACCTGCAGTCTGTGCTAATAGAAGGGTGAGGAAGAGAAGGATGGAGAAGGGGGAGGGCTTGAGCCGTGGTGGAGGTGGGAGGTAGAGGACTGACAGCTACCACAGGCGTTACTCCTGCCTGAGGAGGACCTTCACATGTTGACCTCCGCCTCCTGCACTCCAACGCTCTGACAGTAATGAATAGGAAGGGGCTGTTTATGCATATCAAATGTTATTTACTCTGCCGTAGTCGAGTGTAGCCACAGAGGAAAGGCAGAGAGGCTGGATTAGAAGAAAAACCGGATATTCCCAAAGACCATGAGCTGCCGTTAGAACAATGTGGACAAGAATGCAGAGGCCTCGGCGCTGAACTGAGGTTAATCCGTCCATCGCAATGCATTTCATGACATGGATTTCAGCTCTGCTTGTTTTTAAGAAGCCTCTTTGTTCACTGCCCCGATTTTCCTCCAGGATTTGAGGGCTTGACAGATGCGGAGTACCTGCATGAAAAACAAGCGCTCTGCAAGTTTCTAAGCGAACTTGACAATGAACCTCTCTTGATATCTAGCCCACATGATTATTTATTTCAAGTATCTCCAGCTTCACCCCACTAAGGCGGATATCCAGCGACAGAATCAGGCAGATGTGAACATGCACTCTAGTCGTGTAACATATTTCTTAAGCAGGATTAATTCCTCTCTACGTTGACATGATTGGTCCTAAATAGCACAAACCTTAAAGCCAGAGGGAGGAAAAGCCGCGGCGGCGTTATTCGGAGGGGGGAATGACATTCCACGACGAGCTCAAGAAAATAACCCAAAGCATGAACAATGAAGAATCAGCTGCCAGAAAGCGTTTGTGTTTTCCTGAGCCTGTGTGTCATCACTATCGGTTTACGGCTCGGCCTCATTTCCCATCAGCCCCTTTTGAGAATTAAGTTGGATCTTAAGTATGCAAATGAGAACCTATGCTGCAGTCCCCACCCTCCCGTCGATGAATCCCAGGACAGAGCATGACATTTAACATCTCCTTCACTAATTTGTGTCTAATAGCCAAAAAGTGATTAGAATTAACATTAACGACATTTCATATGTCTGCCTTTCTATTCATTAGCCCTCTGCTGCTGCTGCTTAACCGCCTAATGCCGGTGCCGGCTCTGTGCAGCTTAAATTTCATGTTTCACTTCTGGCAGGGATCTTTTGGCTGCCCCTTTTTTCACTTCACGTTTCTTTACAAAAAGACAACAAGGAAGGAGAATTAAAATAGGAGAAGGAGAGGGCGGGGGCTGACATCCTCCTTTTAAATCTGTTCTATCGGGTCACATTCTCTTTACCAACTGACACGTCCACAGCAGCAGATTAGGAAGTGCTTTTCCCTGCGCTGAGCCCCAAAGAAATGCATTTATATTTCTCCCAGATCAGGACGGAGTGGCGATTATTGCATGAAAAATGAGCATTGTGTTTCCATCAAACAGGCAGCACCGTCCCCATGCCCTCCGCTCCGGTAATTAGTGACGGTCCCCAACCTTCTTCTTTTTTTTCAAGGACGGCGCTTGTCCCATGTGCTTCTCTGGAGAGGTCATCCGACCCTACAGCTAGCATGTGACAAGGGTTTGCTCAGCAGAAGCCTCAGGAGCAGCCAATGTGATGGAAATTTAATAGCAGGAAATGTTTGTGAGGTGGGAAAAAGGAACAAAGGCAGGGATGCGCAATTCTAAACACACGCAGCCCTGCTTTTGGTCACAAACTCACTTTATTTGATTAAAGATCCACTCAGATGAAAATCCTATTTTTTGACCTATTAACGTATTTGTGGCATTTTTCTGATGATAGAGGATAAATATAAAGTTGTGCCTAAAATAGCATTTTTGCTTATTGCTTTATTCTAATTATTGTGAAGCAGAAGCAGACGATAAAATACTGTTTTTAAAAGATCTTATTTGTGACGTACAGAGTACACGAGGCAGGCCACAAGCTCTCTGCACTACTGTAAGAGGAAAGGCAGACAGCCGCTCTGCAGAAACTATGTCCTATAAACAACACAGAATCTTAATTATTTTGGCTAAAAACTGCATAATCACAGTTAAAAGGCTTTTTTTTAATCGGTCAAAAGAGGAACAGTGACTTTGATGAAGAAGATTCAATGTCATCCGTTTTTAATGGCTAATCTGCTTATTTATTTTCTGATCAAATAGTAATTTGATGATAATTAGGGAGAAAAACAATTTATTAATATAAACTGAATTGTGAAATGTGAAGGACAAAAGGATCAAAATACAAAAGTCCATCAGTGGTCCGTTGCAGAGAGAATAGGTTGACTTAATCTTCCGTAGATTATTGTTTCAGAACTTTAAAGTGTCACCTGGCAGCAAACAGTCTGACAGCCTCGGCTGTGGGCTTCTAACAGGACTGAGGGTTTTCAGGGCTGTTCAACTGTAAAGGGAAACACAAAAACAGCCATCAATTAAAGCTTTTCTGCCAGTTTAACTGGTCTGCTTTGTCTCATTAAGACCATGAGCTGCAGAGCAGAGCTTATTCCCCTCTTTTTGCTACCAACACACTGGAAAAGGTGCAGGCAGGGCACAGCAGAAGCAGAAGAAGCTTCAGTCCAGAGTGGCAGAGTAACAGGGACGAAGAGTTGGGGGTGATGTGGGGGTAACGGTGGTGGCCTGGCCGCTGACAGACAGGCCAATCTCCTGTCTGGACAGGCTCAAGAGAGATGTGTCAGTCTCTGGGCACCCCCGGCCAGCCGCAGCACACTGCTAAATGCGTATTGGCAAAGTGTCTGTGCCGATGCCATTAGCCAGCAGACCTAAATTCCCCTGTAATTTTCAACGGCGCTCCTCAATATTGGCACCTCTGATGGGTTCAGTGTTTGAATTCCAGTTCCCTCGTAATGGATGGCTGGTGGCGGGAAGCAGAGGAACAACTTGTTATCACTTGAACTAGACGGCCCCAAGGGCACAGGCACACACATGCACACACACATGCACACGCGTGCACACACACACCTACACACATGCACACACAACGTCTGTCCCAGACTGTATCATCCTCTGCTCACTTGATTACAGTGTAAAAGCAAAAATGCTTTCAGGTTTAGGTTAAATAAAGATTCTGAGAAAGTGTGGGAAACTTTTTGTTTGTGTTTTTTTCACAGACTTTGTTTCAGGAAAAGCAAAAAGAAGTTTGGTTGTTTTTCAAATGAATGAAACTCTTTTCCATTGAATTATTCAAGGACAAAGCTGAAAACAGGACTTACAAAACACACAAAAAACAATGATTTTTTTTCTACTAAATTTGCATTTAAAGAAGCAAGAAATAAATTATGGGACTGGTTGATTCTTGATACTGGGGGACATTTAGTTGTTTTGCAATAAATTAAAATTGCTCCTTTACTCCATAACATTAGCTAAACTTGTAAAAAGTGATAAAAATTAGTAAAAAAAAGTGATGATATCTTACTAAAAAAGGAAATTCCTATTTTTTTTAGTGTATGGATTTAATTCAAGCATATACTTAACACCAGGGATGGTAGTAAAATGCAGCAGTCACTTCATGTATTAGTAGGGTTGTTTTTAAACCAACCCCAAAGCTAAAAAGGGAATTTTTACATTTTTTTAACTCTGGAAAAAAACAAAACATAAATGGATTCAAACAAAACCACGATAAGCCCCAAAATGAATTATTGGTCCAAATAGTGACCAAAACAGATGAATTATCATAGAATTGGGTTGAAAAGTAATCAATGTGCATTTTTTTCATTTATTTGTTAAGTTAAAGAACTTTATGGCTTTCATTGTGTATTAATTGTATAATTTACCTCGTCTATCTAGTCTATGCAGTGCTTCCTCAAAGTTTAAGCCACGTTTTAGTTACCCTTTTCTGTCCATCTTTAATTGTTGTAGCTTTTAATCTAATGTTTTTATGATTTCTTATTGTTTTTAACTTATGTTTCTATACGTCTTTTATGTCAAACATCATTAATGAAATGTCCTGAATAAATCAAGTGATTGAGAGACTGATTAAGAGTGAAAGCTGATTTTTTAAAGGATTTCATCAGAATTAACACCACATTTAGCTCAGTGTTGTAATTACAACAATAACAAGAATGAGCACCTACACACACACACACACACACACACGCACACACACACACACACACGCACACACACGCACGCACGCACACACACACACACACACGCACACACACATGCACACACACACACGCACGCACACACACACACACACGCACGCACACACACTGAAGAGTGTAATTTTCCTCATCACTTTAGCTGGATGAGCCGAACAGAAGGACTCAAGCAGACAGTCTCACTTTGGAGACGTTTTGGAACTGATCTGAGATCAGGCCTCACAGAGCAGGAAGGACAAATTTACACGTGGTTTGATTGTAATTAGCATTTAATTTAATTTGGAATATTTCAGTTCAACTCTCCCCGGATCACGACACAAGCAACGCTCCGAAAACCAGAAAAAAGGAGCCGTTTTGCTTCCTCGTACCATTTGTGACCTAAAAACACTTGAAACTGCTAGAATTTTCATGAGCTCACGATTGTGAGGTGGTTCTGGACTCTGGTGGGATTTGTAGCTTCAAATGTCTCTTTCCTAATTTCACTGATCTCTCCCACACTGCTCTCCTCCCTTCCAGCGACGTTGCCCGCAGTGTGCCGAGGGAATACAGCGTTCGTCAGGCCAAGGCAAACACGCGCATAAACACACACAAGTGTTAAGTAACTGAGCAACTTAGCTCCGCTGTAATTTGTATATAGTGTCTGACAACCTTGCAAGAGAAGTTTTCACCCTAGAAATGCTAAGTAGTCCCAGCAGGAGTCAGTCAAGAAGAGGAGAGGGGCTCTTTGCTTTTTAATATATTCTTCTGTAGCCCACAGGCCTCCGAACACGTTAGCAGTGGCTGTACACACGCTCACACACAGGCGCATGCATGCACGCTCGCATGTCTGCCGGCTCTGAAGGAACATTGCTAATGGGGCTGTTTTTAATGAGCCAGGAAGAGGAGAGTGACCCTTCGAAGGTGAATATCTCTGTTTTTCAGGATGAAAATGTATGCACGCACGCCACTCACATGCACACGTCCGTGCACAGGTCCTCGTGAATTTATACAAAATTGTAATATTTATCTCTAATTGTTTCTAACTGGCATAATTACTTTCGGCTCTGGGCTCATATTCAACCGGTCCCTCTCATCAGGAGTGGGCATGTGAGACATCAGAAGGCAGAGAAATGGCTGTTTTTACGGCTGGAGAGCATGCATAAATTGAGAGGGTTTGCAGAAAAAAGAGAAGAGAGGCCCCTGCAGCAGTGGTTTCCTGCAAAGCCGCAGGAGATGCGTCGATTTCCTCAAGTTCCACTTCACGTTGCAAGGGACATATCCATCCCCAGACGGCCATTTCACTTTATTTCACTGATTTTATGATCTTTTCCTGCAAAAACGAGAAATAAAAGGAGGAAGAATTGGGTGTAGTTCAGAGATCAGCCAAAAGATGGCACAGCATGTATGGTGGGAAGAGAGGCTGAGATGAGCCTTCTGGTGTCTGTGTTTAACCCAGAACCTGAAGAGCGTCTGTTGGGAATCTTCTGCTTCCAGGACTCAAAGACGGGGATGGATACGGAGGAAGAGGAGGAGGGAGTGAGGTAGGTGAGTGGATGTCACGCTTCTGCTCATGTTGCTCAACAAGCCGTACTGTGGCTGCTTTTGCACTAAAATGAGCCTGAGGATATATAGCTGTGACATTTTATCTCAGAGCCCCTGGTTCATTTTGTCTGCAGAACATGTGGAGTTGCAGAGCAATCTGTGAACACGACTAAAACTAATGGTTATTCTGATGTTCAACGCCTTGCAGAGAAAATAAATGCATTGCCTAAGCAGGTAGGACACATTTCAGCAGATGTGCTAATATTTTTTTGCCACAAAAAAAAAAGAATGAGAGGAGTAAGAAAGATCATTTCATACAGCATCTTTAAACAAATTTGTCACGAGGCCTCCTCATTAATCTGAGAGGAATTGTCTTTTTCTGGGTGCTGCTGATTTTATTTCTTTCTCACTTCGGTGCTGCAGTTTCACAATTTCATTTTGCCATACAGGAGTGATTCTTTTTTTGTTCTGTGGATTTAATTGGGAATGATACCTTCATCAGAAAAAACGTCATGTGCAAAAGTCAAATCAAGGTCCAGAACACCGTTTGGATATTACAGTGTATTTCCACACGGCTGATGAGCTGATATGAATATTTTAAACATGCCTGATGCTTTTTCACACAGCAGGGATTTACCTGGCAGTGGATGTAACGGTGATCCCTCTGCTCGCAGTGATTACATTTGTTACCTCACAAACACTTAACATCCCCACTCCCCCCCCCCCCCCCCCACCGAAGCCGCACTGCAAATCAATGAGACAGGTTTCAGTCGCCGCTCAGACTCTGTCCTGACATCTGCTCGATTACCTCCTACAGCCAAACGCGCACGAGCGCCCTTCCCGTGGACGCCGCCAGCCGTGTGAAGTGCTCTGGAGAAACCGGATCCTGCTGGCTGTGTCACATCGCATTTGCTGCCACCCGTCAGGAGGAGTTTGACTGCCAGACGTTGTGACAGCGTCAGTCATCCTCTAGCCCAACAGCTAAAGGAGGAAAGCGAACCTCCATCACTCCACGACTGGAGTACGAAGAGGGCAACGTCTTAGTCCTACAAGGGGAAGTGACAGAAACCAGTGTCCATCCATCATGTCTGCCCAGCAGGATTTCATGCGCTTACATTCTTAGAGAAAAAAAAAGTTTTGTCTTACAGTTAAAAAACAGGCAGCTGATGAAGTTTCCCAATGATCAAAGGTCCTGAAGGGACTCACCTGCCCCCCCAGCTGCATTATCTGAATGTGATTCCAGCCAGAAAGCTGATGATTGAGCAGCTTATCCTGCCAGGTCTGTCAACCAGACTTGCATTTGTAGTTCATCTCTCACTGTGTTATATTTATTTTTCAGTCAAAGCTGTGAGCAGAGTGCAGAATGTCAGGCCAGAAGGAGCACGCCTAAAAGCCAGCTACCAACGCACATATATGACAGTCAAGGACACACACACACACACACACACACACACACACACACACACACACACACACACACACACACACACACACACACACACACACACACACACACAGGTGTACACACAGACAGTAAATGTGACGGCAGCCCAGTTGTCAGGTCGTCTGACAGCGCCGTCAGCTCCCATGTGGCTGCAGAGTTTCCAGACAGCAGGACAGCAGCACCTCACGCCCTTGCCTCATCTCCCCCCTTCCCCACCCTCCTCTCCAGCCTCACCCTCTGCCTCTCATCGCTCAGGACAGCAACCCTCAGAAGAGCCTGGCAATGCGAGAGCTGATGGACAGGCCGTCTCCGGTGTGAACTCCGGTCCTCTCTGGCCCACGTCACGGAAAGACGGCTCACTGTTACTGAAGGAAAGGTTGGGACGGTGATTCCGAAAACTCTTTTGGCTCTGAATTACTTTGTGCTGAAATTGCAGGAGTGTTGTGACCAAGCAGCATCACAGGCTGCAGGACACACCTGTCACGTGCACACGTGCACAAATAACTCACCACAATGTGTATTCAATTTAGGGGTGCACACTGTAAAGTCCCACTCTGATCCTCCTCTGATCTATTGTAAAAGCCTTCCCACGGGGTTTTTAATTAGGATGATGCCCTTCTCAGACAAAATTATAAAAATTATGTGTTGTTTTCTAGGACATATTTTCTGTAGAGCGGCAGAAGTTCATTAGAAATCCCCCTCCAGGGTGGGGGCTTTTTCCAGTTTGAGGGACAGCAGTCTTGGTTACAAACTCTGCAGGCAGAGCTTGTTCTGTTGAAGCCATGTAATTTTTGGATGTCTTTTTAACATCAAGAAAAAAAACCATCCCAAATGTGAAGCGTCTTTATCTGATGATGCATGTGACTTGGACTTCCTGGGTCATGTAATGCAGTCACTCCTGCATGCTTTCCTCTGGTTTGTCATGCACAGAGGGTGAAATGAATCACTTCCACAGTTCTCACGTCTGAGCTTCTTTGCAGCAAAAGCATAAATTGCTCCATAAATCTTCCTCCAGCACAATTTCAAAACCCAAAACTTGTGCTGAAAGTACGCCTAAAATGCATACATTACACTTCAGCATAATTAGATTGTGACTGATGCATTAATTAGGAATGAGTGAGTTACAATTAGAGCTGCCGCTGGAAACACAGCACAGTGCTTCTGCAAAAGTAACTAAAAAAAAGAAAATAGCTGTTTTTTACTTAAAGAGGTTTGAGTTTTTCTGTGTTTTATTTTTCCATAAGTTCCCTTCCCCTCAGCTCTGACTCTCCAATAGTCCTAAAACTGCAAATATAGTCCTTTTACACTATAAGCAAAGCAAAGTTATCTGGATGTCATTAAAGTAGGAATTTTGTGAGCAATGACTGTTAGCTCACTGTATAGTTTTATATTATTTCTCAGTAATTTCACGTCATTTTCCCTGAAAGAGCATTTCATGTTTGTTGACAATGTCTGTGTTCCGTATTTTACACAAGAAGTAGAGACTTGTGATGAAAATAAAAGCATGATGCATATGTTACACTTTAGCATTACTAGATTGCAACTGAATGAGTGATTTATAATTAGAGACTATTTTTCTAGAGAGGGATACTGCAGAAAAAAACAACAATTTTTAAATTTTGTTTTGTGTGATCATGATTTTAAATTACATTTTTTGCATTTGACAGATTGTGACAGTTGTTCCCAAACACAATAAAAGCACAATATTTAATGCTTCAGTAACCGGCTGTCTAATATTTGGAAGATGCTGCTGATGAAGCTGTTCAAACAGATGAAGATTAAATTTATCTTTAAAAGCTCGAAAAAAGAAAAAACGTTAAATTTCTGCCTCGTACAGCCGGTCTGTGTGGCCGTGAACCAGTCTGTGTCCTGAAGAAGGTTGGAGACCACTGCCGGACGCAGCTCTCTTACAGTTCTTACATTGGTGTCCCCCCTAACGTCACAATAGACCTGCATTATGACTGTATAATTATTGACATTCTCTTTACAGGATTTTCCCTGGGAGGTTTTTTTTTTATCACCTCATGTTTTGTAGTATCTTTATTTACATCATGTTTATTGGACTTCTATTTCCACTGCATGCTTGTAATTAAATATTCAGTTTATTATGTTTACTTTTTAATCAAAGCTGCATTCAGGTAAAGCTCTGAGGGGCCCCTGGTCATTCAGGTAAAGCTCTGAGGGGCCCTGTGCATTCAGTTAAAGCTCTGAGGGGCCCCTATGCATTCAGGTAAAGCTCTGAGGGGCCCCTGTGCATTCAGTTAAAGCTCTGAGGGGCCCCTATGCATTCAGGTAAAGCTCTAAGGGTCCCCTATGCATTCAGGTAAAGCTCTAAGGGCCCCCTGTGCATTCAGGTAAAGCTCTGAGGGGCCCCTGTGCATTCAGGTAAAGCTCTAAGGGCCCCCTGTGCATTCAGGTAAAGCTCTAAGGGCCCCCTGTGCATTCAGGTAAAGCTCTGAGGGGCCCCCTGTGCATTCAGGTAAAGCTCTGGGGGGCCCCTGTGCATTCAGGTAAAGCTCTGAGGGGCCCCTCAGTGCTTTCAGGTAAAGCACTGAGGGGCCCCCTGTGCATTCAGGTAAAGCTGTGGGGGGCCCCTGTGCATTCAGGTAAAGCTCTGAGGGGCCCCTGTCAATCCCACCCCCTCAGACACTTCATGTTTCACTGTCTCGCAAATGAAGACCACATCCCACGAATGATTAATAAACAAACCTATTACCAATGCGACACACATTTCACCAAAGGTTCATTTTCGGAAATACAATCTCCCTTTTGTTAATAATGTCCATTCATCATGCCAGAATGTCGCTTAACGCAAGGTTAATGAAACACTGCTAATGCTCGCCTAATCTATCCCGAGTCAGAAAGCTGCTGTAACTGTTATTCCTCGAAACTATTTTCCAGAGGATTCTTGCGGGTGATTGATGGACGCGGGACAGGGGATGTCCATTATTTTTAGTTGGAACACACAGACAGAATGTGGGGTCAGCTGTGGGCCGAACTCAGAAAGCTTTACCTGTCCAAATGGCTAATGAACCGCTGACAAGATATATGAGAACACTTTAGGGGCGAATTTAAGTATGACATAACAACTTGATAATGGATTTACTGCGGCGCTCCGAAGCGTTCATTCCCAGCCGTATAATGTTCACGCTTACAGCGACTGCGGCTCGCGCTGATCTTTACATGTTTTGTGTGATCATGCCTTCGTCTTGACTCCCGTTTTCCAGCTGTCAAGCACTCCTATTAAAAAGTATTATTTTGTTTTATGCGTGCGTGCGTGCGTGCGTGCGCGGTGTGTGAGCGTGCTGTGGTGTAAACACAACATTAGGCGAGACTTTTATTGTAATGTGAGTGTCTGGTGCCAGCTGAGCTGAGCTGCAAGCTGTTTGGAGAAGCGGATGACTGTTTGATTGTTTGATGACAATGCGAGACTTGCATCTCTCTTCCTTTTGTCTGCGTCTCTGAAGAGTGCTGACATTAAATGTTTGATGTTGGCGTGCACAACTGATGTACAAATAAAATCCTCACCGGTGGGACGCAGTTTTGTGTTTTTTTTTTCTTCCAGCGTTTTGACAGTGCATGTGTGTTTTTGTTGTAAAAGTTTGGATTGTTTTATCTCTCCTTCTTGAACCAAGCAGCCACAACGATGGAGGAGTGAGAATGGAAAATTGGCTCAGGATTGCTTGTGAATGCAGGAATAATTGTTTTCCACTTGAACACCTTTGGGTTTTTAATAGGAGGGTGTGCACAGTGTGACGCTATAATACCAGAGAGCGGCAGTGGGGCTAGTGGAGAGGACGCAGGTCAATATGAGTCCTAATAAAGCGTGAGTTCATTTCCCTGCTGCGCTCCCCCCTCAACTCAGCCACCGGCTGCTCCATATACAAGTCAAATCGGCTTTTTGCCTCCCAAAGCCCTGTGATTTATGACCAGGCTCCATTGACTGGACCAGCTAGTTTTCATTTTTGTTAAATCGCGTGGCCTCTTAAATGAAACTATTGATTTAAAGTCAGCTTACTGAGGATTTAATTTGTATTTGGAAAATTAAAGCAGGTAGCGCTTTATAATTTCACACTACAATGGAGTAGAACCATTTATCCCCAATCCCCCGTCTTGCATCCAAAGAACAGGTGCAAGTCCCCACTCGTCCAGCAACAGACTTGTTCCACAAGGATCGCGCTTAAAACGGTAACTTTATGGCAAATAACGGAAAATGAAGAAGAGAGCTTTAGGGATCTGGGAGTCCCATCCTGCATTCACGTCCTGCATGTTCCACCTTAAGGCCCGTACACACCGGGACGAATTTCGCCGGCGATTTTCGCCGACGGTTAACGCCTAGTGACCAAACAAAGGGCACCAATGAGAGTGTGCACACCGACGCGAAAAAACGCCACGCGTCGAAGCGTCAAAAAAAAAAAAAAAACACTTCGGGTTCGTTTTTTTTTTCGACGCAACGCGTGGAAATCTATTCAACCAATGAGAATGGCGCTTTTGCACACGTGTCTGGAGCTTCTGAAGTTACAGTAAAACACAACTTGGGGGCGCTCAAACACAAAACTGCCTTGCTGAGCACACATACCAGCGAAGAAGATAGACGCCGAGTAGCGTCTACACTCCCGCAAAGAAATAAGGACGGACATTCTAAAATATCCCCGGACCAAGCACCAATTGGAGCTACTGGTGCTTGAAATATTCATATTTTCTTTGTTTGATTCTGACAAGCGCATAAATAATTGCTCTCTTCTTCTGAGTGAAAAGCGACTTTAAGAAGCGTAAAGTTGCGCAGCGCCACCTTGTGTACAGTAGTATTTCTGTTTACATTAAGCGCCATCTAACGTCAGGGAATGAACTTGCATGTTCACTCGGCTCATCGTCAGCAAAAATCGCCTGGGTGTGAACACAAAAAACGTGTTGAAAAACGCTGGCGAATAACGCCTGGCGAATATTCGTCCCGGTGTGTACGGGCCTTTATGCTACAGTCACACCAAGCATGCCATTTCTGTGTTCTGGAACTTGCATGTAGCAGCTGCTGATCTTACTGGACTGGTCAACCACCTACAGCTGGACGAGGCTTGTTGTCTAATGCCATAGTGGTGCAAATCCCCAGAATGTTGTTCCAGGCCTTTTCTTTCACAGCTCTGTTCCGATAAATAAAAGACTTGGAGTCCTAGAATTCCAGCCGTACACCAATATTCTCCCTTATGATCAGTTAAATTCGACTTGGTTTCACTTTCAACCTGCGTTCTATGGCTGCACGTTTTGTTCGTAGAGCCTGAAATCCATCATAGAAACTGGTGTAGATTTAGCACGTGGAAGCCTGAAAGGCGTATTTAAATTAACCTTTCACTAAAAGTGGTCACTTTAATTCACGTTGCTCAGGGCGGCGCAAACGCAGCCTCAGATTTGCTCCGGTCAACGCCTTCGATGACTGACAGGATGCTTCAGGAACCGACAGAAAAAGGTTTTATCCGCTCATCAAAGAAAGCCTTTGTGTCAGTTTACTTGTTTGTGCTCTGGTTTGTCACCGCTGTTCCACTTTTCACAAATCTTGGGAAAATTATGCATCAAGCAGAGAAAAAGAAAAGAAAAAAAAAAACAAAGAGCACAAGTATTTTCAAAATGACACCTGAGAAGCTATTTGTCAGTCTCTCCATCATGCCATTTCCCCCGCCTGTGCCTCTCGCCGTCTTCAGCGAATCCCACTTCCTGCCCAAAAGCGAAGCTGCAATTACAGCTCAAAACACTGTGACATATTTGTTACTGATTGTCCCTCATTTGTGGGGAGGAAGGCAGGCTCACTGTCTCAGCTTTGTCTCCAGGTTTTCTTCCTCTGTCTCCCGTGTTGCCGTCTCTTCTTGCCACCCGGCTCACCTCTCCCTGCCATGAGCTGCTTCACCAAGCCCCTCATTAACCCCTCCCTTCTCCCCTGGCATTGAAAAGGCGCTGTCTTTTAACCTGTCCTGGCATTTTGCAGAGTTTTCACCACTGAACATGTGGGCGGATGGGTGGATTCCCCGTTCCCCCTCTCTGACTGTTTTATATTATGTTTCGTAATAATAATCACAGTGATCGCGCCTCCCCCTCCTCCTCCTTTTTGTCAAAACCTCCTGCTAATGGGGCGGAGGGACAGCACCGCTGTCTCCCCGGCCTCCTCACCTCCGAAACGGCTGTTTGTGTGGCGTACCCTCCATAAAGGAGAGGGAGGAGCGGCGGGAGGGGCCTGGAAGCTCTAGGGTGTCATTAACTCCTTTTCTTCTCCCTAAGAGGAAACAGCAGTTTGACGACCGTGATCCTGACCCCCACCGTCCCCCCAACTCTAACCCCAGACCATGCAGCTTCTCTCCTCCCCTCCAAACTTCCCTCACCCTCCAAGCCTCCTTCAGTCTTGGCGACCCCTGAGCCCCCCCTCCACCCCCGGGCCTCTCCATAACTGTTTATTAACACGTCATTGACTTCACCAGAGTCTTTGAACTGAGCTCCCCCACCACCTTCATCCAGGCCTTCGCTTTCATCACCAGGATCTTCGCGCTGCCGCTTATGGGGAAGAAAAGCTGGACCTGCTGGGATGTTTAAATTCTGAAATATGCACGGTAAAAGAGTCAGCTTTATTGGCAAAACAAGCTTTTTATACGTGATCTCAATTTTAAAGTCGAAAAAGACAAAAATAAGTAAATAATAGATGATTACATTTGGAAATTTAAATGTAATGTAAAATTATTTACAATGAGAAAGCTAACAGGCCGTCATTTCTTTATTTTTGTAGTTTTAGTTTGATTTCATGCGTGAATCTATTTTCAATTAAATAAAAAAACTATGCTTCAATGTGTTTGCCTGTTAAGGTCATGCTAAATAAAGTGGTTTATTTGATACGTTGCAAATTAGCGACACGACTCTTAGCAAAAAGTAGTAAACTTGAATGCTTTTAATTCTTCGTCGTCTAATGGACCATGTACACAAAGTGTCGGAAGTATTCTGACTGAATACTTCTTCAGACTAAATTGGGACATTTTAAGTTTACAATATTTCGATAATGTGAAATTACATACATCTTTAATTATTTTTTTAATACACATAACTCACTAATCTTTCAAGTACACCAGTTTTCCTGATAAACAAAACTGTCATGCTGCACAGAAAAGTAGATCACTGGGTTCTTAAAGTCCCATTGATCATCTTTTGGTGAATCTACTCAGAGGTTTTCCCAGATCTTTGAATTATAATCATGCCGTTTTTAGCCTAAATCAAAAGCCTGTGTGGTTTTCTAATTTAAGCTTTGTTTTCTTCATATATGTCCTCCATCATCAAAAAAAAGTACCACAAGAACAAGTTAAAAACACCAAAAACATCATTTTTCACCAGAGTGGGTCTTTAAAAAAAGAAAAGACAAAGAAGAGTTTTCATGGTAAACTAACTTTTTCATAACCAAAACAAAACAGAACTTTTTCTGCTTCGCAGTAATGTACTGGTTTGAACTTTAATGGTCATTCTTCTACAACAGATTATAAAAATGAAACTGTGGTCTCAGCTAGCATGAAAACGCCAAATGCGATACACACGGAGAAGTTTTGATGCGTCTTTGGCTTCTCTGAGATCAGGTTTCAACTGAGGTTATTTAGGACGATGCATGAGGGTCACAGGGTCATGTGTGAGTCAGTCAGGTCAGAAACAGAGGCAGCCCCACAGCCAGTGAGATGCCACATGAACAATTCTGGATCAGGAATTTCTCCTTCATCTATTTCTCATCTGACAATTTGAGCCATAGCCATGATATACAGTATTTAGAACTACTCTCTTTCTTTTTCTCCTCATATCCCAGTAAAGACAACACAGCACATCACTATGTTGAGCTCCACCATCACTAAAGTGGTTCCTGTTAACATCTGGCTCACTAGTGAAACTGTTCAGCCTGGAACATTTAGGGAACATTTGAGGCGCCTTGAGCTACGCCTCGTCACTTCAGATGAAGAAGTTGATGGAAATGTTGTATGTACTGCTTTGTGTTTAGGCTTTAAAACTGACATTCCACGAATCCACTGCGCTCATTTTTAAAGACAGTTTTTCTGTCTAGGTACAAAACAATTATCGTGAAACCGGTAGTTTAACCAGGCCAACTGTGACCAAGTAGATGTTTACTCGTCACCTGTCTGTTGTAGCTCGTCACTTTTACACACATCATGTATGTAAAGCACAACCACCAAGGTTGAGACTTGTTTGATTTAGTCATGATGCTTCTCCTGGTCTGCAACAGACCTGGCGACCTGTCCAGAATTTTACCTGCCTTCGACCCCAAGTGGCCGGGATAGGCTCCGGCGGCCCCGTGACCCAGTGAAAGACAAAACGGTTCAGAAAATGAATGAATGTTTCACGCCTTCTCTTCCTGGTGCCCAAAGAACAAAATTATGGCCAAGGCCTTCCCTTCCTGTTTAGGAGTTGGGCACAGGAAGTGGAAAGGATTTGGATTTCTTTGTATACTTTTTGGTTGTAATGATTTGTTTGTTTATTGATGTTTTCTTTGTTTATAGGACTTTAACTTTAAGATTTAAAAGACATTTCTATCTTCTTGTTATACTTTCTTTTGTGTTTGGTTAAAGTAGCTTCCTTACTGGGCGTGACCAGCCAATTGACTGGAGCCCATAAAAGGGAAGGAGCTCAGTGTGAAGGAGGATGAGCATGGGTGAGCTGTGCATAAAAAACAACAAACAATATAATACCTGTTCCTGAACTTTAAGGTCCTCTGCCTCCTATTTTAACCAGGCCACACATTGTAACACCAACATTTGACCAATCAGGAACTTGCATTTGGTAGGGATGTACGGATGGCGTCCCTTTTTAATTCATGGAATCGCCAACTGTTTGAAAAGTGATCATGGAGAGAAATGAATAATTACGGTTGGTGTCTGGCCGGAATTCTATGACATGTCTTTCATAAGTCAGAATAGAGCTGTGAAAGAAGAAGCTGTACAAAGAGTCACCAGATTTACAAACCTCCTCCAACTTTAGGAAGTGGACATGTGCTAGTAAACAGTAGAAGAAGAAGAGGCCCCTCCTGCTTGTCCAGTGTGAACACCATGGAAGCTAAACGCACATTCATGAACTGCACATGCTCATAGTAATCATAGCTTGGTAATAACAGTGTACGCTTCATTGACCAAGACATTGGCGTGTTGAAACCACCTGTCAATCCATCCTTCAAAGCAGATCAGCTGCATGAAGCTAGATTTACTCAGAAGTCTGTAATGTCTTATGACCCTGTTAGGCTGATGGTTAATTTTAAGAAAAACTTTATTGTAAATTTGCTCAGAAACCTATTCCAGTAAACATTTCAAACTTCACAAACCCTTTGGAGGTTTTATTCTTGAAACAATCCCTAAATTCTCACTCAGCTGAGACGCACCCTCACTGTCTGCCAAGCTGAGCTTTGATGAATGCCTTTCCGGAGGAGGAAGTCGAGTGTGTTGGAAGGATCCTGGACAGTAGTGGCTGCGTGAACGTCCCAGAGGGAGCTGGGACCAAAGTCTCTGGTCTGGGATGCAGAGCTTATGTCGTTCTCCTCCCATAAACATCAGTGCCTGCTGATGTCTTTAAAGAAAACCCTGAATGACATCTGGGTGGAACATATGATTAATATCAGTTGATTCTCATGGAAATCACCCCAGGCCAATGCAGAATGAGAGGAGGAGCTGAAGACCATGTGAAACAAACTCCGGCTAAACACACAGAGATGATTGCTCTGAGAGATTTTTGTAGTACCAGAACAGGGGCGCTGTTCTTTGTTCTCTCTGTCTTTTGTGGCGCCAGAACTCCATTTGTTTTTTTGTGTTTTTTATCTGAGACTTTTTGATTTAAATGTATTCGATGCAATTTAACAAAATTAGGTGTTTTTTGATTACATTTGCAAAAGAGCTTAAAATCTTTTTATGCAAGCAACAAAACAAAAAAAAAATGAAGAGTGGCAGAATCAGCTAATGCACAAGTGTCGATTTCAGAGATAAATTAGGTGTTAGAGGCAGGATTACACTTGAGTTAATGTAATGTTGGGAAGTCAGTGACTCTGATTTCCCAGGGGGGAACAAAACACCCCTTATCTATTGTAAATGCTTGCATGTACCACCTTTGGTAATCACTCAACCAAACAGATCTCTGAAAAATTGCCATCTTTGCGAAGACATAGACAGATGTGCACTTTTCAGGGAGGAGTTGCGTGCCACGTTTGAGGAAGGGTGGAATTCACAACTCTACCTCTTCATAACAAAACCCTGGAAAGTTGAGGCTGACACCCGAGAAACAAATGAAAGTTCAATAGCGCCCTGGATGTTTGTCAGGTGTTGCAGTTTATACCATTTGCTACGACTGCCTTCCCGAAGCAATACGTCTATGCCAGCATTAAAAACAAATAGCCTCACGGAGGAAAAAAAAAAAAAAAAGCAGGGAACAAGGAAATTTGCCCGAGTGAGGAATTGATTTTGTCTGGCCCAGGAGAGTACTTCATTCTTGGTCACGGCAGCATGAGGGCTCTGAGATTTTTTGTGCTAACGGGAGAGCAAAGACACCCATGCAAAACAATATTTTAACAGCACCTGGAAAAATCACCCATTTCTTTACAGATGACACCATGCTTTCTGCTGGCTCGTCACTGGGAGCACCTCACGGCCACTTCTCAGATTTAAAGCTGCAGCGGGACGTCATGCCATCTTTTGCTATGCAGGCAGATCTGCAGGTTAGATTTACAGTGAAAAGGCGTGCGACTCTTAAAGAAACAGAGACGATTTCCCAAAAGGACATATATGTCAAACATTCTTCCCCGGAGCAAAATATGCGATGCAGTGCATGCCTGCATCAACTGTTCAATCCCATATTTTGCTGTTGTGTTGTATCTGCAGCCTATTGATTTTAATTCCAAAGGATCGAGGCAAATGATAACACACCTCTGCACGTATAATTAAATAGTCTTCCTCCATCAAAACATGGGATACAGACAGAGCGTATGCTGCGGCTGTCAGGGTTTCTGTCCACCTCAGCATAAGTGTTTGGTTTTATAGGGCTGGTAAGGAGCGGAAAATGTGAATAAGCGATTTTGGAAAGCCCTGACTCCCCTCTGCAGTGCTAATTTAGTGTGAGAGCTAAGTGGCTCATTTTTATGTGAACACCATTGTATTCCTAACTGTGCAGCAAACAATCGCCGTTCCAAGGCAAAGAATGACACAATGTGAACAATGGAACAATGAGGGCCTTTTTTCTCTCTGTTGCTGCCTGAAGGAAAAAAAAATCCTCACAAAAACAAAAAAAGGAGAAGAAGCAAAAGCAGGGCCGGATAATTATTTTCCGAGGCTGTGATTTGGATATGTTAAGCACTTATTTGCTTATTTTTAGGGCAGTAGATGATGCGCACGAGTATGTGAAGCGTGCACAAATTTGTACAGATGTGCGGCGCTCATGTACACGTGAAAGCACACACTAAGGTGTGCGCAGCCTGTTGTCATGGTGTGTGTGCGCTGACAGGGATCAGCGATGGGTGTTAAAACATTTCAGGCCCCTGCTCTCCCCACAGCCATAGCATTGACAGTGTGAGTCCTGCTAAAGCAGCCTAACCTGACACTATCTATCACTGGGAGCATGCAGGAGTCAATGCAACACTGCACACACAGACTCACAATCGCCCACACCGTCTGCTGCACTCTGTCTCACTTCCCCTGCTCGGCTATATCATTCCTTCTCTGCGTTTTTATGTACGTGCCTTCTTTGTTCCTCTGCCTCTGCTTTTCGACTGATGTGTGCAAGTCCTACATGCATGTCATCAATCTAAGTGATCATATTAGGGCTGTGCACAAAACCGTTTGTTGCTAGGAGGGATGACACAATCGAGTGTATCCTCTATGGTACTTTGTTTTGGTAACACATTATCAGCTGGACTATCAAACTTTTTCTCCTTTCCTCAGTCGGTCCCACCGAAACACTTCACTCTTTCCCAGAGCCTCATCCCCAGAGGGTAACTCTTATAGGCCCACATCTGTTTGTGATATACAATGTAAGACAACACCTCACCCACACACTAATGTAACAGATTCGCAGTAAATAAAGGAATTGGCTTTGGTGTTGCTTTCCTCCAGTCCAGCCAGCAGCCTACCTCCCCTTTCAGCCTCAGCCTGCTAACATGAGACAGCCACTCAGCAGACGAATCTGTGTCTCCCCCTTGCTCCAAACAGATGCTGGCTGTCCATAAATCACATTCCTCCATTTTGTTGAGGAGAACAAAAAGCGTTGTTTCCGTGGGCCTGGTAATAATCCCAGTACCCATATTTGTGTTTTTGTCTCTGAATGGTTCTCCTCTCCCCTCTCCTCTGTCACACTCCAACTTCTCCACATGCATTACAATGGGGGCAGCCAGGTGATGAATATTTGTGTCTGGCCTGCCGTTAAGATTTCATTAATCACCCAAAGACTTGAGAGCAGAGCTGCGTACCTGGCCGGCCTGCAGACGGCGGGCCCCTCTCCACTCTACCTCCTGAGGACGATGAACAGCCATGTTAGGTTATGGTATGGCAAGGCTTATTTGTTGTATTTGTCTTTCCTCTCTTTTTGTGTCTTACATTCACATGGCTAAGAGTTATGCTTCAAAAGGAATGAATTTGCTGAAAGAAGCATGAAAAAACATCAGACTAACAGTTCACTTAGTCTTCCTACAGTGAGGTTATTGACTAAACGTCTTGACGGTTATCTGGACACGTGGCTTTATTTCTGGCTTTCACTGGTTTTTGTTTACATCTATATAGAAGCCAGTTATACAGTAGAATAAAGTGAGAAGAACTTCACCCATCCTGTTATGCTGTGTTCATACGGGGCTGGACGTGCATTCTTAAACGGCCACTGAACAAACAGAGAGGTCCTTCTTCTACTTTTTCTGGTTCTACTGTTCACTAGTGCATGTCCACCAGTTGGAAGAGGCTTGGTGTGAAATGTGGAAGCGTCCTTCACAGCTCTATTGCGATATTTGAAAGTTTTAGGTTTTTTAATTCTGTCTGGGCTCGAACCACAATCATTCATTTCTCCTCCATGATGAATGATTAAATGGTTGGCACTTCTGTGATTTAGAAGGGATACCCTCTGTGTGTCACTACCAAATCTGAGTCCCTGATTGGTCAAACTTTAACCTGATTTCACTTTAAACGAGCCTTCAATGGCCAAGTGTTTTAGTACGTAGAAACATCTTAAAATGTGTGTAGCACATGTGTGGAAGCACAGTTTTGAACCCAAAAACCCAACAAACACGCATTTAGTTGTGTTTACATAGACTTTTCATTGGAAGCGATCGCTGAAATGTCGGTCGCCAAGGGTAGTATAAACGTAACTTTGGGTTTGCTAATGTCTTACTAAGTTGTAAAAACTTATGACTTAGCAGAAGTTACTTCTCAGTCTCAACATGCAACACTTGTGTATTCATGTTACCGGTATTTTAACCTGATATAACCATTCCTTTCATGTGTGATGCACATATTTCTGAGACCCCTATGTCATAGGCATGATCCAAGCGTTCCTTAATAACCCATTGTTAACAACTTGGTCCAAATTTCCTGCCCTGTAGTTTAGCATCAGTCCACTAGGGGCAGCAGAAGGACTTTCCACGCTCATTTCCAAATTCCATAAAAGAGTATAACCAAAAAAAAAAAAAACACTTGTGGAGAAAGTTTTGTACAATTTCAAAACTTTATGGTGAGAATAACTCATCTATTGTTATTCATTTTTTGTTTAAATGACCACTTTCTGTATTGAAAGAATGCAAAATTGATTGATAATGAATTCTAAATAACACAGTTGCACCACGTTAAAATGTGTGGATCAAATATGAGACAGTGGGTTAAGGACATGCGTTTTTTACTGGTACTTATGACAATATTTTGCATCTTAAGCCAACACTGTTGTGAGCAAAAAACACCAAATCACTAAATATATTGTTGTATATTAAACAATATTGCAGGAATTGTTTGTTAATTCCCTCAAAACTTTTAGTTCAAAATTACTGAAAAACAACATCTGTTGTGGGTTCTGATCAGTGCCTTTTTAAAACGGTTGATAAAATTGAATATGCGTGTGTGTAGTGTTATTAAGTGGTTCGGGAACTGAATCCATGTAAAGTGATATTTGTGCCACCACCTTGAGAACAAAGGTCACAGTTCAAAATCGAAATTTCCTAAGAAGCAATTCAAATTTTCGAATCAACATCCAGCTAAACTCAAGAAGTGAAAATCAAAGATAGGGAGAAAAAAGAGGCGCACAGCAGCTCATCGGCTTATTTATTATTTTCCTTCTACATTTTGTTTGCAGTTTAGATGTTGATCTCAAGACATCTCTCTCTTTAGATCTTGTATTTAGTTCTCGGTAACGCGGGTTACATGGGCGAATATCTTGATCGGATCAGTGGTCGGTTAGGTCACCGTGCACATAGGCTGAAAACCTTTCCGATTAGAACAAAGTTTCACATGGCTCACGCACTTTCGTTCGGAATGAATTATCTGGGCATACGTGGTGTAAAATCACCATTATCGAAATGGTCCCGTTGCCAAACAAACCACTGCCAGACATTTATGCAGCAGCTCATTAACATAAACGACCTTCCAAACATGCTTTATTAATGTTTATGAATATTATGAAAGCGCCTGTTAAGCTCATCGTTATATTTAATCTGTGTGGTCAGTGCTTTTGTGGAAAAATTAAGATGGACAGACACGCTTCAAAGCCACTCTGTGAGCTAGCGGCCCGAAGCTCTGTTCAACGCGATCCCTGCAGCGTAACCCAGGCAGCCGGTGACCCGAATCTCCCGTGAGAGTTAAGAGGAAACCAGCGAGGAGCGAGAGCGGGCTTGGCGCTTTTCACGGGCGTCGCAGGCCACACACCATCTATGCATGGCGTGGCGAAACTGGTAGTGGCCTGATGAATGGCCGTTTATTCTCCCACGATCGGGATAAGCGATCGGTATAACCCACCTATCTCGTCGGAAAGAAATTCCTGATCCGAGCAGGAATCTGACCGAGGAACGAAGTATTCGAGTGGCGTTTACGCCAGCGCATTTTCTTTCGATCAGGCGTTCTTTCCGATTACGCACGCATATACGCGCGGCTAATGTGCTGAAAAATGCTATAAGCAGATCTGGATTTTTAGATGCAGGAGTTCCAGATGGTCTCTAAACTGCTCTGAATGTCAGACTAACCAAGTTCTGATCCAGATCAAAGTTAGAAAACGTCTGAAATTTGAAACAAGTTTGAATCTTTAGTCACATGTGAAAGTAAACTGAGTCTAGATTGAGACAAGAACAACCAACATTTCTTAGGCAACAATGCTGTGCAACCCTCCTGCTATACATTAAAGGATTGTGCTCTAGTTTAGCTGTGAGTTTGTGTGACTTTCTAGCAGTACTAATCTAATTTGATATTTTGATTTGACTTGAAATGGTATTTTTCAAGCGATCAAAGCAAGAATAATGGACAAAACAATACCATTCCCTGTCATTCATACATTCATACAAAGATGTATCAAAATTAGGATAACTAGAGATATTTGGTGCAAATGTTTATTACTGCAGGTCTTTTTGTGCAGAAATAATTTGTTAAATTAGCACTATTCTCTAAAAAAGTTGTAGAAATCAAAAGACATAGTGCGTTACACAGGTTTCTCTGGTAAAGAAAATAGAACTGGTTCCTCAGAAGATCTGAAAAGGGTATTGATCAGTGTCAAAACAGACCAAAACTGTTTCCATCTTGCTTGATAATACACACAACCCTTTAACTGTGATCCATGTGATTCAGCATCCACTGAATCCCTATTGGGGTCACAGTGTTGCTGGAGCCAACCCTGCTACTGTTGGATGAAGGAATAGTACACCCAATCAGTTGTAGGGTCACACAATCACACACAATCACACACACATGCACACCATGAAATATGGTTTTTGAATTGAAGAAGAAAAATCCACACATGCATGAGGAGAGCATGCAACTACACACAGAAAGGTATCGGCGGGTTGAACCAAGACCTCTTGCCCTGAGGTGAGAGTGACATCCACTCTTCTACCGTGCAGACGTAACTGTGAAAATCAGTTTCTTGTATTATTGACAGTTAACTGCAGCAAGTGGACAGAAGTGAACAGGATAACCTGTGCTATCCTATGGGGTCAAGATGATCATTGACGTGTTCTCCCTACCATGACAAAGGTGGATAAAGGTGGAAAAGATTTCATGTAATCCATGGACACCAGTGAAGATCACAAATCATTGAAGAAAAAAGGAGTTCAGAGCACTGTCTAGTGGGTCTAAATATTATCCCAATGTTAAAGTGCACTAGAGATACTTCAGGGTTACAAACCCAATGATGATCTGGTCCTTTTTACAGTATGTGATGTATTATCAAATCTGTGTGCCATCTTTTACGGTTATACCTTTGACTTGGCACAAAGGGGTTTGCGCTGCTAAAACTCAGCAAACCCTTTGCCATCATTTGACTGCGGGCACAGAACCCTACCGCGTCGCTCAGCTCTTCGCTCTTCATTCTCTTTATGGCACTAGTGAGGGAGTAACAGATGGAGAGACAGAGTGTGGGGATGATGAGGACGTAAAATGTGCAACGTTTACTCATTCGCTTCTTTAGTGTCTTTCGCTGCAGGAGCAGAGAGAGGGACTGAGCGGAAAAACAAACCAGGGGGTACAAGGACACGGGCCTCCCGAGCCTCATTCACCAACCAATCGGCCTTGATAGGATCCACCAGCTGCCAAGGATACACAGACTCTATCTCTCTGCATGCCAGCACTCCCACCTGTTCGCTGTCAGTCAATTTTCACTCTTTTCACTCTCTATTTGTCCTTCTTTCCTTTTACCCCATTCTTTTCTTCCTGTCTGTAATGCCGAGCAGTGACGGATAGACATGTGCCGGCACACAGAGGAACCTATTTGGACTAGTGTGTCAGCTCATCTTTATCAAATGTTGCAGAGGTATATTCTCTCGCCATGCTTCATTACTTTGGAATGGCGAGCCCTGAAATGTTTGACTGCTCTGTCTTCTGCTCTCAGAACTCCTTCCACCCCCCACCCCCATTTCTCCACAGCAACTCTGGATTTCTGGAGTGAGCATTGCTGTCCCCTCTCAACTGCCTGACGGAGGGAATGCGGCGATGCCTCTGGGAGTGGATATCGATTCCATTGCCTGGATGGGGCATCAGGAAAGCCCCTCCCCTGCTTGCCCACTCTCATGACAACCAGCTGCCACGTTGCGTTGCCATTGGCTGAACCTGTGCGCTGCCTGTGCCAATCAAATCAGCAGGGACAGCCCCTGTTTTAACATGACCTCAGGATGACATCACTGGAGAGGCATTAAAGTAATAAAGAGCACAATACAGTAAAGGGCAGGGCAACATGAAGACTCATCAGTCAGCACATATACAGAATTTAAAATGAGGCGTTTCATTCTCAGTTGAATGAGAGGTCATCCCTTCTGAACATCTCATGGAAAAAATAGTTTCAGTGAGTCCTTTTGCGCACAGCATGTCGAATAGCTGAAGAGCGAATGTGTGCGTTTGTCTTGGGATGAGTATATACTCCCCACAGGAAAGGGATAATAGTAAATCCTCTAGAGCTGGATGCATATTTCTCCACCTGTGAGAGGGGCCTAACCAAATCAATGAAGGCCTTGAAGAGCATCAGAATGGAGGTTTGAATGGTGGCGATCCAGTCTTTCGCTACATAACAGAGATGATGTAGCAGGTATAAACAGGTCAAACTTTAGGAGAAGTTTCAGAGCAGGAGAGGCTTTTAATGGTTCAGGTCAGCATTAGATCAGTCCCAGATAATCCTCTGTATTACGGTCCACTTAATTTTTAAAGAATGAGAAGTTTAGTGTATCAAGCAGGTTGGAGCAAAGTGGAGGGCAGTTCAACGGTTAGATTTGTTGCAGTCATATGGAAGCTTTTCCCCGAGGCCTGTGGAGCCAGTGATCTCCCAGCAGCCCTCATTTGGACCCGGCTGGCCTTTCCCCAAGTAGCTGTTCGGCCCTATAATCCCGACAAGATAGAGGATAACGCGGCATCAAATATGAACCAAACCTTTACGGAGCCATAACTCAGTCTTTTAATTGTGTTTTAAGAAAATGTCAGAGCAACCCCAGACGTTTGGGAATCAGCTGCTTCCCCTTAATACCACTTATTGTCATTCTATCAAACAAAATCTCATTTGAACCCAAATATTTAGAAAAACTAGCATGTGGGAGATTCACTTCACGTAGAGCACTAAATTAGAGGACAAATGTAAACGGGGAGGGGGCTTTATGACACACACGGTAAGCATGCTGTAAATTGAATTGTCATTGGTCCATTTCTTTAAAAACCTACAAAGAATTGCATGCCGGATGTCTGAGGAGAACTTCTTCTGCTGCTAAACTGCTTTATAACTAGAGTAAAACAGAGTGGCTTGTGTGTGTCTGGGATGATTAGGTCTATAGTCTGTTTGCACTTATTAACAGGAAAGATTAAAAAAGAAAAGAAGTTGAGGCATCACCAAAAACAGAGACGTCTGCACAGGAGGGGACGTTATCAATATATCTGTTTTCCATCTAGAATTCTCTCTCGTACTTTGACAATACATACAGAACGTTTAACCTTCAGTGTCTGTTTCTCAAATGAAATTGCACCGTGAAGAAAAAAAAAAGAAAAAGAAAAAAGAAAGACTCATATTACCGTGAAAAAAGATGGCTTTTCTCTGGAACAATAAGCAGTCCTTGAACTCCACGTCATTAAAGTGAACGCCATCATTTCCTTTCATTAAGATGACTGTGTGCAGACACATATTGCAGTTGGAAGGCGAAGCTGCGGCAGGAGACTCATTTAAAAACCGCCCTAATCTGGAAAATGATCCTAATGTTTCTCAAATGTTATATCCTCCCAACCTAGCATGTGAGGCGCTTAGGAGAGCTGTAAGACTTTGAGGCATTTAAACCAGTCTCTCCTTTAAGTAAAAAAATAAAAAAGAAGGAAAAAAGTACCCTGAGAGCTACTTTCACATATATTGCCAATATTTTTGACAATAAATACAGAAAAAGTGAATAAAATTCATATCTTTTCCCTGCCAGAGATTATGGTTATATCATGCAAAAAAAGGAGCCCTTTCATAAATTGTGAGCCTCTTTGCTGCTTTCTTTGTTGGTGTCAAAGTATAGAAAATAGAAATAGCCATGCATGCCCTCTTCTGTTTTCCTCATTTGACTCCACGGGTGTGAAACAGTCCCTCACATCCTTGTCTTGTCAAAGATGAAATGACTTAAGACTGTGTGTTGCCACAGGCAGGTCGGCTGAAAGGCTATTTCAGGAGAAATGGACACGGACATAAATATCCTTGCGGGGTGCTTTGTAATAAAAAATAAAAAAAAACAATGTTATGAAATGCAGTGAAACATAAAGAGAGAGAAGGAGGAGGGTGGAGTGGAGGTGGAGGGGAAATATCCATCAAATTAACACATCAGTGGCTTTGATTGTAATCTCTCTGGCCGGGCTCCGGCTCTGCCACGCTAGACAAGCAGCCAAACGTGATTTATCAATGCAAAGCTAATGGCATCAATATGAATCTAACTAAAAATCAATATTTCATTACCAAATTGTTAGCGAGAATGAAGAAAAATGGCTGCGGCCGGAGCGTTCTCCAGGGTAGGAGCATCTGGAGTTCAATGTGACAAGATGAGCGATGCGTGACTCGGGGCTCGAGGAGGACAGGACTCAGTCTGGGCACACTTTGAACTCCTTCTCTCCCTGTCTTTCTTTCTTTTCCCTCCTCCTCGTTTCATTCTCCACCCCCCCCCCTACTTTATTATGTTTTTGCTGTTCACCCCCTCCTCTTCTCACTCCTTTCATATCTTTAATAGACATTCTCTATCAATCTCACTCCTTGTGTGTCAGCGAGAGGTTCGGTGGAGGACCACACAGTGTTTCACATTCCTCCTCAATTAATGACCAACTGGAACATGGAGCCACTCAATCTCTCCTCACCCCACCTCTCCTGCTTTCTCACACACACACACACACACCATTTCAATTATTTTCGCCTCCTTTGAAGACAAGTCAGCATTTTTTTATCTATTCCTCGTCCCCTTCAGTCTCCCGCTACCTCCCTCCCTCCCAGTGGATATATCTCCCAAGGCTCATCACACGTTCTCCTAACCAGCGCTGCATGGCTTCCCCTGTAATGAGCGTGAGAGAGGAAGAGCAAGACAGGAAGAAGGACAGAGAAGGAGGCTGCGTTGATGGTTAAGACACCCACCTCCGGACCGGATCGCGCCTCCCTGAGACGTGACCTTCACTTTATTTATATTCTGGTTTTAAGTAAGGGGTGTTTAACAGAAAGGGGTGTGAAGTTCTGTCAGGTAAGTAATGATGCACCTTTGTGCTTGTGCAGCAGCCCTGGTTGCAATTAAAAGCAAGCCTTCTTTCTATCTTTTTTGCATCATCCCATCAACCCTCCAACAACATACCGGCATCTTCCCTCCTTCTGTGTTTGGATCAACTCCAGTCCCACCTTCTTCTTCTAGTCTTCCTCTGCAGCCTCCTGTTCATTTATGTCTCCCCTGAGAGGAGGTGGTAATGTCCGAGAGGCCCATTTCTTTCCAGCAGGAGCGGACAGGTCCACTCCTCCGAATGAAAAGGGGAAGGGGGTGATAGTAAAACATGTGTCATTACAGTGTCAAAACACCGTGCAAGCACAATGACTCCATCCTCCATCTTTCCCCTTTCCATGTTTCGGAGGGAATTCATCGCCTAATTTATGGCTCATGAGATAAGGATCCCTGAACTGTGTTGGTGTGCTAAAGGGCTGGCAATGACGGATATCATACACAGGAGAAGCGGCTAATATGAATGCTAATATCGTCCCTGACACACAGTAAATCGACCCTGGGTGTGGAACATATGCAGCTTTGGATAAAGTGTTCATGTTTCCTTTGGTGGGAGATTAACCTGCTATGGATTTTATTGACATTTTTGCACCACGGAGCAGGAGTGTGGGAAGAGCACTGAGGATTGTGGGATACAGGTTTTATTTTTACACACACAAACACTCTGCAAAGACAGAAACCTGCTCTGTCCCACTTTCTGAACTGCATAAATAAACATGTAAACACTGGAGCAATTAACAGCAACAGCAGTCTCTCATATACAAACACTGAATTGCTGCTTGTAAAAACTTGCTACTCAATGCTAAAAAAATCCTGTTTTTTGCATTTCTTTTTCCATTTTCTTTTATTCGAAAATTGTAATCCTTGTCAATATTTGTACGTGAATAAAAAATAATAAAAGGAGAAATGATATCTGAGGAAGACGTGACATCATGTGAAGAATCCTTCCATTGATCACTTCTCAAGGGTTTGACTGCACTAACAATACAAACTTTAGTATAAAAACATGTTTAACAGGATGTTTGGTCTGGTGTTTTGCATTTCTTCCCTCAGAGCAAAAGCTTTTGCGATAAAATAATGTCACAAAATAACAAAAATACAGAATAAAAGGGGTTTTTCCCTTGCTATAAATGGATAAATGTGCTAAATTAACACAAGGTTTATCATTTTCTGGTCATTGGAAAGATATGATGGAAAATTCTTCTGTTTTGGAATTAGGATGTTTTTCAAACCCTTTGATAAAATCCACAAAACAGTTCTGCAATGTCATTTTTATGAGATATACAGTAAACAGTATCAATTATGAGATGTTGGGGGATTTGGTTGACATGAGAGTTCAGGAAAAAGCAATTTGATCCACAATTTGTATAATGTCCAACTTTATTATTATTAAAATCCTTTTATTAATTTTTCAAGCTTTATCAACATAAATTGAACACAAAACAGAATACAAAGACACAACACCAAAGGAGGCAATTCAAATGACACTGCATTCTAGGTTAAATGAACAGAAAAGTAATAGCAAAGACAAACAATAAGAGGTTAAAAAGGTTTTTAAGGTAAAAAAAAAGGAAGAAAAATAGTTTAACAATAAAGTTAACTTTAGTTTCAGGAAGTGGGTAAAAAACTTGTTTCAGACTCAAAAAGTAGAAAAGAAAAGGCTAACCTGTTGTGTAATAATTTAGAATATAGATCCGTTGATAGAATGTCTCAAGTGTTCAAGTTTCAAAAGGGACATGACTTCTGATGGAGACGGAGATGGAGGGGCTGTTTTATGCATATCAGGCATCTTGCAGTGTAATCAAAGCTACAGCATTGCCTTGAAAAGATGTCACAGATTCTACGTTTTGTTCAGTAAGTTTTCCTCTACGAAAAAGGGTGAACAACAAAAAACGTACTATTTGAAAAGTAAAACTGCTTTCACTGCTACCTGATAAAAAATCCAAGACAAAATCCTAAACTGTTGTGATTCTCAACTCAAGCATCTTGACAAACTCAAGAAGTTGTGTTGATCCTCGTATGCAGACTTACACATTTGACCAGGTGAGTGTTCTGGCATCCAGCCTTGCTCTGTACTGCCCCCTGTGGACGTTTGGACTCATCTGAGATTTCTTGATATCAAAGTTTCCCTGTCTTCTTGGGAGGAATCTCACAAATCTAGAAAACAAAAGGAGATTATAGAGAAGTCAGGGTAGAACAACTGATGCAATATCATACTTACAAACACAGTACATTTGATTTTCAACCTTTGAAACATTTTTACTGTAAACAAAAAACATTTCAAACATAAAACTATTTTAATAAATATGGCAATGTTTTTCTTTCTCCAAAATGAAATGCATTATTCCTTTTGTAGAGTGCTGTAACTGCATTTTGTCATCATTTTTCGGGATTAGTTATGCAACTAACACAATCAAATGACTAAAACTCCCCACAACATTGAAGTGCTTTGTGGTAGTGGACGGACAGGAATGTGCATTACACCACAGCATAGCATGACCCGGGCTCATGTCCCAGAAATAAGGCTAACAAGACCTTCGTTTTGTCCCGATGAATAAATTAGAATGATGCATAATACATACATGATCCCATGTTGGATGGAGTGATAGATAATATATATTTTCCATTATTTATTTAACCATATTACCTTAGTTTGGGAGGTTAGGAGGCTGGATTTCGGCATATATAGAGGCTGATTAAAGTGTGGCTCACCTTTCTTGAGATTGACAGACAGCAGGTGTCCCAGTCTTTAGAGAAAAGCTGAACACAGAAAAAAAAATGTCCCTTTAAATTGTTCAGATCTTAGTTAACTGTAGAGAACTGTGACAGACTCCTGAAGGACGAAGATACTTAGTTATGTAAACTATTGTTTGACTTAATCCACTCCTAAGATTATTTTAATTTTGAATTGAAACAGAAAGGCCGCAAATCTGGTTGTTCAAACCAAAAATTGCTCTCTTGGATAGAGGCATGTTTCCAAGAGACAAATGGAAACTCACACAGCATAAAACTAGGGATTCAGATCAGCTGCATTTTCCTCAACACATTGACAAACTGTCATCTAATGGGTTTCAGAGCACAGAGGTACCCTTGACATGTTGCACCTGAAAGGGCCACGAGATATTATTGCATCATTTTCCTTGTCAGGCTGCTTTGACATTTCACACACTGATATGGTTCTCACACAACTGCTAACTTAACAGTAAAATGGATCTTGGGTTTTGGCAGCCACTACTGCTTTTAAGAATAAGAAAAATATTGCAAAAAAGTGTCGTTTTGGAAAACTATCCTCAGTGATTTTTGTCGACCCTAAAGCAGACACGAGCACAGGGAGCAAAAACAGACAATTAAATCCATCAGAAAGGAAACCCAGAAAAAGAGGTGAAGAATTTGTAGATTTTAAGGCGGAAAAGGTTTTACAGTGAGATACATGTGAGCATGATACACCACAACTTGGCAGAGAAGAAATGAAGAAAGGACAATAACTAGAAGACATAAGACATTTGCACCCTGAACAGAACCTTCAAACATCTGAACCTTTGATCAGGTCCAAAGAGTTTTACATGACAAAATATCTGTTGAAAAATGATGGAGCTTTGTTTTATTTCAAGTCTACAGAAACCCAATAATGCTTAAGGATCAACTGAAACAATATACTGTGCAACATAAAAGCACAAAAGACTCTGCTAAAGGTAGCCAGATGATTTTGTTGTTGCAATGATTTGCACCTGCAGTAGTTCTTGCTGCTTGGATGTTAAAATGTATCTGAATTGTAAAGTGGACCAAATTGTTACCTGTTCCACCTTTAAAACTAGGGTCTTGGTTTACTTGCAAGTGAACTCTGCAAAACAACAATTCAGAAAACATTGGAAGAAGCATAACGTAAAAAAACACGATGAGAGATTCTTCTCACACTGTGATAAGATACTCAACAGCTTTTGCATTAGCAGGTCTATCCGTGTCTTTCTTGTTGGTTTTTTTCTTCTCCGTGGTCAATTTTCAACTAAATCATGCCTTACATCCAGCCACATTGCTGGTCGACTCGTATGGGTGCTGCAGGTTTTGTCTTGGTCCGTTAAAGGTCAGCGAGGAGCGGCTGCATCTTAAAGGAGTGAAGGCGTGTCGTACAGTTCCCTTGAAGCTAGTACGGCCACCTTAAGGGACTTTATGAAAATGGAATGTCGTCGTGTGTGTGATAAGTTTATCTTGAAGTATTCGTAAGAATAACACAAGTTCCAGGCAGTCATGATGTACGGCTGATGCTGCCGGACAGTGTTTGTAAAATGGCCATACTGCCTCCTGACTGACCTCCTCATGCAAGGGTTGTGCAGGTGATGTACAAGTACCTGTAGGACACCAACACAAACTACACTCTGATGGTCTAATTTTGTCATTTCAAACAGTCAGGCTGCACGTAAAGGCGTGCATAGTAATATTTTGAACAGCACTAATGGGCTTCCTGCCAAGTGAGCAGGAGTTGGAGGGCTTGGAAAAAATGAAAAGTTCGTTCAACATGCCTGCCTCCCACCCCCACTTCACTCTGACTTACCCTTACATGGGGTATAAATGTTCACTACGACCTGTTGTTTGCAACATGTCTTTAGAAAAAAATGTGGACGAACATTTTCACCCTACAGGCTCACTGATTGGTCTACACACTTGTTTAGTTTTGACAAAAGCATCTACAGATGTTGTAATTGTGTGACATTTTCAGGTGGGTTGGGCAGCGTTTCAGAAGTGTAGTGTGAAAAGAAAATCAGACCAATGAAAACCGCAAACTAATTATTGTGTCGTAAACTTATTCGGTCACGGCCAGAATTCCCATCCTAACCCCAACTGCTAAAAACCTATATAGTGCAGAACTATATGGAGTGCCCTGGATTTTAAAAGCATATCATACACCATGCACACACTACTTTTTTTTTTTTAAACGGCAAATATGACGTCATCGATTTCACAAAGTTAAAATCTAATTGATACGAGCATTTTGGGACGATTATTTATCGTTGATGGTTCATTGAAAGAATACATTTAAATACACTTTTTGGGCAAAAAATGTTCCAACGCAATGCATTGTGGTCTATATTCACCGATCTAGTAAGTATCAATGCACACTGGTTTTTCACAGAGACTTCTGGGAAATTTCTAGGGCACTCGATTTGGCAATTTTAGATTCAGACAGCACTAGAAAATGGCAAAGGCACTATATAGTGCACTACATAGGGGTTAGGGTGGGCATTCGGACACAGTCAGATGAACCAATGAAAGCTTTAGGCCTGGTGACTGCACTTTGGTTTGCACACATTGCAATAAAATTACAGGTAAATGGCATGTTATCCAAACAGATATTTAATACATGGAGAAGTTTACACTTTAATTTTCATTTTTTGCGGCACCAGTTAAACTTTAAACATAGAATTAAATTCATTTTCCCTTATTTTAATTTGATTATTTTATTATTAAAATAAAACCTTTTTCTATATGAGGAACACTCTCATACATTCTATTGAACTCTATTCTCAAATGTTTAACATTCTAATTATTGAGGGTTTAGTGCAGATAAACACATAGTTAAGGATAAAAGAAATGGGCTCTAATCACATCCAATCAGATGATGGAATAATGTCAATCAAATAGAAAACAAATTAGAAATTGTGTAAATAAAACCATCATATGCTAAAAAAATACTGAAAACAAGGATTTTTGAAGCAGAAGAAATGCTGATGTTTCCAAGTGACCTCCTGCAGTGAGTCTGACTGGACAGCAAGTGTTGTCATTTTCTAGCTGGTTGTGGAAAAGCGCCCCACCCCCCCGACCTGTAGGCGATTACAGGTTTTAATCAGCCACAAAGCCACAGACCAATTAATCATGGAATAAATTAGCCGGTTTAGCACAGAGCTCATCACTTCACAAAGGAGGAAGAGCAGGCAGACGCTGATAATATAGACCGGGACAGGACTTTTTTACATTGCCGTCAAATGGTTGGATGTGCTGCCCTGGCCTCATTTTGAAAGGTGGTTCACTGGAGCCAGCAGAGAAACATCAGTGCTTTAGCTCATCAGCAGCCACTCTGGGGGTAAAAGCCGATGGCTAATGCTGCTTTAGTCTCTTTTTGATATTGTTGTTGTGCACAAATTTCTTTTCATGATGAAAAACATATCTGCAAACAATAGATCAACATGAAAAAGATACGGCTCTTTATCTTTTTCGTAGACGTTCCCAGATCAGAGATTTCCCGACATCAGCATTCAGGGATTTGCAGCGTTTACCTGAGGTTTCCGGCTACTCAGCCGCTCTGTGGTCCTGGAGGTGGGGGGCGGTGGTGGAGGGGAGGAAAGGGCCTCCAGGGTTTATCTGTGGAACATTCGAGGGATCTTAACTGAGGCAGGCATGGTTTGATGGGCGAGGCACACTTTGGAGCATGGTGAAGGCAGTATGACTAATGTGTGGAATGGGACATTTACATAGGAGAGGTAGGCTGTGCTCGCAGCCTCCCAGAGGTATGTACGGCAAGCCCAGCTCTGCTTCTGCTGCCTGTCCTCAGGGCTCCCTCTGTCACTTCATTTCCATGCTCCATTTTAGATCAAGGCTTCTTTAATATTTCCACATTATCCAAGGAGGCAATCTAAGATTGGGATTCGATCCACTTTGAAAGGATGTGTCGTCACACGTCCCCCTTTTTTCGCTTTTCATGATTCTTCTTCTCACCATACCTGAGAAAACCCTTTCTTAATTGTCTCTACAAGTCAACAGTCAGAAAAAAAAAAAAATCATGTGCGATTAATTAACTACTTTAGCATGACTGGATGGTGACAGATCTCTACTGTGGTATTTTTGTCTCATCATTTCTACCTGAGACAAATTTTACACTCGAAACAAAAAAATTTTGCGGCGCTCCGGGAGAGAATGGTGTCACAAGGGGAATTGCAGATTGGGCAGAAAAACAGTAGGTATTTATACACATCTTATGGCTGCTATAAGTCATTCTGCGGGAAGTAATTATTGTGGACAAACCTTCTCAGCTTGAGTGTTATTAGTACGCATTAGGTAGCACTCCCTTTATAATTGTACATGGCAAAAGCAGCAGGTTGGAGGGTAAATTGGTGGAATGGAGAGCCAAGAGAACAAGAGCGATAATCAGAGAGTGTAGACAAATGAGAAAGGAGCATTTGGAGAACAAAGGTTGTGAAACTGACAAAAAGCAGTATTTTTTCATTTAATGAAAAAGTTGTTTTGGGAACTAAAATAGTTTAATAATGAAAGCATAAAATGACAGAAGGTGATCAGCGAGCAGATGTAAAGCCTGGTTACCTGGCTATTCAGCTCTGGCGCTGCATCTCTGCTGCGTTGAGTCTCTGTTGTGCTGATTCTCTGCTGCATTGCATCTCTATTGCGTTGCATAATTGTTTAGTTGCATCTTTGCTACGCTGCATCTCTGTTGCGCTGATTCTCTGTTGCATTGCATCTGTGTTGCATTGCATCCCTGTTGTATTGCATCCCTGTTGCGTTGCATCTCTGTTGCGTTGCATTCTCTGTTGCATTGATTCTCTGTTGCATTGCATCCCTGTTGCATTGCATCCCTGTTGCGTTGCATCTCTGTTGCATTGATTCTCTGCTGCATTGCATCCCTGTTGCATTGCATCCTTGTTGCGTTGCATCTCTGTTGCGTTGATTCTCTGCTGCATTGCATCTCTGTTGCAAAATTGCATCCCCTGCGCGGCACTCTGTTGTTGATTCTCTGCTGCATTGCATCTCTGTTGCATTGCATCTCTGTTGTGACATTCTCTGCTGCATTGCACTAATTCCCGTTGCATTGCATCCCTGTTATGCTGCATCTCGTTGGCGATTCTCTGCCGCATTGCATCCCGTTGCATTGCATCCCTGTTGCGCTTGCATCTCTGTTATGCGTTGATTCTCTGCCAGTATCCCTTGTTACAGTATCCGCCATGCTGCATCTCTGCTGCGTTGTATTAACACAAAAAAATAGAACGTCTTTCAATGAACCAGGGCACTGGGCCTAATTGCCAAGGTTTTGGCTTTTGATGGCAAGTATAATCTGTTTTATTTCAATTTCTTCTGTTGTTACCACTCCTGTAGAAGCAATGGACACAATAAATCAAAGTTCTGAGACAGACTCCCAAGAAAAAGGCAAAATAACCTCAGACAGACCAGTGTAAAACTGTCATAAACTAATGTGACAGTATCCAAAGAGGCAGTTTTTTATGGTTTTTACATGGACGAAAAAGAACGTAAAATATAATGAGATTTTGAGAACACCAGCTGTTCAAGAAATATTTCATTCTGAACCACTCAAAGACCTGCAGAATGCTGTTGTGTTGTGGGGTTACAACAATGCTGGACGTTACAGGTATCCGCTAAATTGTAGCGGTCACAAACAAATGATTACTTAAATCCAAATCTAATCATGCGTGACTTATCTCTGACTCTTTTCGCTCCTCGCTAATGCATCTTATATTTTGGTTCAACTTATGTGTGACATAAGTTTAACGATATACTATTCATTGACAGGTATGCATTATAATCTGGTGTGCCCTAGAAAAGTGAAAATAGCCTAAAAGATACAGTCGTTTTATTTAGCGTAGGCCATCCTTTTCTTTGTATATACAGTAACCATCAGATTAATTTTGTAATATGACAAAACCATACTGAATGTTAACTGTTTTTAAAAAAAAAAAACTTTTCTTGGCAGTGACTGAACATTAGGACATCTATTCAATGACAAATCAATCATTTTGTTCTGAGAACAATTCCTTTTTCAATCTTTAAAAGTCTTCCTGAACATAAGAGAGCTAAAAATAACAGTTACTGTTGAACAGAGGAGGCTATCAGGAGTTTAATGAGCCTTTTCTTATAGATTTTGCAATACCTTAGGAACACTCAAGAATTTCCTTTTTGATAGTTCTTCTTTCAATGAATTAAGACACTTTCTCTTTAGAGAAACACAGTGAAAGATGACAAAGAATCATAAATAAAGGGAAACATATGAGAGAAAAGATGATTGATTCATGAAATCAGGCTTCAAACCAGTAATTACAGTATGAGCAGTAAAATAGCCTTTGGCACAATTCACTCTTACGGTAATGATATAAATGTATGATGTATATCTGCTAAAAGAGTTTTTGTTTATGCAACTTACTTTGCTTTTTCAGTTTATTAAATTTGAGTGGAAGGAAACCACTATAGACAGTTTTTATTTTTTGATTAAAATAAGAACTATAAGACATTTATTTAAGATAGAATTGTATTTCTGTGTTTTTCTCAACCTGTAAGACAGACATCACATAATTCAAGTCTGTACCTGTGATCAAAGAACAATGTCCACAGAAGGCCTTTTAAACACTTTTTCCCTGTCCTCAATCATCCTCCTGAAAGCTGACAGTTGCTCTGCGTCAGGAGCCTCAAACACACAGAGGGAGCTAGATTTGCTGTCTTGTTGTGCAATCGCTAATCTGTGGTTTAATATTGTCCAGATGGTGAAAGTGAGGTGAGGATTGACGTCCACAAGAGCCCAGAGAGTCAAATGGCATCGCACAGTGAAGTCATTCAAGTTCTTAGGGGACCACCGTCGCCAACAGCATTAGGCAGGACGCAAACATCTCCAATGCAATTAACCAGGCCCAACACAGGATGTTCTTCCTACGTTTACTTTGGCCGGCATGTCAACATGTCAGAGCTGAGCGTGGTCTTACTACATCAACTGTAACGCATCTGTGTTTTCTCAGCACGGCAGGATGTCGTTGAAGGAGCTGCTGCTTCTGCTGCCGCCGCTGCTGCTGCTGCCGCTGCTGCTGCCGCCGCTGCCGCCGCCGCTGCCACTGCTGCTGCCCAGGATGGCAAGGCGAAGGAAAAGCCAAAGATGGCTGCCGGTCCTCTCCGGCCAGACAAGCAGCTCTTTGACATCTTACCTTCCAGATGGCAGTTGTTGCAGCACTGCCTGCCACAGCAACACCGCCTGCCCAACAGCAGTCTTTTTGGGCCGACCCCCCCCTGTCACACTTACTCCTGTGAGTGTACACATGTAAACTGAGTGACCACCTGACTCAGTAAGTTAGGCTTCCTCCTTTGATGACTTTGTCATCTCCTGCTACTCTGCAGCTCTGTACACAGCTCATCTATTTCACACCCAGTCATCGTTAGACTCCACTGAGAGAACTCCACTCTGACTAAAACGCTAAATCCGTTCACCAGATACTTTACAAATGTCTCAATTCAAGGAACTGTTGCTTTTCTTGCCTGAACCCTGGAATTCTCGTCCTTTTGTCACAAGATTTATAGTAAGTACCAGAGAAATACGCCAACAAGATGTTAACCTCAGGATTCGGGTGAAAAATAAATATGAAAAACAAACATGAATATGAAGTGTTTGGCAGACCAAAATTAAAAAACTTTGTGAAGTCACCCAACTTGCCAATCAATATTATGGCCCTCATAATCTGCTAAACTGTACTAAATCACACCCTCCCACACACACTCAACCTTAAATCCAAGTAGAATTATGTGTTCATCTGCAATTACAGTAGTTTACTGAAACCATAAATAAAGTTTGAATTTTACACATTGGTGATTTCAAGTAAAACAAATTCTATTTTTGTTTCAGAAAAATACATATTTACCTTCACAGGATTCCTAATTTTCCTGTTTTGTAACTTTATGACTTAAAGTTTATTTAGTTATGATCTAAGATAAGCAATTTAACAAAAAATATTTAAACACTAAAAAGAACATATTATAAAGTTAATTTAGTGACAGTGACAGGGTATAGACATCACACAGTATCAACAAATAAGTCTTCATGAAATATTTGGCTTTATTGGACCACACTGTCGTCTTTAAGGGACTTGAATTGAAAGAGAAGTTTCCAAAGGCCCAGTTTCCTTTTTTTCTCTCCAAACAAAAGGGTCATGAGAAAAAGTAGCCACATCCTCTCGTTTGCTCCTTTCCCAGTGCACATCTTTCCTTTCATCTTCGTCCTCTTCCTCTGTCGTGTCTCTTCTTTTCAGTCACAGGCTTTCTTCTCTGTAATGCGATGTTGCACAGCATGTAGCAGTCAGCAACAACAGGTTCATTTAGCACGGGGGAGAAGTAAAGCCTTTCCTTCTCAACGCCATAAATACTGCAGTTAAAGTAATGAATTCTGGCTAAGAAAGCCACACAGATGGAGTCGCTTGATGGCTGTAATCCCCTTTGTACTGTAACATACATGCATTAGCATTAATTCTGTCAAAACATAGAGCTTTTAACTATTCATTTAGCCTTTTGCGTGTGCTTGTGAGATGAAGTCTGTATTGGACTGAAATCAGTGACACTTTGTCCTGGAAAAAAGTAAAGATTTCCACCCTGACATTCAGGCTTTATGTGCTTCTTATATATTTTACCGTCTCCGTAAATGCAGCGGGGAGCGACATCTTCTGAACACGGCATTAACACGCGCCCAAAGAACGTGGGCTGTCGAGCCGAGTGCATGGAGAACGCGGTGCGACGCTCGGCAGAGAAGAAGTGCGAAGCATGGGTGATGCCTCCTTGACCTGAAGTAACGCAGTGGGTGCGGGTGGGCGGGGGTGAAAGTGGCCTTTCCGGGGCGCTAAGTGCTCTGCTTGTCCAGCCCTGGCAGGTGAACTGGCAGGGGCTTCACCCTGAGGTTGGAGGGCTTAGCACGGAACACCGGCGCCGGATAGGTCTGTGCCTGACTTGGAGCGAGGGCGTTTATTTGCCTCTACAAGCGCCTATACATAAGAACACATGCTCCCTCTTTGTGTGCATGGCTGCACCTCCCAGAGTTTCACCCATGAATGATGAGACCCTGGTTAGTACCAGGAAGCAGATGGGGACCCCCCGGCCCCCATCCTCGAGTGAGATAACATGCTGACGAGTGTTTTGGAGAAGTCCAAGTCCAGATCCTCTACAGCCCTCTAACCTTTCTGCCGTCTCTGAGGGGCACGACCAAACCTTTGTGCTGGCCTTTTTTCTTCCAGCGGAGGGGGTAAGCAGGATCCTGCTTCTCTACCTGGCATGAGGGCGACAAAAAGGGCACAGGGAGTCAGTGGATACAAGGGTTTACCTGAACAAGACAGAGAGGAGGAGCAAGCTCTTCAGAAAATCCACCCTGACCTGTTTTCACTCCAAAAGAACATGACAAACCCACCGAAACACAAGTGCACCCAGTGCTCTGAGTGACATCACAGAATTTCCTAGCCTTTTGATTTCAACTATTTGTTTTTTTCTTGCACTTATATGCTTCCAATGCACCATAAACACGTGTATGACAAGTTTATAATTGTCGCTCCAAATCTGCGTGTTGGAGTGTGCCACATGGAGGCAGAGGAGGCCATAATTGGCATTCCTACCTCTGTGTGCCAGCCCGCTCTCCCTCCTCTCGTTAGAGTGAGAGCCGACAAAGAGAGCGCCAAGCGTTTCCAATCCCACATCCCTCACTTTTTTTTCTTCGCGGCCTGTGACGAGAAGAAGGCGAGATATGTGTGCGTGCGAGTGTTTTGGATTAGTGTCTTGCTTCACAATAAATCTTTGTTAAACAAATGCAAAGCAGATGGCATGGTGGTGTCTACACCGTGAGGAGAGAAAAAAAGGAGAAAAGCAGAAAGAAAGGAGAGGAGGAAGAAAAAAAAACACACGCCTACTTATTCTCATCCTCCACAGACACACTGATCATGCACGTTACACAGACGGCAACTGTGTTGAGCTGCACAACACTTAATCCTGGAGTGGAAGTGAAAGGTGATGCCTGAATACCGACGGACACCCAAACATATTCCGCTCAGAGGAGAGAACATTCTGTTTGTCTGACAGCGTGACTGTTGACATTAATGAAAGAGCTGACATTTTTTTGCCCCAACACTCACAAAGAAAATGTGACCAGGCTGTGCACCGCGTCGGGGAAAGGTAAGGAGAGGTAGCGGGCTCCGCCGCGTCTCTACCTTTTCATGTAGAAGTGGCCTTTTCTGCGAGATGCCGGCCGTGCTCGGCCCCGGCTGTCGCTGATCGTTATGGATCCTTTTCAAGAGCTTGCATGTTCCCTGACACAAAAGAACGAGGAAGCCCCTGGGCGATGCAGGAGCAGCATTATGAGATGGCCGGGGACGGTGGTGAGACTGATTTGCTCGTCACGAAACGACACCGAGGAATCCAGTGACCATTGTCCAGATCAGACAAGACCCACCGACAGCGGGAGGGCTGTTGTTGGATTCAGGGCATGTAGAAAAATTCCACTCTTTATACTTCTCAATGTGTTGTTTTTTTTGGGCTCATTATAATATTCAACCTGACAACATGTCCAGTCGGCCTGGAGTAACCTCTGTGAGGAATCATGGGATACATATTTAGAAATAAAAGCAACGTGGGGCTGGGTCGTAATTATGATGATAGCTGACAGTGTTACCACGATACACATCATCGCAAATGACAGCGGCCTGTGTGTTTATATTTGTGTGCAGCTGCATAATGCAACACAAAGTGGAAATGTGCTCCTTTGGATTACCGCAACTATGATCCAGCTCACAGATACAAGATGATTTTAACGTCATGCTACCCACTCTACCTTCTTTCCTGTGATTATTGACTTTTGTTTCTATGCAGACACGTTTTTTGGATTTTCATATATCTTTGGGAAGTAGCCAATGTAAGGGAAAGTGCCGTTGTCCATGCTGACAATCCTAAAGCTACCTACACACCACTTTCTAGCGAACACTTTCAATAAAAAGTCTATGTAAAGACGTGTTCACGCGTGAAATCACCATTTTACATACTGAATGCACAGCCACTGAACGCACAATGATAGTCAGGTCGACCTTTGACCAATGAGGGACTCGGATTTGGTAGTGATGTGTGGATAGCGTCCCCATTAAGTGCCAACCGTTTAAAAACTGATCATGGGTGACCGGACGGATTGAAATGGCACCAAGTTATTCGTATATCGGAATAGAGCTCTGAAAGAAAACACCTGGAGCAGGATTTGTGAGATTTGCACCATTCTGAAATTTCCCACCAAGAGGCGCCAGTATTGGTAGTGGCTGTCCAGCATTAACACCATATTCTACCATTTACACCATTTTCTACTATATTGTACCTGACACGTAAGCTGTGGTGCACAATTTTGCAGGTTCGATACCTGGCGCTCACATTTTACCGGGTCAGTGGCCATGTGGTGGAGCGTCCAAACCAAAGACTCAAAAAAATGGGACCCAGTACCTCCCTGCTTGACACTCAGCGTTAAGGGGTTGGATGGGGGGGTGAAAGCACCAAATGGTTCCCGAGCGCGGCTGTGTCTGCAGCTCACCGCTCCCCCAGGGGATGGGTCAAATGTGGAGAACAAATTTCACACACTCAGGTGTGGGACAGCGAGTGGGACTTTAACTTAAATTAACATTTAGCGTGTTCTAGAATGTGCGTCACATGCATCATGCTGACGATCCTAACATCAAGGTCCTCCTCTCTTCCTCTCAATAAGCTGCAACTTCTTGGAGGCATATATTTTTAGACTCTGTCTGACTGGTGGCCGTGGATTTCACCACTGCAGTCTTCACTGCTTTCATCTTGCCTGGAAATGGAGGGAAAGCTTCACTTAACACAGCAGCTCTCTACACAATTACCTGAGTACCTGTCCTTACAGCAATTACGAGCCCAAGACAAATAATTAGTCTGACAAATTACTGCCGGGCACATCTTCCTCGTTGTGGTTGAGCTATGTAATTTGGAAGCCCGGCTCCGAACGCCCCCCCCCCATGCAGCGGCAATTAACAAAAGTTACTTTTCACCCCAAGAGAGCGCAGAAATGCCAGTGTGAGTTTTGGCATCAGTGCGGCTTCGGCTGCAACCGAGAGCTGCAGAAGGTGGAGTGTGGGTTGGCTGAATCTCTGCACGTCAACCCTGATCTTCCCAGTCAGTGACACAGACAGCAGCGGCCCACCTGCCAGCCTGTCACGTCTCCCCAGCGAGGGGGTGACACCGCATTGTCAATGCCACAGATTGAGCGGCGATCTTTTTTACAATCCCCTCTTCACTCCATCTGCTATCATCTGTGGTCTGTCTGCAAGTCGCGGGGTGTGTATCTGCTCTTGCGTGGCTTCCCGCCTTCATTCGCTCAGACCCGCCTGTCACAGCTGACAGCGGCTTGTCAAATGCTCCTGCATGTGCAGGTTCATCCATCATTAAACGACTGAGGAGAATTGAAATAATCTCTATCAGAGCCCTCAGGTAGTGTGGGACGCAGGTCTGTCGTCTGTGAGGCCTCGCTTGCAGAAGGCATCATTACTTCCACATCTGTCAAATTTGAGTAAAATGTTACAGCGTTAGAGGGGGCAAAAAAAAAGACGTGTGGTGGCAAATTCAGATTGAAAGAGTAAAGCCATAAAAGTAATTTCAACTGTCTGCTGCCATGCGTCAAATCAGGCTGCTTCTCCAAAATGTACAGTCATCCACATATGGCTCAGCACCCTTTATTACAAAAAGGTACACAAACACACAATTACACAATTGCCTCCCCATTTCCACACAAGTTTTCGTGCTCCCACAGGCCTCTTTAGTGGTGGAAGCTGCTCAGAAGTAAATGGATCGCAGGTGTTTTCTTCTTCACCAGGGAGGAGCTTTTGCAGGACGGGAGACCTGACCCCTCTGTGGGGATTAAGTGCAGGTAAATCCTGCGTGCGGTCCTCGCCCCGTCCAGCCTGGGAGGCCACGTCTGATTGTCCTCGGTGAGTCACGGAAACCCCGGAGCTGCGAGCCCCACGCCGGGCAGGCAGACATCCACCCTGGAGGGCAGCAACCGCCGCTCACACACACAAACTGAGCGCTGCACAGGTGTGTAGCCAAGCAAAACAAAAATATTCCTAATTAGGATATTTCATAATCTATGGAGGCAGGGAGGCTAATTACTACAAGGAGTAAATACAGACGTTTCCATATTTACCACTCATGAAAAAACAGAATGCTGAAGAAAAACAAAAGGGGATGATCAGGGAAATGTTAAACACAACACGGGGGGGGGGGACTCCAATGAGAATTAACAAACAAAGGCCTCTGTTATTCTTATCATGCTATCTGATCAATCTATTTTTGTCCCTCAGCAGCTCTAATCTTTATCTCACTCCCTCCCCAAAACATTTTTGCACTTCAGAGATAAAAATCACAGACTTCTTCCCCACTCCTCTTCTTTTGTTTCCATTTCACACAAACAAAGAGATAACACACCCACATGTGACAAGTCCACCCACATCCACTAAACTTCGCTCCAGCCAGCCAGACACGGGAGGAAGACTCCTTCATCTATGAACGGGCCGAAGAGCAACAGCGAATTTCTCTGAGGCCATCGGAGTTATGGCAGGAAAATGCACCGTCCTGTTCTGCATCACAGCCCCCTTCACGGCATCTTTTCCCAACATTTGTAGCTGTTGTGCTGCATTCGACGAAGCATTCCTGTGCCTGAGCCAGATCTGTGTTGCTTTTGGCTTGTCCTCATCTAGAAGATAAATGACTCTTCTCTTCAAAGACGCTTCAATCAAACAGCGAGGCCTATTCGTCTAATAACGGGACGTCGTCTTTGTTATTTATTTGTGTGGATAAAGTTTAATTTTTGGCATCAGTCACATGAGCGGATTTGCTTCGGTTATCCACTGCCGTCGATGCTGCTGTAAGTGGAAAGCAGAACCCCTCCACCCCCACCTCAGTGCACTCTGGAGAACTTTTCCTGGGAAATGCTCATGTGACAGCGGGGATTTATCACGGTGAATATAAAAGCTTTCATGAACCCGACAAGGAATGAGTAATTATTTGATGGTAGAACAGCCATTTGTTATGAAAATGTAGCTCATTACGACTGATTGCCACTAAGAGCCGATTCATTGGCCTTGTTCCTTGAAAAACTGCTGACAGCATGTTTGGTGTAAAACATGTGTTAGATGGACAGATGAACTAATTCTTGGGTCATGGTTTTAGATATAAATCCATGATATTTAATATGGTCCAGACAAGCTAACAAACCTTTTCCTTTTAGAAGCAGCATTTACTAAGAAAGCAACGATTCTTTTTAACAACAATTTTAGTTATATGATAATTTGTGGTTGATGATACCATTCATAGTTGATATTGGTTTTATTGTGAACGATCCAAATCGATCTGATTCTCTGAGCTTAAGTGGATCCAGATCATCTTCATCCAAACTTCCAGCAGTGAGACTCAGACAGAAATTCCTGCTACTGAACAGTTTTCCAGATTCTTGGATTTCTTCCAGATCATCAAGTGGAAATGAAATCTGTGTCCAACAAACAAGTAAACTAGAATGAATGTCAAATCCATTCACATGTTAGTTTCCTGAAGTTCACCACTGTTGTTTTTTCACATCCAAAGAATCCAAGGGGAACATTCTTTGAACATTCTAGACACTGGATGGTCACATGACTTTATTCAAAGTCTGTCCACACATTGGACTGGAATGATGGACTGATGCGTTTTAATGATGTCACACGTGTGTTGTCTGCTGATGCACTTGGTTTCTATGTTATAGTTAAATAAACCTATCGTATCTCAATCCACTGGTCAATGATCCTATATTAATATAATCACTTTATCCCGTTTTAAAACAGTTTCATATTGATATAGGTTGATTTGATTAAGAGCTTACCTCAGACAGATTTATCTGGCTGGATAGTAGGAACAGAAATCGACTCATCAATTAAGGCAAGGCAAGGCAAGGCAAGTTTATTTGTATAGCACAATTCGTACACAAAGTAATTCAAGGTGCTTCACAAAACAGAAAAATGCATTAAAATCACAATACATCATTGAAATAATCAACGTAAAATTTACTTTAAAAGAAAAGAAAAAAATTGAAAAATGAGTTAAAAAGAAAGGAAGGAAATGAAAGAAAAGTGCAGATAGGACCTTTCAGTCATATACACGGCTAAACAGAAATGTTTTAAGTCTAGATTTGAACATGAACACAGAAGAGGCCTGTCTTAGGACTTCAGGGAGGCTGTTCCAGATTTTAGCTGCAGAATATTGAAACACTGATTCCCCTTGTTTAGTTCTGACTCTGGGAATCAACAGGAGGCCGGCCCCTGAGGTCCTCAGAGTACGAGATGGTTCATATGGCGCTAACATGTCAGAGATGTACTTTGGTGCTCGGCCATGGAGAGACTTGTACACAAGCAGAGCTGCTTTGAAGTCTATTCTTTGAGGTACAGGGAGCCAGTGCAGAGACCTGAGCACAGGACTAATGTGATCATACTTCCTGGTTCTGGTCAGGACTCGAGCAGCAGCATTCTGGATGTACTGAAGCTGTTTTACAGCTTGTTTGGAGAGGCCGGTGAGCAGGCCGTTACAGTAGTCTAACCTACTGGAGACAAATGCATGAATAAGTATCTCCAGGTCTGGTTTTGACACTATGTTTTTGATTTTGGCAATGTTTTTCAGGTGGTAAAATGCTGCTGATGTTACTGACTTGATATGGCTGTTAAAGTTCAGGTCAGAGTCCATGATTACCCCTAGGTTTCTGACTTGATTTGAGGGTTTAAGAGACAGAGAATGAAGGTAGCTACTGACTCTTTCTCTTTGTTTCTGTGGGCAAAAAAATAATAACTTCGGTCTTGTTTGAGTTTAGCTGGAGAAAGTTGTTCTGCATCCACGCACTGATCTGTTGGAGGCAGTGGCTGAGTGAATCCACCGGCCCATATTCACCTGTTGTCAGTGACACATAGATCTGAGTATCATCTGCATAGTTGTGATAAGATATGTTATTACTGCGTATTAACTGCCCTAGTGGCAGCATGTAGAGGTTGAACAGAAGGGGTCCCAGGATCGATCCCTGGGGCACACCACAAGTCAAGGCCATGTAGTCTGAGACACAACTCCCAATTTCAACAAAATATTTCCTGTCTTCTAGATAAGACTTGAGCCAACTTAGGGCAGATCCAGAGATGCCAACCCAGTCTTGGAGTCTGTGCAAAAGGATCCCATGATCAACAGTATCAAAGGCAGCACTCAGGTCTAGCAGGATTAAGACAGAGACTTTGCCATCATCAGTGTTCAGGCGGATGTCGTTGGTTACCTTGATAAGAGAAGTTTCTGAGCTATGATGGGGTCTAAAACCTGACTGGAAAACATCAAATGAATTGTTTAATAAGAGAAAATCAGTGAGCTGTTGGTAGACAACTTTTTCAAGGACTTTTCCTAAAAATGGCAGATTAGAGATAGGTCTGTAATTATTCAGTACAGTGGGATCAAGACCGCTCTTCTTCAAGAGAGGTTTAATGACTGCAGTTTTTAAGGCCTCTGGAAATATTCCAGATTGAAGAGACATGTTAACTATATGAGTAATTGATGGCAACACACTGTTCAGGACAGACTTTAGAAATCTAGTGGGTAACACATCAAGGCAGCATGTAGACGAGCTCAGACGGGTGATGGTCTCTTGGACAGTTTGGTCAGTGACAGGTATAAAGTGAGTCAGCTTAGAGTGAGTAGGTGGCCGTTGGATAGTTATATGTGTTGTGGAGTTGATGGCTTTTTTAATGCCCTGAACCTTGTCATTAAAAAATACAGCAAACTCATTACATTTAGGTGTGCAAACTAGTTCTATTGGTAGCTGGGTTGGAGGGTTAGTTAATCTGTTTACTGTTGTGAACAGGACACGAGAGTTGCTGCTGCAACTTCCAATGATTTCAGAGAAGTACCTTTCCCTTGTTCTGCATAAGATCTGGTTGTAAGCGTACAAGTCTATTGATCGGTACACCCTCAGCTTTTACCTTAAGAATTGTTAGTTTAAACAATTTTAAACAGCAGTTTAAAATTTGGCATAAGAGATAACATTTTCTTCTGTCAGCTTCTCTTTACTGCTGAAACCAGAAAGAGATGACCTCAGTTGTAATATTTTTTTAAAGATAAAAGAGAAGAGGATAATCAAACTTGTTTTTGTTGTGACAAAAACAATAAATAAAACACATAATTTGATTAAAGTTATTGCAAATATATGACAATACTGATATAAGCCTAAATTTTTGTCAGAAATGTGGTTCTGTTAGCTGATCCACAACCATGGGACACCCTCCCCAAAAAGCAACTTAAATGTAATCCCGCATACAAGTACCATAAAAGCCCACTAAAGGCGGTTTTTGGATGTGACTGTCTTTAAGTCCCATTCATTAGCATCAATCAATACTGTTAAAGCAGATGAAGAAACATGCTCCTGTCGTACTGTAATTTGAGTGGAATGGCCCTTTAGAACTAGCTAAAGACTGTAATTGTTATCGACAGAACACCTTCCTGCCAAATAGAGAATAAAACATGTCATACTTCTGATTTCTGTATAAATACCTGTGTTACACTACAAGGGCGTGAAACAAAGACTCAGCAGATGAGCCTCCAGAGATGTGATACACCAGAGGCGACGAAGGGAAAAGGTCACGGTAAACTGGACCAGAGATTTAAAATGTTCATCACAATCACAGCTTGCCATCAGCTATTAAGCGTCCAGCAGTGGACAGCCACACAAATCCAGGCCTGACTGCCTCTCACAAAACCTCCTTATCTCACCTGTCCACCTGTCCCGCTCACTCGTCCATCTTCAGCTCGCCGAGCGCCGTGATTGCATCTTTAGTGTTACTGCCCGAGCGACAGCTCTGCTGCTGAAGCAACATAAAGTCAGCCATTAAAAGAAAGAGTATTTATTATTTCTGAAACACAGGGAGACAGCAGAGATGATTGCCTCTTCCTTTAGCCACATAAGGATGGCGTGACGGAAGGGGGCAGTGAAATCATCCGTTCATTAGCAGACTGACTGGTACAGAGGTGTGGACGGGGTAGAACTTAAATTGGGGTTTATTCACATGACATCGAAACTTACAGGGTTGTGCTGCAATCAGATGTACATTATTCACAGAAAGAAATATCAAATATGAGCTGCTTGTTTTTCTTGTTTAAAGCTACATTCACCCGAGGCATTTAACGAGTGTTCACAAATGTGCTAAACGCGGGTTCTTAAAAGCAGGTTTAGCCCATGGTGTTCATACTGGACAAGCAGGGAAGGGCTTCTTCTTCTTGTTCTTTCGCGACCGTTTAGCGCAGGTGTGCCACCAACAGTTGGAGGAGGCTTGGTGTGAAATGGATCTCATGAATCGTACTCTAATTGTTTCTTTCACAGCTCTATTCTGATATCTGACAGGCAGACAGATGGATGACGTGAGGGGAGGTGGGCTCACTCCGTGCCAACAGTCCCACCCAGAACTTGTAGGTAAATTTCTACTGAAGACATTATGTCAAAGAAAAAGACACAGGTTTTCATTAATTTGTCAAAAAAACTGCATAATGATAATTAAAACTCAATTAGGAACGCTTTAGAAATAGATCAAAAAAGAACTGGTGTACAAAAGGAAAACAGTGGATGTAAAGACATTCCGATTTTCGGGGGAAGATCGTGGGTCCACGGAGCCGGTAAGGCGTATGATTTCTAACTTGCGGACGGAGCATTCAAAAACCGCGCGCTAGTTGAGACTGCTTCCGTAGTTACGGGTGTAAAACGCCAACAGGAGCGGAGGGAAATAAGGAACATTCAGACTGGGGGTGTATGTGTGTAGGGTGGTGAAGGGTTGGTGATCTCTGGGGTACGTTGTATATATATCTATATATTTGTGAATAAGGCGAATTGAATCCCATTCGGTCTGCCTGGTTTTGTTTCTTTCATATACACTTAAATCTTCTTTCTCTTTTGGCTTTTCCCATCAAGGGTCGCCAGAGCGAACAAGTCACATGGTAAACTTGGTAAATGTTTTACGCCGGATGCCCTTCCTGACGCAACCTTCTCAAAGCAACCGGGCTTGGGACCGGCACAGAAGTAGAGAAGGGAATCATATACACTTAAATAATCAGCATTTAAGAAGGAACTAATGGACCTGTGGGTTGTAAGGCTTTCAAATTTTGGTTGTAGAGTGTTACAAGTTATGTTTATGTTAATTATTAGTGTATTTAGATTATTTACTGAGAGTTTTAATGTCTGTTTAATCGGGGTGTAACGGTACACGTAGTTGAACAGAACCATCTCAGTACGGCAGTATCGGTTCAGATCACTTTTGCACGGAGCCCGTGTCCTGACATGGATAAAATAAAATATATCTCGTTCCCACAAATTAATATCTTGTTACAACAAGTTAATAACTTGTTCAAAATAAGTTGTGCGAACGACTTTTTGTGTCTTGTGGGACACACAAAAATGCGACTTCTCCAGTACTGATAGCAGAACCATTGAGGTCAGATCTTATGGATACTGCGGTCTTGTAGAATGTTGCCCCGGGTTAGTTCAATGCCGAGGCTCGGTACCCATCCCTACTCAGCTCCAACATCCTAGCGGTATATTGACTCAGGAACCAATCCTGCTGATGATATTACGAGAGGAAAGGCCCTTGTTCAGCTTAGCGGAAACAACCGCTGGACCACCATGCCAGCCGACCACTGGCCAAAACCTCGGGAGGAAGTGGAGAAGCTGAGGAAACCAGCTTTCTACTGCCTCCTGACAAGACTCACAACCCCAGCAAAACCAGACATTCAAAAATTCAGCCCTTACCAAGAGCTGCTGAAAGCTACCACACGAATGATCCATGGGGCAGCGGAAAGCACTGACTCCCCAGATGCTGCTGACTTCCAACAGGCAGAGCTGGCCCTGCTGAGACATGCTCAGAAAGAGACCTTTCCAGGAGAGTACACCCTACTCAAGTCAGGAAAAGCCATCCATCCAGCAGCAGAATTCTTACACTTGCTCCTGAATATGACAAGAATATGACAAGTCCTCAAATGTGATCAGAGTGGGAGGTAGACTACGCAGGTGCGAGAACCTAAGCCTGGATGTACTGCATCCAGTACTGTTAGACCCTTCTTATCCAGTCACAAAGCTTTTAATTAAGCATTGTGATGATCAGCTGCATCATCCTGGAGCTGAACGTGTCTTTGCAGAACTGCGTAGGAAGTACTGGATATTGAAAGGAAGAGAACCAGTCAGAAACCATCAGCACAGCTGTCTTGAATGTAAGAAGTGGAGTGGTCAACCTGAGATCCCAAGAATGGCAGATCTGCCACCTTCAGGTTTGAGGCTCTTTCGACCTGCCTTCAGCTGGATGGACTGTTTTGGCCCAATGGCAGTCAAAGTGGGGCGACGCAAAGAGAAGCAGTGGGGCATTCTCTTCAAATGTCTTACTCGAGCAGTTCACCTCGATCTTGTGGTGAACATTGACACAGACTCCTTTCTGATGTCTCTCAGACGATTCATAGCTCAAAGAGGAAAACCCCTTGAGCTCCTTTCAGACCAGGGCACCAATATTAAAGCTGGAAGTAAGGAGTTATATGAAGTATTCAGTGCCTTGGAGCCAACTCTTCAAGAACAACTGGCAGAAGAGCAAATCCGATTCCGCTTTAAGCCTCCAAATGCTCCACATTTTGGGGGTCTTGGGAAAGAGAAGTACGATCTGTGAAGGCTGCTTTGCGCACCACACTTGGAGCTCAGACTGTGTCAGAGGAAGTGCTTCGAACATCGAAATGGAACACTGAGAGAGACGACATTTGTGTTGGAACCGCATTCCTCATTGTTGACCAGCAAACTCCAAGAGCCCTCTGACAAATCGGAACAGTGACGAGTGTCATACCTGGGACTGATGGTGATGTCAGAAATGTCATCGTCCAAGTCAAGGGCCGATCCTACACTCGCCCGGCGGCACGGCTCATCAAGCTGCCGGCAATAGCCTCAAGGGACTCCAAAGGTCTGGTGCAGTTATTTCTCTTAGTCAAATTTGCATTCCAAATTTGGGGATGGCTGTACATAAGGAAAACAGTTGATGTTAAGATTCCCTACCCACTCCTGAACGCACCACCAACAGGCGTGCCTGCAGCTGCTGCACACATGAGACAGGAGCTGAGCATTTGGGGTGTGTGTGCGTGATTAACATGTAAGTGTAAAGTTATTAAGGACTCAAGTTATTTTTCTGACATAAAAATTAGTTTTATTTTGATTATTTACTGAGTTTTAATGTCTGTTTAAGCCCAAATATGCATAAATAGCAACTAGCTTGTGTGGCAGAGCTAATGCTAACATCTCAGGCCTTAGAGTTTGTTGTTGTTTCTGCAGACATGTAAATACAGTGTGTGATGCTGTTATAAATAACTTTATACACAGCCTTAGTTCCTTTACTGTCAATTTCTTTTTATGTGATCATTCTGAAGCTATAGGGTTGAATAAGAGTTACATACATCCTGTATTTTCTTTCTGATTATTTCAGTTATTCTCATCAGTTCGTATTATTGTGTTTCTGTTTATAGAAACCACACGCAACTACAAATAAATCCAGTCCCTTCAAAGCAAGGTGAGAAAGTCAATCCCTGGACTCTGTCATTTGAATTCTCCCGCACCTGAACATTATATGTGTCCTGATCAGACCTACTGGAGTGATTGCTACCACCGAAGATCCCAGCAGTCTTCTACACAACTGGAGTGGGACTACAGTTGGGAAAGTTGATCAGCTTTTTCGGTCATGATTGTGATTGTTAATTTAAGATTTTAAAAATGGCTTTCCTGTGACCAGCAACAGATTTTGAGTTACTTTTTGATTTATAATTTTAGAAAAAGCAAACATCTAAAAAATGCTATGGAAACGTCTTTCCCTACATGTCTTACAGTGATTTTATTATATTTTTACTTTTGATTTTAAATATTATTGCAAAATTAATTATTTTTGTGCTAATTGTGAATGAGGCTCTGGTTCTTTGCTTAGATTTTGTTCTAACTAATGAGTAGCTATTTGCAGCACTAATGTGTTTGTAAAATGAGCCTAATGATTAAAAAACTGGAATTATTTAATTAGCTCACACTGTCAGAATAGACTGTCAAAACAGGATAAGTTCAGACTTCTAGGAATTCAGAGTTTTTTTTTAAAGCTTTAAATCAAGTACATTTTTGTTTAAAGCCATATTTAAATGTGTGTTTTTTTATATTTTGATGCAAATGTTGCAGTCCTGCACAGTAGAACATTTGAAAACAAAAAAAGACTTCTGTAAACTTAAACATTTTAAGGAAGAGAGGCATCTCAGTCTAAGTAAAACAAAGAACTTCCATGTATGCGTGCTTTGTGGGGACATTTCTTTCTTGGCCAGAACTATAGTTCAGTGCGCTTAAAGCCCATGATGTGTTTTGTTGCTTGCAACATCTGACTGAATCTGTGTTGTCTTCTTTGTTGCCGGGGGCGTGAAGGGGTTTAAAGTCAACGGGTGTCGTGCTTCTTCCACCAGGCAGCCACCCGTCTCTGAAGCCAACACGCGTCACACTTATCGACGCACCAACTTCTGCGTCTTTCTGTGGACAGCCCCGTCTGCCCCCCCCCCCTCTCAGAGATTCATCCCTACAGAACGAGGTCAAGCCTGCATAATGACCCCTACGAGTCAAGATTCACCGGATTAGATTATTTCAAACAGTTTGCAGAGCTACCGTTTTGACAACAAATATCCCCGAGCCAGAGAGTGATGGTCAGTCCCGGTCTGCTTCTGACACGGCAAAAACAATGTGTTGATGTGGATTTCACGTTCAGACGCTCGCTGCGTCCACACGGCTTATATGGACGGATATGTCATTCCGGGGGTTAAGCTAATTTTGGCCGGGCCATTTTGGATGATGTCAGCCGGCGTGGGGGGAGGGGACATGGCTGACCTCTCGTGCCCCACGCTGCTCTGCTGCGTTAGACTTCCTGTTCACCAAACTCGGCCGATCTGCCACATTTATTTCCGTCTCATTGGGGTGCGTTTGAAGTGCCGGCTGGACGCCTCAAACTGCCCGCCTGTGCCAGCAGAGGAGCGCCATCCCGCTCTTGTGATGCAAATCAACAGCAGGAAACGGGCCTCCAAAATAAAACACAGTGATCCCTCTGTCTGCGTCTTCTTCTACATTTGCTTAAACCCTAATCTGCCTTTTATTTTGACCGTAATTATCAACCCCACAAAATAACCAGGCCTCAGCCTCTCTCCCTTTACATTGTGTCTCCTTTGTCTTCCTCCTTTCTCATTGGTTTTTTGTTCGCCCTTCTGTCTTTTGATTCCAGCGGATTGAAGAAGAACAGGCCTGATTGTCTCGCCTGAGGTAAGATTTCATAGGTTTACATATCAAAGTCTATAAATAGATAAGAGCTTTTGAAAGGGAAAGTGAGCAGAGAGAGGAGAGTGTGTGTGTGTGTGCGTGCTGCTTTGTTAGTGTGTGTGTCGAGGCAGAGAGGCTTTCCCACTTGCAGTGAAAAGAGCTTCCACCAAAACAAAAGGGATTATGGTGTTTCAAGGGTGTTGTGTTTGCCGTGTTTATCCACATCGCTCATGGGGCTGCGCAGGACCGGCAATGAATGTCAATGTCAGGGAGCGAAAACGCTGCAACACAAGATAAATATGATGAACAATAACGGCAGATTAAGGCTGAATACGTCACGCTGCATCATACGCACATCCCAAGTCTCCTGACATTAAGGAACCCTTGAAAGTGTTGACGAGATCATGTTAAATTAAAAATGATGATGGCTGCCTGCCTCCAGTGTCATGCCACAGGCGGGACCTTATTCACACGGATAGTTCCAGGAATTCAGGTGTCATACCTGCTTAATCTGAACCTCAGTGAGGCTGCAGAGATGCACCCCCGTCCAGACGGGATGCGACAGATGCATGCTTTTACCTTTCAAGGCTGACTCAACATGAGAATCAACATTTTTTAAATAAATGAACTATGACTTTTTTCAGCCCCTGGAATGACGCCTTTTTTTTGTCTAGACTCAAAGTCAGAACTGAGGGAAAAAAATCTTTTTTAGACACTTTGATGATTAGACCGATGGCAGTTTCCTTTCTCCATGACAGTTTGGTCCAACTTCCTAAGTGTTATAAACAACATGAAGCAAAGTTTGCACCAAATGTCAAAGTACCAACACTCTTTACATGCAAAGGACTGTGAAAAAAAGAAATTGCAATATTAAGCAATGTATTAAATATTAAGCAAACTTTAACACTGAAAGAGGCGTTTGGTCAACCAAAACCCATCAAGAGCCGCAAAGCTACTGTTTTGAAAAAAATTCATGCTTTTATAAAGTAATGTATAAAGCAGCTTTAGACATGACGCCTTTGATTATTTACAAAATGTTTTATAAATGACTTTATAGAACAATTTTAACTTTTTTTATTTTTCACAACAGCACATACAAATAAAAAATACAGGCTGTGTCAAATAAAATACTCCTGCTGCAGCAGATTTAGTTGAATTAAAAATGCACAAAAGACAAACATGACATTTTTATCATATTATCATAATTGGACGTCAAACTATCAAATATAAACATTACAGCATTGGTATAGTGGAATCCAAAGTTTTTTCAAATCTCTATGTGCTTTAAGCTTATTTTAATAATAAACTGCTCTTACCAACATTTTTCTCAGTTAGCTTACATAATAAAAATCTAAATATGGATGACAAACTTAAAGTTAAGCTTAAAGAAACAAAGTAACTAAAAGAAATAAGCCAAAACTACAGCACTGAAAGCCAAAGAGCCTGGAGTGATGAAGGAGCTGCATGAGGCTCCAGAGCCTCAGGTTGCAGAGCCCCAATCTACTGGAAGTTTTTACTGTAGATCCAGAAGCCTAACAGGTGTTCAAATCCATGTTTTAAGGATGAGCAGGTTAAATGACACCTGTAGCTGAGTCCAGACTGTCCTGCTATGATCCACTCACATCAGATTATTGGGTCCACAGTTGGTTGGACTCTGATGTTAGGGTTAGTATGAACAAAGATGTTAAAGTTCCACTCTGATCCTCTTTGATTTGTTGGAAATGCGTTCTCAGTGGTCTTTTAATTATTAAGATGATGCTGTTTTCGGACAAAGTAAAAAACCTTTTGTGGACATAGTTTCTGCAGAGCCGCAGGAGTTCATTGGAAATTCACCTCTGAGTTCTGGCGGGACTGCTGGCACAGAGCAACCCCTCTGTCCGAACTGAGAGCTCTTTGTTTACAAGCTCTCCCGGTAACTTACAGCCCATCCCATCCCCAACCTAACAACAAAAATGGTGAGCAATGTTCCAGCCACAGTTCTGATCCCGATTCCAGCTCAGATCAGGAAAACAAAGACGTTCATGGATCTATTTGTCTGACAGAGGATGATCAGAATGGAGCAGAGCAGGGAGATTAAAGGTCCGCCCAGGGTATTTCAACTATGACACATACGTGACTCTTTTTCAAATGCATTTTTGGTCTGCTCCTGACTCACAACGATTTGATTAAAGAAATATGCAGAAATGCAACTTTGAAGTTTATTTTCTTTATATTTGTCCTCCATCATGAGAAAAAGGCCAAAGAACATGTTAAAAACACCCAAAACACAAATTTATTGGAGTTGGTCTTTGACAAAAGAGTAATCAATGTAAGTGCTGCACATTTGTCTTTGGAAAAAAGAAGCATGAATCAAAAAAAGTCTGAAAATGTATGAAGGGCAGGCATGAAGCAGTGAGGGGACTGTATTAAAAAAGGGCAGTCAGACACCCTACATCAGCTGTTTTTTATGTGTGTGTGTTTTTATGCTAGGACATTTTCTAGCCCATATCACCCTTAAGAGTCGCAGCACAAAGTTAGAGGTGATATGGATTTATTTATCTTCTGAGATATAAATAAAGATATCAAACCCACAGGCTGTTTTAGAATCATCTTTGAAATCTTTGACGTCTAACCCAGCTAGAAGTTCACTATTGTCAGGACATTTTTAATAATGTTATCATCGTCTGTGCTGTTTTTAGAGGAACTTTTAGTCAGTGCCTGTTAAGAACTATGTTATTAATGAGGTAATCACGTGATTCCTTTTCCAAATCAAGGCTGATCCCAATCCTGTTGTTCAGACTTTTCCAGAGAGGGTTCGGCTCCACTCTGGAAAACAAAGAAGAGAGCGTAAATAATGATCTTTTTGGCTGAGGGGAAAGCAGAGACTAATGCATTCAGAAAGTTGACGGAGCGCCTTTGAGTAAATGAGTGTGTGTTCTGCAGCAGGTGCAGGCTGCACTGCAGGTGCAGAGACGTTCGCCGCAGAAGCTCATGAGCCACAGTGTCGACGTCACCAAAATGATGCCTAGGCAAACACACTAGACTCATTTTAATCGTAAAAAAAAAATTGTGTGGGCAATGAGTGGCGCCTTGGAGCCCACGTGCACCGTATTGCAACGCTTTAGCTAACAACTGTAACCTTAACTTTAAGTTAACCGATTGCTTTGCTCTTTTTTTCGTATTTCCTCATCTAATTACACTTTCATTCATCAATGTTGATTAATAGGTCCTGTGGCACGCCTGCCTCATTTTACTCTCAATTAAGCTGGTTGATGCATGCTCTCATCAAGCAAGATGCATTGGCCTGGTTTACTTGAGGCGCTATTAGTGGACACTGTAATTAGTATCCCGGCACATAGAAGTCCCCCCCCTCCTCCTGAGCGCCTCTCCTGAGCTGCCGTCCCCAGCCTCTTCTAATGCTCTGCAAATAATAAAGATAACAAAACAGACGCGGGATGAGCGGCCCATCCAGCGGCCCTCCTCTCACTCCGCAGCTTCTCTTCCTTTGGTTTTTGGTGATAGAATTATGGCTTGTAAAATCACAGAGCTCACGGTGCCTTGACAGACCTCTATTGTGTGCCAAGCTCTCCAGCTCCTCCTCGCATTTCCCTTATCAGTGTGGAGATGTATGTCTTTATCACATTTCACACTCAAATGGGAACAGCCGGCTTGTTGCATTTGCCAGTAACTAAATGTGGGGCTTTATCGAAAATATCAGACTAAGTTGTGCACATTAGCTCTCGTGCTCTTTGAGAAGCCACTTTAAAAGAGGGCTGATTACACGCTTGTTGCTGTCTTGATACCGGCTTCGGCACTCAAGCCCCCTTTTCTCGCTCAGCCAGCCATCCCCGAGCACTCGTCTGCCTCTGATTCTCTGCACTTCAAGGGATCTCTCTGAGGAGGGCTCTTGGGGCCTCAGCAAAGAGCCCAGCTGGGCAGGCTGGAGACTAAAGGATGGGTGAAAGATGGAAAGAGATGGAGAGAGAGGCATCAGGGGTAATAAAGCCAAGAGAAGCCCACAGAAAGAGGAGTAGCCGCATGGCAACACTGGCCGCTCTTTGTGCTTCAGATGCTGCGGCGGTGGCTTCGACTCGTCCCCGTGTCTGTGCAGACAGCTCCCATGGGCCCCTGCGCAGAGCTTGTAAGCGCTAATTGGGCCTGTTAGGGTCAGCAATTAGCCGGCTGCTATTGAAGGATGGTGACAGCCAGGCCTTTCACAGACCCGTCATTCTTTCGGGGCAGAGAGAGAAAGAGCAGAGCCGAACACGGACAGAGCTGATGTTCAGACAACTCCAGACATAAGGCAAAGGAAGATAAACCAACAGGATGTCCCACAATGCAGTGGGCTGAGGGTTAGAAGGGGGAGGAAGAGGCAGCGTGAGGCTCAGCTTCAGTCGAAAATGGAGGGACTGATGCAACTCCCTCCTGCGAGAAATAATCCATCAGCTGGCACGCTGCTCTTCCTGTCTCAGTTTGCAGCAGAGACTTTCTTTATGCTTGATGTGCTGCAGCTGGACTGGTTGTGGGTGTTGTGTTGTGACTTTTACTGCAGTTTTCATTGCTGCCTTCTGCATGTGGTGCAGTGGAGGATATTTACCAGACTGTTGCAGCTCCAGCAACGGACAGAAAATCAGCATTTGATTAAAACTGGACGGTTAAAGGAAAAGAAATGTGACTTCCGAGGATGGCAGGAAGAAGATAAAGGGAAAACAGTAGACCCAAGAGCATGAGGACCTGTGAGCACCAGCGTAGGTGTAAGTAGCTGTCAGATGTTGGCGACAGGCTGTAAACCGTCTGACAGCTACTGAAGCCATGCAGACACTGCAAGGCTCCCTAATGAATGTGACAGGAGGTCATTAGCAGATCTGGCCTCTCGTGACCACAGCTGTCTCTTAAATCATCCGGCATTCTGGTTCCGAAGAGCCGGCGGCTCATGACTGAACATGCGAGTCCAGGATGTTTCATCTCTTTACCAAGAAGTGAAAAACACATTACTGAATATTATAATAAACAAGAATGCAATATTTTCTTTAGGAAGCAGTTCAGCAAAAAGACCATAAGAAAATAATGAAGCTACAGACTAAAAAAAAAAAAAATCAATGCTTTAAAAAAACCTCACATTTGTTTCTTTGCCGAAACTTAAAGTCCCACTCTGATCATTAAAAACAAACTATTTTAAAAACATCCCCAGTGTTTAATGTATGATTATGGTGATTTTAGTTAATACAGTTCAATTTATTTATATAGCCCAATATTACAACAATAGTCGTCTCACTGGGCTTCATATCGGTAATAGTAAAGTAAATATGAAATCATAATGATCAGAAGGTCATAGAATTCAATAGGTAACTTCTAAACTAAGCTAACTAAACGGACTAAACTAAATTGGACATCCCGGCCCTTTGACCCTCCCCAGTGAGGAAAAACATGAGAATCAAAAACCTGTCATTTTCCATACAGAGCTGCAGTATTTTATTAAAAATTTGCCTCTGAGTTGCCACTGTTATGCTACGTTCACACTGGGCTCAGAAACGCTGCTTGACTGACTGCTTCCAATAAAGTCTAAGTAAATGCATGTTTTGGTCCTCCATGTTCAAAACTCTCACGTTCATGCGTCGCTACGCAGGTTTTATCAATCCATTCTCCGGTTCTACATACAAAATGCACAGCAATTGGACGTGCGATGAAATGAAAACAAGTTAAACTAATCAGAGACTTGGTTTTGGTAGCGACGTGTGGATGACGTTCCTTTAAAAAACGGAAACACCAACCGGTTGAAAATCTATCATGGAGGAGAAATTGATATTTGCTGTTTGTGCCCAGCTGGAATTATATAACACCAAGGCGTATATATATAGTTGTATATATATTGGAATAGAGCTGTGAAAGAAAAAGCCTGGAGCAAAAAAAAAAGAAGATTTAAACCGCTTCGACAGATCGCACCACACCTCTTCCAGTTGTAGGTATCTGCGCTAGTACAGGGCAGTGACAGACCTGTGTGAAAACCATATGCTAAAAGCACGGTCAGAAACCCACATTCAGCGCATTCCTGTATGTGCCTCACATGCCCTGCATGTACGTAGGATTAGCGCGGAGCAACCCCGCTGCCTCTTCCCATCACCCATCTGCTTATGCACTCTCTCTCTAGCCTACAGCCGCTTGCACGTCCCACCTAACAGTGGTGGTGCAGCGACAATAACGAAGGTTGGATCTATCCAGATGTCCAGTTTGGAGCCAGATGCCATCTCAGAACAGGAAAAAAAAGATGTTCATGAATTTAGTTGTCTACGAGTGAATGCATCGGAATGGAGCGGAGCAGGGAGCTTCTGGCTTGCCGTAGCAGCTTCCATGTCACAAATACAATCTTTTTCAAACATCATTTTGAATCTGCTCCTGATTCACCATGATCCTGTTTTTTAAAAAATGCTCAAATGCATTTTTCAGTTTCCCTTTTTTTTAATATATGTCTGCCTTTATCAAAAAAAATGTCACAAGAAGATAATAAAACACAAAAAACATAATTTTCATTTGAATAATGAGCATTCAGCATTTTTGACCAAAACCTTTGATGGATAACCTGCAGTAGTATCAAAATGCCCCTGGTATCTCCAGCAGCAGATGTGGAGTTGGTCTTTTCGGAAGAATCCAATAAACTAACAAATGAATCAGGTCAATCCTGTCAGGGGCTGCAGCAGCAAAGAATCACACTGGAACACTGTCAAAAAAAAGTCTTCACAGCGATTTCAAAACAGCTCTCAGGCTTTGATTCTGCTTCACATGGTGCCTAACAGCACCTCTTAGCTTCTCTAAATTCACTGTAAAGCGCCGCCTCTCATCTCCTTTAGCTTACATCAATAAGCCTTTTTACAGCAAACAGCACATGAGGAGTGTGAAGTTGTAGGTACATTTAAAGAGCAGCACGCTAACTGAGTGTTTGACACACAAGTGGCCCTTGGCTGGTGCATCCCCTCCTTATTAGGCACAAGTTCACTGGTTCCTTTGATTGCATATCTGAGTAAAAGAGCAGTAAAAAAAAAACAAACCCAAACATAACGAAACGGCTTCAGCCTGAAGTCGTCATAGCAACGCTGTCACCGTTTTCATTTTACATTATCGCCGAGTGAGGAGAAGTTACCTTCTGAGCACGTGTGTGACGGGTGGGGACTTGTTGTGCCGCGGGAGTGATGGGTTAGGCAAGCTGACAGGCTGGCACAGGGGGCAAGCAAGATGGCGACTGAACATGCTTGGATCTGGGGAGAGGTGTCAGTCCTGCAGCCAGCCAAGCAGAAACACACAGCAACACTTAGGGAAAGGTGATTTAAAGAGGGAACAAACCCAGGCTCCACTTCAAATATTCCTCTGAACCTGGAGGAAGTGAACAGCCAGGAATAAGGTGTTTTATTAACCAGTAAAGCTTTAAAATTGTGTTTAATTGCCCCCCCCCCATGGGTTTAATTAACTGTTCACAACACTGAATGATGTAATCCCCCCCCCTTCAAAATATATATAAAAATCTAGTTTAACAGCAGCCACACATATAAATAACTATTATTCAAAGTGTTACTTTAATGACAGCACAAGAAAACAGTCAAAAGGAGACATCAGATGGTCACATTTACACAGACAAATATGCACCACAGGCTTCCAGACGTCAATTTAATCAAATAATGCGTATAAATAAACACATTTCCAACATAACAATCTGTTTTTTTTTGAAGACAGAAAGCGGGTTTTAAGAACTGGAAGATGCTCAACTTGTTGTCTCTCTCAGTCATGGCTAAAGAGCGATTTTTGCCTCAGCTTCATCTTTTATGTGGAGCAAGGCGGGGAATTAATCAAAGCTGAAGAGTGATTTTTTTCCAGCCGGCTCCCTCGGAGAATAAACATCAATAAACATTACTTAATACCCTACAACACAGCCCCGCAGGGTCCCATTTAATTTCGCTGGTGGAGAATGCCTAAAGTGCTACTGTTTTACACCAAATTACATAGTCTGAAAGTTTGAGGAGGCAGCTAGTTTTCCCGCCCTTGAGAAATAAATTAAATTAGCTCAAATAAAACTGCCGGGTGGAAAAAAAAATGGCACACAGAACAGTAAATGCAGCTATTTGTCTTTAAAGGTTCAGTTTGACACCCAAGTTGTTTTCCAGTGGTCTGAATTTCTCAAAAAAGACCCTGGAAATACTAAATGAGTGCAGAAATGGCAATGCAATCCTTCAAGCAGCTAAGTTTTTCTCACTTCTCTGCTGTTCACTTTGAAGTGTCCCTTTTAGCTCAGACAGGCAGACACCCATCACAACACTTCCAACTGTACTTTCAAACACACTTAGAAGCTGCATGGACCGTGACTTAATTACAGTGCAATTACCTGAAGCCTGAGCAGTTTCTGAAAGTCCTCAGCAGAGTGACATGGAGATCTGAGCCGTCCCTTCTCCACCTGCACACACACTCGCACACGTGCTTCCATTTAAACCCAGCGGGCGCAGGCTGCAGAACGCCGTCAGCACGTCGTGCAGTCAGTCCACCCTAAGGTATCATGCGCATGTCGGTCTGAAAATTTGGCAGGCGGGTTTCCAACCAGGTGTTTCAAGCGCTCTGCGCTTAACACTGCTCGACCTCGTGTCAGTTCTAAAATGAGATTGTCATATTTCATCATGCTTCTCCGAGATGTTCTGAAGAACTCGGCTGACACGCCGGCATGCTGACTTATCGGGTCTGATCAAATACAGACTTCCAGGCTTTGAGCGCGCGTGGGAAAATCTGTCAATCACAGCTGTCACTAACTTCCTGCCAACTCCATCATGTCTGTCAGTCCTTTATAATTTGCTACTACAAACAAACGTCTTGATATGTCGGCGATTCTCCAACATAAAAGGAGACTGGCTTTTGTCCTTGCAGAGCTTTTCAAAAGGAAACCACACAGCTTTGTCTGTGCACCAGATTCTGTTGTCAGAGTCACTGTTCATTTGGGAACATGAAGTCACGTCAGCTGTAAACAACATTCAATCTGAGTCCTCACAGAAGTCTACAAGTTTTGTCCTTAAAGCTCCACTCCGATCGTCTTTTGATCTGTTTTAAAATCGTTCCCAGAGGTCTTTTAATACTGATTATGTTGTTTTTACCCAAAATCCAAAAACCTGTTTTGTTTTCTAGGACATAGTTTCTGCAGAGCGGCAAGAGTCCATCAGATATTACCCTCTGAGTTGTGAACGGGACTGTAGGTACAGAGCAACCCCGCCTCCTCTTCCCATCACCCATAAGTGAGCTATCTGTTCACACTCTCTCCCAGTAGCTTACACCCCCAGCTTAACATTACTGGTGCAACAAAAATGTTGTTTGTGGATCTATTAGTCTACCAGTGGATGCATCAGAATGGAGCGGAGCTGGCAGCGTGTGGCCCACCGATTGTAGCTTCTATGTCACCTACAAACTTTTTCAAATAGCATTTTTTGGTCTGCTCTGGATTCACAACAATTTGAATAAAGAAATATTTTGGCTATGAATCTTAATTAAAATATCACTGGGATCAATTTTACAATAGATCAAAAGATGATCGGAGTGGGACTCTCCCACTGCTTACTCTTTCTAAATTAAGGTGCTACAATTATTAAGAGGTCGATGACCTCTGCCAACTTACAGATTGGAGACAAAACTGGGAACCTAATGTTAACCTATAATCATACATCCCACCTTAGCGATATTTTATATATGTTTAGTATATGTGCGTGTTCTTTCACTATTGCCTCCTACTGGTTATAAACTATCACAGATGAGAGATATCCTGCAGTGATGAGAGAAATGTATACATTACAGTTACCTTATTTATGCATTTTTCCTCACTCCCATGTAAACATCAACTTTGCTTTTTTGGAACCCTTTATACATGAGAATCAACTATTTCAATCAGTGTGTTTCTTTGTGAGTTTACAGAGTGCGTCCTTCAGCTGGTTCTGCAAACTTCCTGCCAGCAGACACCCTTTTGATCAGGAAGTCTGCTCTCCTGCTTACCTTGACCTCTGACTTCTGTGAAACCTTGAGAGCACAGAAAGTTCCTGAAGGGGCCTTTGAGGTATTGTATGTTTTTTTTAGTTTAATAGAAAATGTGGTCTAAACCATAAATGGAAAACCAATCAAAATTCACTACTTGCTAACGGTGACAAAATAACTTAAATACAAATGATAAACCAGGGCTGGTAAACCCGTAAGGTAGTTTTGTCTGTTTGGAACCATTCTGTTCCAGCTCAATTGGTTTATCCTCCAGGTTTCAGGCAGACCGTAACCAAAGACATACACAACAGTCGTGCGTTTGTTTACTGATTTGCAATAATTCTCACCTCTCCTTCCTGGTGCCCAGATGACAAAATGGTGGCCATGCTCTTCACTTCCTGTTTATAAAGGTTGGGCATAAGGAAGTAGAGGGGGAAGGGGGGCTTGGATTTGTCTGATCACCCTTCGGTTTTTAACCATTTAATTCGTTTCTTATTTTGTCTGCTTTCAAGATCTTTTGTTTTGTCTGGTTCTGTTTGGTTAAATGGACCTTTTTCCCAATGAAATTGGAGCCCGTAAAAGGTGGAGAATCGGAGTGTGAATGGGGGCTGTAGGAGGAAGAGCTAGTGTGAGCTGAGCAGCCAGTCTGGTCTTTGATGAATAAACAAACATCTTCCTGAACCTTTTATGCTATGTTCACACCAGGCTTCCAATGAAGTGTATGTAAATGCACATTTTAGGCCTCCGGGTTTGAAACTCTTGCCTTCTTGCGTAGCTGTCAGAGGGGTGAGGGTGAAGCCCCAGAGCTACCAAAATTTTAGGGATCCGCTGAGGAGTTTGCCAGTCGCTCCAGAGACCGCCAAAGCCTTTGTAAGTAAATGGTTTTAATAAAATACTCTAAAAGCAGGAAAGATAAAAAAAACAAACAAAAAAAAAAAACAGGATGATATAAACACATTTAAAACCATCGCATCAAGAGTCTGTAGGAGAACAGTGGTGAGTTGTCCGTTCACACTGCAGGACTGAATGCTCAATTCGGATTTTTTGAAAAAATCCGAAAAAGTTCAAACCTTCCTTCGGCAGAGATTGATTGAAATCATCAACAGCCAATCAGGATGCAGAACACAAAGCACTGTAAAAATAAATAAATAAAAGAAAAAAGAGCGTGCAAAATTGCACAGAGAAAAAAAATCTCTGAAACACTGAAAGTTGAACTGTGTTTTAGCGTGGGACCGTTAAGTACGCGGAAAAGCGACAATTTTAAACGCAGAAGCGTGAAATGCACATTCCCATGCGTTCACATCGGCTTATCGTTAAAGTGAATGCTTGAGCGAGCATTGCTGAGGGCGGTGTGAACACAGCTGAAGAGTCACGTGACCAACCTGGTCAAAGCTCGGTACAATGCTTTGAAAAAGAAATTCCCCTGGAGTTCCAGAATGTGAGCTCGATCTGACCATCACTCCTACATTACGACATGACATTTTAACTTGAAAAGCACAATCTCTAAATTCCCCAAAGTAATCACATTTTTGAAACAAAGATGGTTTCCAAGTGAGAGGAGCACCCACTCCTCACTAACAAACACAATGAAATGGTTTCACATAGGGGTGTGTATTAGCAAGAGTCTGGCGATACGATACGTATCCCAATACGTGCCCCGCGATACGATACGTATCCCGATATTTTACCGAAACATATTTCCTTTCTTTTCTTTTTTTAAATATGACTTTGAAAAAACTCAACCTGAATTTAATGTCTTCCACTGTAATAAAATGGTCAAATTCAGTTTATTTAATGATCACAATGTTAAGCGCTGCAACTGTATCTCATGTATATGTTGCGTTTACCAAAGCAAATTCATAGTGCTTTTATTTTGGTAAGTTAAAATATAGAAAGGTAACAGTCAACATTGTCTGATTTGCAAAATATATATTTTTCAGTGTAAGGAAAAACAAATAATGAATGAACCTTAACCAATAAGTTTCTATTGGGGAATAAAATGCTGTTTATTTTCAACATTGCTTAATGTAGCATCTCTAGTGCTTTTAAACGGTTCAGGAGCCTGAATGGTGCTTCAAAAATAAAGGGGGGGGGGGCACACTCATTCTTTCCAGAAACAATAAAGTGTGATGATGAGGCAGCATGACAGCATGAAGGAAAGGTGCTTTAATGTGAAAAAGATGCTTTATTTACATATCTGCTCTGCTGCACCTGCAGCCACGCTTCTCACACACGCCGGAAGTAACTTGTCACGCTCCTCGCCACGATCTGAGTAGGTCAGCCTTTTTTCAGCGCGTTGTTCACATCCCTCTGATCCAACAGGTCGCTAAACTAGAATCTGTTGCTCGGAGGTTCTGCAGAACTTTAGCCCGCTTTGCCGTTAGCATTTTAGCGCATTAGCTACTGCCGTGCTTCACTCTTATTTATCTGAGCCGCCAAAAAGCACAGCAATCAAAGTTTTTGTATGTTACTGGCAGCAACATGGCTCAGAGTTTCTGTTTGGTATCCATTCCAAGTAAAAACGAAGTAGTTCATGTCTCATAACAACAGAACCAGCTGCCTCTGGCTGCAGTCTTCCTGTTGTCTTGTGTGCAGTAGAGCTGCTCTAAGAGGCTCCCTGTTCTCTGCTGCCAACTAGCGGTCGGAGGGTGAAGTGGACAACAAGAGTCAGACGCTGAAGGACGCTCAGAAATAAATGGCAGCATTTTGAATCGAGACAAGTATAGCCAAATGAAGTATTGCGATATAATGCTGAATCAATATTTTCTTACACCCCTAGTTTCACACACTGTCCCACAGGAGGTTTACTTAGAAATGTCGTCTGTTGTGATAAACTCAACCCGATTTGATTAAAACCACAGAAAACCCAAACATCCTGACCTTAAGGGCGGGATGAATACTCAGTTTGGGGAGGCTATTTTAAAGTAGTACCCATTTGATACAATGGACTTTCTAGAAAAATACAAATACTGTAAGGTTCTTACAGTACGAACAACCTATTTCCACCACTGCATTAAATATTTATGCATTTCTTTCTGTTGATATTTAGTCAAAAATTCTGTTCTAAGACAAAACATTAAACATGTCTGCAAGTAAGAAGGGAGCATGCAAGCAAACAAAAAGTAAGTTCTTTAGTCAATACTTTAACAAGACTGACACATTTTCCAGCATCGTAAAACCCACACAGCCATCCTCAGCATCATTCCAGTGAGCTTAGATACTATACTTTAAAATGCATTATGCTTTTTTAGCCAAAAAAATAGAATTGTACTGGTGGGGTTTATACATCTATTGGCATTTGCAAAAAAAAGTGTTGATTCAATCCTGATATTCAGCACTTTGCTTTTCCTTTTGCCCCCCGCGGAGGGAGAGAATCTGACAAAAAAAGACTTGAAATGTGTTTTAAATCACAGACGGACAACGACGCGACATCACACCCTCCCTCACACACACATACGCTGTCATGGACGGCCCCCCACCCCCCACACCCACCCGTAATCTGCAGAACAATCAGAGAGAAGCCACACATCACAGTGACAGAGATGCACCTCCTCCCTACCTCTCCGTATCGATCTCCCATCCGATCTAAATGACCCTGTTAACCATTCCCTTAGCCCCCCCCCCCGCCTCCTCTCTTGACCACCCCTCACCGCTCTAAGCCATACTTAGCACTGACCCCTCCGCACCATCAAAATCCCCACCCACCCAGCACCTTCCTTCTTTTAGTTTAAAATGGCCCGGTGTGATATAACTCACATCACCACAAGAGGGATGAGGTCATTAGAACATGTGACGCCCTCTTGAAACAGCACGCATGATTGAAAAATCAATTTTGATGCCTGTTTTTTTTCCCCCCTCTCCTCCTCTGAGCTCTCCCCTCATCCTGTCTCTGTCTTTACTCCTGGAAAAGCTCTCAACAACACATTTACACTGTCGAAACAGTGAATCAAAAGACATGAAAGTGCCAGAGCAACCGTCCCCACACTTCAAACAGCCTTTATCTCAGGCTGCCTCTCTTTTATCCTGCTGCTGCGATTCCTGCTTTCCAGCGCGCAGGAAGGAGTCGTTTCTCCCAAAGTAGGAGTTGAGGGTGGGCTCCTCAGCAGCCGCCTGACTGTCAGAGACTCCAATGATGTTGTGCTAATATGTTATCATATACAGAACACCCCCCCCCCCTTAGTAATATTTCAATCTAGCTCATTACTCGGAGCCCCTCCATGTGACTGCAGCCTTTTGGGAGTGCAGCGACGGCTTTGAGTGATTTGGAGGGTTTTTTTGATCTTTTTAGCAGATCGCTGCAGGTTAGCTCCTCCGCTCACCTCACATCCCCCATCCATTAAACCCAGAGTCATTTTGAAGCATGTTCTTATTAAACGGCACCTGTGTTCTTTTGGTGGAATATTTTCATGGTGGAAACCCAAGGACAGGGCCTGCCCACGGCGAGAAGGAGCGAGATGGAGGACGCCGCTGTGTGTTTTCCTTTTTTCTCCTTTTTCTTTACCAGCCGTCAACCTTGTTGGATTCAGTGTAACTTTCATTAGAGAAGGAGATTTAGTGCACTTGAAAAGACAGATGAAAGAGTTAGAGGCTAATTATCAGGAAATTGAAAAAAGATAGATGTACTGCAGTGACTACAATTAGTGAAGCACAGAATATCAAAGACTTATCAAGAGCAAGTGAAAAGGCTGCCTTGAAGAGCGAGCACAATTAAGGCATCTGCAGCCCATGTGAAATGGGAGTGAAGAGGAGGAATAAAAATATGCCAGCCCGAATACCACTTCTCTTTACTTTTTTTTTCTAGTAAGGGCTAGCGGGAGCTTTAGAAAGCCACAAGATGGCTTCAAATCTTGGCTGGAAAAACTTCAGCCATTCACTCAGCATTGCAGAATTTCTCCTCTTCTTCACTTCCTCAACAAAGCTGACTTCCTGAGACGTCTGTGCACCCCCCCACACACCCTTCTTGCTGACACAGATATCCTCTGCACGGTGAAGATGGGGGAAGAAGTCTGGTCTCCGCGGTGATGGGACGCTCATGCTTCATTGCCTTACAAATGTGTGCAGATCGACAGCCACAGGTCACACATGCTCACAAACAGGTCATTTTGGCGCCGCGTTTGCGTGGGAGGACGTATGCCCGCCCACTCCTTGGGAAACATTTTGTCATTGGTTGGGTGTCCTGTCAAAGCAAATGTACACTGAAATGATCAAATCATTAGAAAGCAGCTCAGTTAGAGTGGAAACGTTTGGAATGACTTCAGAATCGCAACGCTGTTGTTCAGGAGACTCTTAAAAAAAAATGTTTAAACTTTCAAAATACAATAAAACATCTTGAATATAAGGACCCTCTCTGGTCATATCTTGAGCTATTCAAAAAGTGTCCCCAGTGTTTTTTTTTATTATGATGATGCCATTTTTAGCAAAACAGTAAAAACCTGTCATTTTCTGGGACATAGAATTTCATTATAAATTCACCTCTGAGTTGTTGGCAGGACTATAGTGCAGAGTAAGCCTGCCCCCACTACCTGTCATCCATCTGCTTACACGCTCTCCTGCAGGTTTACAGTCCCTCAAACACCCAACGAGTAATTCTGGAGCTACATACGTACAGTTTTGCTCAGACGAGGAAAACGAAGGCATACATGTATCCAGTCGTCTACGTGCAGCAGGGAGCTTGTGGCCCACCAATTGTATTTTCTACGTAATATTATCTTTTTTCATCTGCTCCCAATTCACAACGATTTGAATAAAGAAACACTCACAGCAGTATTTTTAAGCTTGATTTTCTTTATATACTTTGTTCTCCATCTCCAGAAAAAAGCCACAAGAACGTGCCAAACACCAAAACCTGATTTTCATCGTAGTGGGTCTTTAAAGGAAAGTTTACGTTCCAGCTTTTCTCAATAATCATTTCGCTTTAAAAGATTAAACTTGTTTAAAAAGCAAAACTTGATTATGATTGACAAAACTCCTAATATCAGCATAATTCTTTACTTTTTAACTTTAGAGAGCATTTGAAAAAAGTAAAATTAAGTCAAGGTTAAAATATTGCACATCATTAATAATGTGCAAGTTAAATATGAACATTTTTATGATTAATAAAAAAACTAAAAATCCTTCTTTTGTTGTCAGGTGACAGAAAAAACGTAATGATGGAGATTGGGAGCATCTCCCTTTGCCTAAACTGCGGCTCCCCAACATGTGAGCGATGCTGCGGGGTCTTTGCTCTTTCCAGACAGGCTTTTACATAAACTGCATGTCGGAGGCCTCGCCAAATCTACCATCTGTTGGATCCCTTTTCTCTCTTTTTCCCTTTTCCTCCAATGCCATCTTCCTCTCATCTCTCTTTTCTGCCTGCTTTGCCTCTTTTATTCCAAATTCAAGACAAAAAAAACAAACTGCCATTCTCAGGCTGTTTACAAAACACAAGCTTTGTAGAAGAGAGAAGTCAGTTAGGACAAATCCTACATTTCTTTCTTTTTCTTTTGTAAAGCATTTCTACCAGAGATGTTGAGGGATAGAAGTCTTTAGTCGGAGGATCTTTTTTCTTCTTCTTCTTTTTCTATTAGTAGAATGATATAAAACATGACAAAACAGCATCTCTGTGAAGCCGGGTGTTAGACGGGTCTATTCTCTCCGGGACTGCTATGTAGGGCAAGAGAGGTGTAGCAAAAAGAGAGGAGAGAAAGGCTGGCGGGAGGGGGCGGGGGGTGGGGACGAGGCTGGGTTGAAAGCTAGGGGGCGCACTAGCTCACGCTCACACTGGCCAGGACAGACTGTGAGGTTTCAGGAGATGAAAAAAAAAAAAACACAACGAAAGAAAGACAGCTTGTAAAATAAGTTCTCATGCAAAGTGGAAAATTACATAAAATCACACACTAAACCACAGACAGGGTTTTCATGACCTCTCTGCCTCGCATTCACAAGATAAAGTGACACACATGGAGGCGCTGGTCCGCCTGAGGCTGGGGCACATGGGATGTGGGGCTAAAACAAATGCTAATGTGTTTTAGCCGGTTAGCACACATGTCTAGCACGGGGACAGAGGGAGATTGGCATCTGTCTGTTAGCATTGAAGTCTGCAGAAGAAGGTTTGTTCTGCTCTCATTGTTCCATTTGCCTTACATGCTCCCATACTGAGATGCCAAGAAAATAATTACTCTCTTTGGGAAATTTCTTTTTTTTTCCTTAGCACTTTGAATCGTATCAATTGCAAATCATTAGAGGTCTACATATTGGCAGATATTTGCAATCTGTGAAACTGGGTTCACTTTGACTGATTAGATAAATATCAGATCTCACAGCTGCCACTGTTTTCCAGTCTAGAAGAACAAAAACTCTGATTGGTGAGTGACAATCAAGAGAATCTTCTAGCTTTTTAAATCAAATAAAAAAAGAGTTAGCATCTGCAAATGCCTTTGCATGCATTCATTCACGCAAACCCTAATGTGTGCTCGTGTGCATGATAAACCGAAGCTCCTGTCTGCGGTCTCCTGATTCGTTCCCACCACCTGATCTCCATCTGAATTGACAGCTGTAATGCAGACTTTTCCCTCCCTGCCCCAGTTGAAAACAGCAGACGACAGCGGGCAGTCCGAGCAGCTCTGCATCCCACTGATTGCGTCTGTGTGTGTGTGTGGGTGTGTGTGTGTTTCCCTCTATGCCGACTGTCCCTCCGTATTTTTAACTCATCTTCAGCAGAACTGTAACATTGCCCACTGAACCTTTAAATTGTTGGATGTTCCCTCAAAGGGAAATATAGGAAAACATTCACTTTTCACTTCAGTCTCCTCTGTCAAACCTGCCTATCAACTTCCCATACATCTTTCTTTCATCTTTTATCCAATAGGTTGCAGTTCAGGGGATTACAAGATTTTTTACCATCCTCCTTTTTCCTCCCACTCCAAACAAAGAACTAAAACTGTGCTTAATGTGTCAGAACCATTGACTGAAAAAGAGAACTGGACTGAGTGAGAGCGATGTCACCCAAAGAAAATGGTTTACTTCTGGCTTCAACCAAATGAAGTCAATTCTGTCACCATTTTCTTAGCAATGTGGACGCTGCCAGACGTTGTCAGTAAGCAGTGATTGATCAGAGTTGGTCCGAGTCGCTGTTTTTATGGTAGCCACTGCAACCAATCAGGAATTAGCTTGGCCACACCCCTACCATTTGAAAGCGAGTTCTGGAGAATTTGTCAATCAAACGCTTTGAACGTTCAAAGTAAGATCACGTGCATCATGACAAATAATTGGGATGACCAAGATCATGTAAAAAAGTATCAGAGCCAGAATGTTTTTTCTGACAAATAGGATGACTGAGTAACAGCTGTTAGGGGTTTCTCATATACAGTCAATGGTCTGAACCCTACTGCAAGACTGATCTTTCTGTCTTTTTTTCTGGTGACTGAGAATTCCACCTGCTTTGTTTCTCGCTGGCTCCTCCCTTTGGTTGCGAGGCTACAGGGATGCAGGTCAGAGTCTGTCTGCGCTGGAGTCTGGGTCACAGATTAACTCTCAAAGTTCCTCTGTAGCTCAGATTACAAGCCTGAGAGGCGGACACTTGTGTTTGTGAGGGAAGAGACAGTGAGAGAGACCGACTTGGTTTCTGACACCTCTGTGAAAAAAATGGTGCTGTCCCGTGTGAGATCCAAGCTCCGCCCTGTCATGTTCATTTGGCTGGGTCCAGCCCAGCAAGAATGCTAACTCCCAAAGGTAATGCCAGTCCTTTTGAAACCTGCACACCCTTATCAGACTCCTCCGACCACACCCGTAATTAAACTCCACCTGATTTATTAAGTGACACCAACAAACCCTAAGTTGGCTTTTTTCTTTAATGACAGTCAGACCTAAGGCGCCAGGCCTTGTTTCATCCTTTCTTTCTCCTTCTTTGTGTATGTGTTGTTTAATGTAATGTTTGAATGAGGGCCAGGGGCATGAGAATACTTCAGCTATCCCCTTTGAAAGCCCATAAATCACAAAACAAACAGATTCAGTTCATCTCCAGAAAGAACATCTCTAAACTTTCTTTGTACCAAATCCGTCTCCTCTTTCCTCTCTCATGCCCCTCAGCTTCAAGTCACAAGATTGAAATGTGGATGTCTCTGTAATAAATGAAGCCCATTATGAAACGCAGCATGCCCAGTCACCCCGCCCTAACCATGCATTGTAAGAACTATAATTAGCATTCCCTGTGACAGGAAGCCTTGTGGGTGTCTGGCTGACCACTCATAACCACACTGTGATGTGTTTCACTTTTAAAAATTACAACAGATCAGCTATCTGACGGCTCGCACAGATGATTGCCAAAGCACATTAGGAGCTTTGCCCTGGAAATCCAGTTCCTTTCCCAAACTCAAGGTTCTTGAAGCCAAAGCACAAGTGCTGTTCTTCCATTTGTGCTGTTGTTTGCATTTTGTCAATTCAGCAGAATTAGCTGGACAGCAAGGAGATGAGGCACTGCTGGTGTATCCGATTCTCTTGGAACTGTTTATAGAAGATGCTCAAAACAGCCTCAACGTCTTGGGAGCTGTCAATCAAACAGCGCTCTGAAGTGCAATCATCAGGCTCCTCGTTGACCCAATCCACCCCAGAATAGGGGTATCAATACTATAGGTACTGAGGTGAGTATTGATACTAGTGCGATGCGATCAATACTTTTGTTGCATGTTTTCAGGGACGTTCTGGAATTTCCTCACAGAATTCATGCTAGCACAGTTTTCAGAATCGGATCCTCAGCCTAACACAAGCTCTGCTTCAGCAATGACTCCTGCAACTACCGCATCAGCTGCAACAAAGACGGGGTGTGGACAGAGTTTGACACTGAAATCCACAAATCAGAGCAGCAGCATCACACAGCTGGCAGTGATGCAACTGTTGAAAAGCGCCGCTACACGGAAGGGAAGCCAATGTCTTTGGTGGAAAACAAACAAACCAATTATTATTATACCATTACATTGTTTTATATTTGATGTGTCTTTAGTTCAGATTGTTCAAGTTAGTTAACAAACATTTTTATTTGCCGATATTCTTTGTCCTATATTTTATTACACAAATTAACAAAAAATGGCGAATATACAAAATTATTTAATAATCACAACATATTAAGTGAAAAATATCGTGATACTAGCCCTGTAATTACTTGGCAACAAACAAATACCAAAACTCCTAGTACTGACCACCCCTATCTCAGAAGGAATGGTAGAGCCAGTACCTACAGTATATAACTCTTTACTACCTTTCTTGAAGGCACAAAGCATTTACAGTCACAGTTACAGTCACCCATGCACACACACATTCACACACTGATGGTTTCTCAGCTGAACACACAGGCGCCAACCTAAACCCCTCAGGAGCAATGTGGGGTTCAATGTCTTGCCCAAGGGCACTTCACCACATGGGGAGACGGGAACCAAACCTGCAAACTTCCGACCTGCACCATGGTTTGTTTGGTGAGCAGAGGTCTGAGTACTGCGAAGTATCCGAATGCGTTTGTCGCTCAAACTGCTGCTGCCTCTTTTACCTAAAAGTTTCACGGACGCTTCTGCAGAAAGTTTTCTTGGCTGGCGATTGCTGCCAGGGTGGGGCTGCAGGCTCCGCATTAAAGGTGTGTCATGGGGGCCGGTGGGTGGAAAGGGGCGGGGCGGAGTTGAGCTGACAGTTCAACACATGGAGAGCTGCCGCTTCTCTCCTGATAGAAAGAGCGGCATATTAAATGCCTACCTGAGGTGCTACAGATGGAGGAGTCAAAGACAGAGAATCCTTTACAAGACATTTTGGAAGGCGCCATTAATATTTCATCAAAACTGCGTTTACACAGGCAAACAAACAAAAAAGGAAGTACACCCCCTTAATCCGCCCTGCAGTCTCTCACTCACTCTCGCTCACATTTGCTCTGATCTACACTTCTGATCCAGTCTTCATTCAATCCTCTTTTCTGCTTGTTGTTTCACCAACAAGCTCTAACCGTACCTTCTATTCTTTTTGTTCTCTTCACTTGCTGTTGAAGCAAAGAGGTTGAACAGTGTTCAGCTGCTACACTTCAGAGCAAAACTATCACAGAAGACCCACAGATGTTTTAATTATCTGTAGGTGGTTTGACTGCAGCTTGGATTTTCTATAAATTTAGTTAGAACTCTGAATATTCACACACACATATGAGTATAAGTGGTGTTCTTGAATAAGTAAGCCTGCAGAGAAAGTTTTATTCACAAAATTTGAGCGCTTGCCAAAAAAGCAACAGTCTGTGTGGAGGTGCCTTTGCCTTCTCAAGCTGCGACTAATGCAAAAACAAACAGTGAATCTTTCAATACTGTAATATGTAGGTAACATTTTTTATAAATTAAAGTAAAGAAATAGAAATGATAGAAGAGCTTTCTTTATTTCATTCTCTTATTGTGCTTCTTTTCTAAAGGTGCACAATATTACACAATTTGTATTCAACACAAAATATTAAGTGAGATCTTCATGTCTTGGTTCATAACAGTAAGATAAAAAGTAATTCATTGCTTGTATCTGCTGTGTCATCATCTATATTTCAACTAGATCAAATCATACATATCGTTTTTTTTAATTATTAAAAATTCCAACATTGCCTCAATCTTAGCAGCATGTTTCATTTAAATGTTGGTTTGGACTAAAAGGCTATTTTACACAGAAACAGCAGTCAAGCTAGCTGCTGCTGTCCTGGTTCTTCATTAAAGCAAATGTATCTAATTATGAAGTCCTCAATTTATCCGTAACTGTAACCGTGACTTTTTTAAAAAAAGGACCCTTGTATTTCCCCTAACTGCCCAAATGCAAAAAAAAAAAAGGATTTCCATTTCGATGTATATGCAGGTTCGGCTCTCTTAATCTCTGGACTGCATAAGTTCTTTTACTTGGATGTGTATGGGGTCCATTCTGGTTGTAGGTAAATATGAGACAATTTTAGAAATTCAGATGAATTTAAAGCTGCTGGTAATCATCCCACCTCATAAATGAAACACAACATTTAGACTTATAGCAAACCATGAAGAGCAACACAACGTCTGACTGTCATCCCTCTGTGCAGAGCAGACTCGAATCTCAGTTAGCTTCACCAAGTCTACAAAGCAGATTTAACAGTTTTTCAAAATAAAAGTAGGGCAAAATCTTTCAGAATTATCCTAACATATCTATCGACCGATCGATCGATTGGTCCGTCCGTTTCTAAACGTATATAAATAAGCATATATAAATGTTTAAAATATACATATTTTATGCTCAACAATAAATTCTTTCACCACAAGCTTTAGCCCATTTAGATTTAGACTAATGCAGTTAGTTCTGGCAAAAAATGTGAAAATCTTTCACAAAGAGCTTGAGTTGACAGTGACTTCTTCTGATATTTATTGCATTTTACTTATGTGCTTATCAAGAATCAGTATGTAAAATACATTTGCAGTAAAAACATGGCTGTTTTAGCTGTTAGCATCTGGATTATTTATTAGGGATGCCACAATTCTCTGGTTCAAAACTGAACTGAACTGTGGGAAAAGTGAATCGTTGCAGCTTTACTGTATACTAGTGAATTTAAGTGTCAAACATTTTTTGTGCTAAATTTAAGAAGGATTTATTATTTAATGTTTTATTATATTACACCAGGCTTAGTTTAAGTTACCTGAAAGGTTTTTTCCATTGTTACTTAATTACTTAAGTAATGAATATTTTTGTTGTGTTGTAATAAACAAATCATATATCAAACTGAAACAAAATTGAGGTTTAAACTAAATTGCAAAGAAAGTGAACATTTCATCCCAATTAAATATCTTCCAGCTGGATCCAAATATTTAGCAGGAACCATTCTTGAAAAGGAAACCAACAATTTCCATCATGTCCAATTTTAAATGACAATTTCCTTTTGAGTCCCTTCTTTATATTCTCAATTAACTAACTTTTCACAGAGGCCAAAAACCTGCACCAATCCAGTTTTACCTTTTATTTACATTTAAAATAACCAACAAATGCCATGTTTGTGAACCAGAAGCGTATTCACAGAGCCTTTAAGCCTTTTCTTGTTGAACATCAACGTGATTTTCCTCTCCGATGGCCGCTTTCGCCACTCATGCGACGTGTTGTGTGTTCTTGGATCGTTGGCTGTCGTCATTTAAAGTCATTGAATGTATTTCTGGAGTTAGTCTGGAACCAGAGGCATCAAGAGAGCAGCTATGTGAAGCGGCACATTGAACCAAGTGTTTGGAGAAGAGATTTCAGGAAGGCTGGGAAACTGTGCCGCATGTTCAGTCACTGTAAAATCTTCAGCAAATATTGCAGTAGTACGAGAAACAATATCCCCAATCTGCTTAATCCAAACACACAGAGCCTTGACCTGACTTTCTTTGCTCAGAACAGAGTATCGGAGTCTCCGTGTTCAGATGAAATCCTTCCCAGCACACGTACTAGAAGTAACACATGGCACAGTGGTAGATCAACATGTGACGGTGAGAGATAGCAGCAGCTTGCCGTCTTCGCCGGGAGCAGCCATTAAATAAACATGTCAAGTTGTGTGCGTTTTAATGATGATCAGCCGAGCTCTGTGAAGCGCCAGCCAAAAAGGATCGACACAGTGCAACTCCCCAGACCACCTCTCCCCGTCTCTCGCTTCGTTTCTGCCTCTCATCCACACTTCTGACAGAGATGGAGAGAAAGAGAGAAAGAAAGAGAGAGACGGAACAACAGGCAGGCCCTTTGTGAATCAGGTTGTGTGCAGGGGAGTTGATTTTTCATTTGAAAAGAAAGTAAAACATCAGTCAAGTGCATGCTTTTGTGAGGACTCCCCGGCTGTGAGTGCCATGTGTTTGACATGAGAGTGAGTAGCAGGCTGGCTGGTAAACGCTCTGTTTGTGTGTTTACGGTGCTGAACACCCCTAGGTGAGCCGGCTCCACTCTCGCTCTTTCTTATTTCCGTCTCGGCTTTGAAGAGCCGGGGCTCTGCGTCGGATTAAAGTTTGTTTGTTTTACGTTTAGCGAGCGAGAGCTGCCATTTCTCCCCTCCTCTCTGCTCGTCTTCTCCCACTCATGGCGCGAGCACTTCGCCGCGCACGGTAAATCTCACAAGCAGTCCTTCGCATGCATGCACCGCACATCAGAAGTAGTGTGGAGTGCTGAGGCTGCATATGTAAATGCTGAGAGATTGTCAAGTGTCTGGGTGTGCATACATCAGGGTAATCAAGCCAGCGCTGATGGGGAGCGCTCGCTCCAGGAGCAGATCCGCAGTACTGGCAGTCACACAGCCATCACTGAACTACTGCCAATAATGGGTTTGAGAGGTGCTGGGAGGGGAGGGGTAGAGATGGTGTGTGTTTACTCGCACACAGACATGCCCATCTGCAACTTGCCATCTACTTTGTATGGCATGTGTGCATGCATGCATGTTAATTCGACACCTCTATGATAGAAAAGCTGATTTAGAGTGTGAAGGTGAAGCCAATCTGCCTGCAGCCGTGTTGGAGTTGCAGTTGGAGCACCAATCAGATGAAAGCAAAGCCTTCTCACCTCTCGTGTCGTATGAAAATGTAAAAAACGAGGGCAGAAAATGGAGAGAAGACTGCCACAAATTTCTCCAATTGTGGCAAACGGCGGGGAGGTGAAGAATCTTCACAAAGTGTAGCCTTAAACGCTAAAAACCAACACTTATGTGGGTGTATTCAGGATGAAAGGTTAGAAGAATTTAGGATGCTGCAGCACAAAAGCACATCTGAAAGTGGAAGCAGAGACATACTTACAGAGGAGGGCTGCTATTTTGCATAGTTTTCTTTGTATTGCTCACATTATTGAGTGATGTCATTTCAATTGTAGATATTTTTAAACCATCCCAGAGACCATACATATTAGCTCAACCCTTTACCACAGAAGATGTTGTCGGCTACACCTAAGTAAGAAACGCTCTTTGAGATACCGAAACTCTTCAACGTGATCGACGTGAATCAGCTGATTCTGACGCAGAAATAAGCAGCTTCACGCCTCGGCTTTGCATGGACTTTATGTTAGTAGCCACAAAAAGTGTTGCTTGATGGCACAAAGCCTCTTTTCTCAGGCAGAACCAGAAGAGAACCAGCTGCTGTTGCAACATGTTGTATAATAGTCCAAGACCACTTCAGATTCCACCAAATTTACAGTAACTGCCTCAATGGTTGAAGAGTTACGGTAATGGAAAGAATGTCATCACTGGAGCTACAGCTTCAGCGTTTAAGGGTAAAAGAGGAAATGCCATCATCCTGATGTGTGATGTATGAAAGTAGAGCGCAAACAACATTACTAGAACTCAAAGCCACTCAAGAGGAAATGCCACAAGTTTACCACAAAAAAGAAAAACAAAACTCACTTAAAAACCATTCATGCCTTTATTCTTTTTCTAATCTTTATAAAGGTTTAAAAGGTTTAAGTTTCTGGGTAAAACAAAACACTGTCTAAAAATAAATGTAATCTAATATTTTCTGTAAGTTGGACAAAGGTGCAATAAAAATATTCCAGGTATAGGAAATGTTTAAGCCTTCAAATGTATGTTAAAGACACAAAAAGTCAAAGATGCTGCTTGAAATATTTTGATCTACTGTAAAAGTATTCCTGGTGGTCTTCAGTTATGATTTTTTAGGCAAAATCAAAAAACCTGTCATTTTCTAAGACATAGTTTGCAGGAGTTCATTAGGAATTTGTCTCTGAGTTGTGGACAGGACCGTTGGCACAGAGCAACCCCACACCCCTTCCCATCACCCATAACTGAGCTATCTGTTTATACATTCTCCCGCTAGCGTACAGCCCCTTACACCCCTGACCTAACGTTACCAAACATTACAAAAATGGGTAGCCATATTGGCGTTATCCAGCAACAGTTTAGATCCAGATTCCAAATGAAATCGTTCATGGATCTGTTTGTCTGCATGTGGATGCATCAGAATGGAGCAGAGCAGAGAGCTTTTTGCCCGCCAATGCCGTTTTCTACATTACAAATATGATCTTTGTAATGATCATTTTTTTATTCTGCTTCTAAATGACAACGATTTGAAAAAAAAATACTCAGAAATGCAATTTTGAGCTCAATTTTCTTTTTAATGTGTCCTCCATCATCAGAAAAATGGCACAAGAACATGTTAAAACCAAAAACACAATTTTCATTAGAGTGGTTAGAGTCTTTTAAAAAGTAGCCATAATAAAACACACACACACACACACACAAAATTACACACACACACACACACAAAATAACGCTTCAAGAGTCCCCCCATGACAATTAAAAAAGAAAAAACTGACATATTTGTGGTTGCAGATCAACACTTTTTGAAGAATGTTTGGAACGACAAAAGAAATGTGTGAACCAGACTCTGCTGTGAATTACACCAAAAAGAACTTTGATAAGAACATTTAAAAGGCTTTGAATGACATTAGAATTTAGGCTAACGCACAGTAGCGAGCAGCGATGTGATGCTAGCACATGCAGATTGTTGAATTCACTCTGACAGCAAATGAAACGAAATGTCAGAAAGAAAGTGAATAATCACTCATAATTTTCCAAATGCGTGCTGCCAGTGCTGAACCTTTTTCTTGCCCACACGGACCCAGAGGAAGGGTGAAGTTAAGCTGCGTTTTCTCAGAACACGGTTCACGTGGTAGAGATGGCCAGTTTTAATGTTAAGTCAATGGTACAGACGCGACCTGGTTTGAGCAACGGGTGCAGGGCAGAGGTCTCGAAGCAGCGATTTTAGTGACCCGGCGCAATTTGGTACCTGTCTAAACCGATCGTACCCATCCTGGCTACTGTTGGGAGGAGGCGGTCACACCCTGGACAGTCTGTCACGGGGGCGACGGAGCTGGAGCGATCGCCATCACTAACCCGGCTCCTGGGAGGCGAGCTGGCGGCCAGACAGAGACCCACTGTGGGATGGGGAGGCAGCCTGCTCGGGCCTCCTGAACTTTATGATATTTTCATTTGGGCAATAATAAAAAAGGTCCACTGATTTTATTCTTTTTTTTATTTTTACCCTCTCTGGTTACTGCAAGACAGTTAGCCTTCAAACAGAGAGAGAACACATTTGGGACTTTAACTGTAAGTTTCATTGTAAACATGTGCGGCCAACAACAAAATCCAGCTTTAGACGCACTTAAATTGCATAAAATGCAACAATGGGCCATCCTCTCTTCTGCTGCACCTGAGCTTATGCACCCTGGACGGGGCAGATCAGGGACGCTCACAACGCTCCTGGGTTGTTGGGACATCACAGCGGCTCATTAATTCATTAAACAGAGCATTTTTGCAGCAGTTTGATTGGCAGCGATTTAAAAGGAGAAATACTTAGAAATGCAAAAATGAAATGTTTTTTTCTTACCTTTGTTCTCTTTCATAAAGAAAAAGGCCACATATAGATGTCAAAACTCCAAAAACATAACTTTCATTCATCGGAGGGGGACTTTAAAGTTTCTGACCTATGAAAAGACTGGCTGAATGTTAAGGAAGTGTGCCATCTTTGAGCTGACTATTACCTTTCCTCTGTAAAGTGCATGTGTGCCAACCCCAGCTGAAGCAACACTGTAGGAACCCGATTCCTGCACAATCACATTACAAACTGAAAACTCATTCTACGCGCTGCTAAATCAAAGCTAACGTTCTGATCCACAGTTGTTTTGACTTTTGAATTAGTTTGTCGATGAAGAAGACGCCGCCACACGTTTGATCCATCCCTGTTTGATATACTCATAAAGGACAGTGCACGTGACTGTGCATTATGGCTGTCTCTTCCTTTGTCTACTGTGTTATTCATGCTCAGTTTTAAGACGCTATTCTGCTTAGCAAAATCCTTTATTCCATCCGCGTCTGTCACACCCTGTCCTCTTATTATATCCTATGCCAGTCTGTTCCCCAGCCTGGCAACAGCATTGGCACGTCTGATCGGCTAAACCGATCCCCCAGCAGGCCTTGCTCTTCCCTGTGGAGAGCGCAGGATTGGGAGGAATGTTAACGTTGTGCTGCAGCACACCATCATGCACACAATGTCTTCCATGAACGACACGGCTTTATGTGTCCCTCGTGGGATCTCGGCGATGCCTTTTTCCTTCTCCTTGCTATCAAACTCCGGCTGTCCCTTTCTCTCACCTCCCCCTCCCTCTCTGAGCACACATGTGCTATAGACAGAATATCAGGATTAGAGTATGAGCTGACATGGTGACACGGTGTTAATCGTCGAGAGTTGTGTTTGTTTCCGCCCAGAAGCTGTCACCCTGTAATAACAACCCCCCAAAACCCAACACAATTGGTGCTGGAAACGGCAGGAGTGGCACAATGGGCACAAAAAGCCGGCAATCTTGTCAACATACACAAATGGAAGGCATGGAAGGAAGCCACGCACGTCCCCTTTACTCTTCTTGTCATAGAACACACATGTGTAACCTTTCATGTCTTCTTTCTGAGCCGTGTCAGCAGAGGTCTGCAATTAATTTGTGTAATTGCTCCCTCCAAACACACAAACACACGCACACGCCAACACACTGAGATAAAACCGGTCCGAGCCCACCTCTGTCCTTTGAACTCCCATTGAGTTTGGCAGAACAGTTCTCTCCGTTCTACAAAATGCACACTTGGAGCATTGCATCCTGACAACCTTGAACAAGATTACTGTTGGAGGAATAGTCAAGGGTTTTGCCAATGAAGCATTTAGTAGTTCAAAAGAGAAAAGCTAGAATATTCTATTAATTTAGCAAACTGCAGGCCCAAACCATTTTTAAAGTTGTACTTCTGCCCAGCGGTGAAGCTTTGCAATGCTTAAAGAAGCTTACTTTGATGAAATCTTCATCTTTGTCAATAATGGCACTAATATCGGATCACAAATTGTGGTGTAAGTGGAGGGGCAAAGCATTTTTCTGGTGGGGCAGCTGTCCCCCTTCACCCCTGTAGCTCCGCCCCTGTTTATTAAGATCACTAGTTTATGACTCTAAAAATGTATATTTTATGTGATTTTTTTTTTTTGCATGAATAAAAACTACAAGATTCTAAGTTTTTTTAAAAGAAACTTAAGCCTCTCAGAAGACATGTTGTGGACCATCCAGTTGTGTTCTTTTCCTTGTTTTTCACATTTGGTCCCAGCCTCTGCGCTATGACAAACAGGCATTGGATTGTACAGTTGCTTAATATTATTGTCTTTCTTTTATTTGGAAAAATCCCGTTTTTTAAGTCTTCTAATCCACTTTTTAAAAAATCAGTTTTAGTGTTAGTTGATTCGGGTCCTAATCTGTCATCCAGCTGCTTTCCTGATTCGCTTTGCTTTAAAAGAAAAATGTTTGTTGAAAAGAAAGAAAAAGTACATTATTTGACTCAGGCTGTATTTTTAAAAGAATCTTTTATGTGCTTCTATCTAAAATAAAATAAAATAAAGCAGAAAAATACAACACAGTTATAATTGTTGAAATGTTCAAAAGCTACATTTTATGAATGACTGTCTTAATTGCCACAAATGGATAAAAAAATAGCATTTTAATAAATGATGTAGTGAATTTGGTGGCTCTTGTTAGGTTTTGGTCACTAAGAAACTGGACTAAATGTCACTTTTAGAACTAAAGGACACAGAGCCCAGATTTAAACAAACAATGCTGTGCCTGATTTCCCTTCCTACTCCTAAATACTAAAAAGCTACTTTTTATTTTAAAAGCTATTGCGACACCATGCTCACTTATTTTTTCTTCAAAAAGCAAATATGACATCACATTGTTCCAAAAGTAAAAACCTAATAAATATGAACATTTTACAAATACAATTTACTAATCCACTGTCTTTTGAAGATGAAAACTTGGATGATTTATAAAAAAAAACATTAAAATACACTCTTTTCACATGAAAAATCGATCTAACCCAATGCATTGTGGTCTATATTCACCAATCCAGGGACCAGCCTGTTTTTTTGTAATTTCTAGGGCACTGGATTTTGGAATTGTAGCTTTGGACGGCTCTAGAAAATGTGAACACACTAAATAGTGCCACAAAGGAGTGAATAGTGAAGGGAATTCAGAGACAATTGTTGTCTTTTGTCCCTCCAGGAAATCATTTCACTTTAGTTTAGATTAACAAGTTTTGGATTTGCTTATTTTCTGCAAATACAGTCATTGCTTGTTTTGAATTGGTATGAATGTAGTTAGTAGGTCATCTGCAGTGTGTAACACCGGTGTTAGGGCGGTGCTTTTGTGTTTGTGTGCGCTTGTGTTTGTGCTTTGATAGCAGCTCACCCACGTTGCCAAAGGGAAAGTATGTGTGGAGCAGCAGCTGCAGCAAAAAAAGGCCCTCCCAAACCCAGGCTGACGCAAAGTGACAGCCCCGCATATCTCTCACTGGCACTGACAGCTGACAGATGGATAGCACTCATACACCGCAGGAAAAAAAGACAGGGGGAGAGCAGAGGAGTGCAGGGAGAGGAGGGAAAGAAAGAAAGAGACCAAGAGAAAACCCTCAGGATGATTCGCCAGCATTGCTCTCTGTTCAGAGGCCGGCGTTTGATTGAGTGCTACAGAGAATAATAAACCCTCCACTACCCGGTGCAGTACCAAGCATTCTCTCCCTCCTTATCTCCCTCTTTGGCCTCCCTTTCTTTCTAGCTCTTCTCCTCCGTTAATTCTCTCCTTCTCTCCCTAACCCTTTTATTGTCAGCCCTCCTCTGGGGCTTTGCTCCTGCTCCTTTATGCTAGGTCTCCTATTCCCCAGGCCCATCTTCAGCACCTCCCGGACTATCTTTATGATTTCTTTCTCACCCTCTCTTTTCTCCCTTTCACTCGTCTGCTATCTGCCCCTACCTACCATCAACGGTGTATTTGTTTCTCTCTATCAGGGGTGTGAGAGACAAGGGTAAGAGGTCCCTGTCAAACAAACCAACAGCACTCACTCACAACCATTCCCCAGTGGATCTGACTGTGTATCTGGATCCTATAAATACAGACACACACACACACACACACACACACACAGCAGCTTTCACCACAGCAGGGGAACATGTGATCTGCAGCATGAGCAAAAGCATTACATCAAAGCCAAGTAAACATTAATTATGCTCAGAATCTGGTTATGAGGAAACGAATCAACCCCTTATGCAGTTTCATCTGCTTATCTTAGACAGGGAGCAGCACAACCTGATAACCACCCACTAAAGTAACACCTCAAGAAAATAGTTTTAGCTAGGCCTGCACAATATACTGCAAATTTATCGTTATCGCAATATCCAGCTCTGCAATATGCATATCGCAAAAGACGGCGAAGATCGCAATAAATCGCAAACCCAAAATGTGTTAAAACAATCTTCTAGCAGCTTGAAGCATTTAACGAATCAAATAAATCCCTTTATGCTTTGACCAATCAGATGGACGCCTTCCCATTGTTGACCAATCAGATGGAGGCCTATTATGTTAGATGTTTGTCCCCCATGTCAATGAGGGTCATTTGGAGTATAATATTAAACTGTTGCAATTAAATGGGAATGATGTTTTTGTTTATTTTTCTATTTGTTTATTTACCGCAAATTATATCGTTATCGCAATATTGATCACTAATATCGCATATCGCAAGTTTTCCTCATATCATGCAGCCCTAGTCTATACCATATAGTAGGCCTGCACAATATACCGCAAATTTATCGTTATCGCGACATTAAGCTGTTCAATATGCATACCGCAAAAGACGGCGAAAATCGCAATAAATGATTACCTTTAATGTGCTAAAACAAACTCATGGCAGCTTGAAATATTGAACAAATGAAATATATCCCTTTATGCATTTAACCAATCAGAAGGACCCGTTTACATTGTTGATCAATCAGATGAGCCCTTTTATGTTTGATGTTAGCCTCCTATGTCGACAAGGGTCATTTGGAGTATAATTTTTAAACTGTTGCAGTGAAATGGAAATGATGTTTTTGGTTATTTTGCTGTTTGTTTATATACCACGAATTATATCGTTATCGTAATATTAATTACCAATATCGCATATCGCGAGTTTTCCTCATATCGTGCAGCCCTAGTTTTAGCCTTTTTTAGCTTGAGACTAATGTTCAAAATACATAAGAAATGTTTTATTAAGGTATAGGGAAACTGAATGAAGACTTGTGAGAAGTCACGAAGAGGCTCTGACAGCATCTGGCCGAAGTAAAGATGGCGCTGGGACTTAAGCAGTAACAAACAAGGATTTCATGCATGGATCCGTCCATTTAGTTATGGGAACACACTGTCAGCCTTTTACAGAACTAAAAACCCAACTGCCTTCATTTAAGATCACAAAATGATGCATTTTGACTGGGAGAGAAAGCCTGAGCACAGCGCAGAGGCAGAGGGTACACTTAACATTTACAAAGGAAGAATCAAAAACCAGAGTCCGGCCCAAATTGGAGGATTTTGACCCAGATTCTTGCATGTCGTTCCTTTGAATATACGTGGGAATATAATGCTGATGCAGCAGATGTTAAATCCAGTGTCATGTGTCACAGGTTGAGCTAAAATCCCCATCATCCTTTTATTGGAACCACTGAATTCCTATCAGGGTTGCTGGAGCCTATCCCAGCTAATGTAGGGTGCAGGCGTGGTGAACTGAACAGGTCACTAGTTTGTTGCAGGGTCACACAATTGCATACTTACACAGATACCTAGGGACAATTTAGAGACACCAATTTACCCACGAAACATGGTTTTGGACTGTGGGAGGAGACCAAAGTCCTTGGAGAAATCCACATCAGAGGTGTGACAAAACAGAAAACATAAATTTAACCTTTTTTGAGAGTGTCACAAGGAAAGTTTAGGTTTTGTTGAAGCAGTACTTTTAGAAATTGTTAAGAACATTTTGATTTGATGTGTGGATGAGTAAAGCAGGGTTAGCTGTTGCTGTCAAAGTGTAAGGAGACAAGCATGACAACACGTACAACAACCAAACCCGTGCGCGGTCCAGAACTGGATGGCCCAACTCTGATCCTGGCTTCCTTTGGACTTGACCATCAGACACTACAGAGCCAGTGCTCCCTTGAAACAAACTGAAAGTCCTCAGATAACACTTTGTAATGACGGCAGGATGGAAAAACAGGACAGAGACTCACAGGGATTAGAGGAAAGCATTTTTGTTGATCTGCTATAGCTGATGCCCACTGTGTGACACAGAGCAAACACTAGTTATGTGGTGTCAGACAGATCTAAATGTCATCCTTTCTCCGTCCTCTAGCTGATCCCCACACACACTTATCTGTTCAGTTCTGCTCCATTTCCCGTCTTCTGCACGGGGGTTAATCCGTGGATCTGTTCAGTGCCCTCTTCTCGTCTCTGTCTCCTTCTTAACTGCTTTCAGTTCATTTATTTATTTCACCTCCCGCCCCACCATCTCTTGGGCTTGTAGGCTGCCGGTTTCTCAGCACTGGATGGTCGACTGGCACAAAACCGAGGAATGTTCACTAAACAGCCCCCCATGTTGCTGCCCCTGGCACTTTGTCGCCAGGCCCGTAAGAGTGACACACAGAGTGACATCCAGTTCTATAATCATGGCGGGCTCCGTCAGTTTTCTGACATTAAGGGGGAATTTAATCTCGGGAAACCCAGGAAAATCATTTTCATTCGCTTTAACACCCCGAGTCATATTTACTAAGACAGGAATTCACACCGGATGACGCTTATCAAGAAAACAGCACCTCCTAGTTGAGGAACGACACAGTTATTAGGGCAAAAATTACAACAATGTACCACAAGATACGTCACTGTGTTTGGAGGCTCAAGACACATTTTCACACACGTGGTCATGCTGTCATGCAATTAATCTTTTAAGAATTTAATTAATTATGACCTGTAATTGATTAGCCAATTAGCCAATTGCTGTAAAATGCCTCATTTTGGGTCATTTCTTTTTAATCTGTGACATTGTGTCACAGTAAAAGATCAAAATATAAGTAAAAAAGTTGCTTTTTGAAGCTTCTTTTTAACTCCAGCTATTATTTTTACACCACCAAGAGGGATTTCTTGTTTAATTATGAACAAATAAGAGAAACAAATAAATACAAAACAAACATCAGGTCCAGTATTAGGAAACAGGTGTTAAAGAGCATAAAGCCTCCTCTTGGTATTGTTTGAGTTTCACAGATGCTAACTTCAGCTAAACCTTGTGTTCATTTGCTTTGCACTCCAAAAAAATATCATAGTACGTTATAACATGTTCAAACTGCTGTCCTTTAAAAACATTTCTACTTTAGAAAATAATACAGTTTTTCAATGTTTAAATACTGTATATGTAAAAAGTTTGCAAATGTTTATCTGAAAATAGTTTTTTTAGAATGCTTAGTGATCCAGTGTTCTGGAATAGAACCTGCAGCTTCAACAAACGTATTCAGTTGCATTTTTTCATTTCTTTATCTATTTCAATTCCACCCCCCCAAAAAAAAACAACAGCATCAAAATTAAGAATTGTTTTTGTTCTTCTTCTGTCATAATTAAACCTGGGCGGTGAAAGAAAATCAACTTTTTCCCCCGATGCTTGTGGAGAAACACGTTCGTACAACCTCAAACTTCCCTGCCTCCCAGGCTGTAAGAGGGACAAACCAGGTTCACCATAAATCAAGATGATGAATCCTGATCATAAGTCAGTCAGGCTGCCGTCAGAGCCAGCAGGGAGAGACATGCCCTCGGTCGACGGGGACACCGGTGACACCCATCACCTTCACGTGTCACCCAGCTGATACATACGCACACACACCCCCCCCCTGACCACCACCATGCTTTCCTGTCCTTCAAAAATCCCGCCAAGGACGTGCCCCCAACCGCAACCCCCCAACCCACTGCCACGTGAAAAAGAAGAAAAGGAAATCTGGAGGTGCACGCTGCAAAAAGTCCTCTCCTAAAATAGAACTGTCTGTTAAAAATGCCACAGGAAACAGCTTCTTCACTTCATAGGACCGGCTTTCACAGCCTTAAGAGGGAGCCTGAGTCCTTCAGCTCCAGACACAGCGGGCATGTGACGCGTTAAACACGCCCATGGTGTTCACACTGGATAAGGAGGGGCTTCTTCTTCTTTTTCTACTGTTTACTAGTTCATGTCCACCACCTACAGTTGGAAGAAGCTTGGAAATGGTGTACATCTCGTGATTCTCGCTCCAGGCTTTTTCTTTCACAGCTCTATTCTGATACTTGGTGTCGGACAATTCCGCCTGGGCACAAACCACAATTTGTCCTTGTTTATCTCAATGTATCCTTCATGATCAGTTTTTAAACGGTTGGCAATTTCCGTGAATTAAAATGGATGCCATCTATTCACTGTCACCAAATCTAAAGTCCCAGACGGTCAAAGTTTGATCAGGTTTAAATGTCAACACCCGTTCAATAGCAGCATGTTTGTGGAGCCCAAAAAGGTTGTAGATACCTATGGCTACTCGTGAATGCAAGATTTTTGAACACAGAAGCCCGAGAGCCGCATTTATGCTCATTTACAACGATTGTTTTATTGAAAGTGGTCTCTTGAATGCACATGCAGAGAGCGGTGTGAACGCAGCTTTAGTCCTGGACATTAAAAGATCACCACAATCAACTGCTTACCCAATTGAAAACCAGCCTCTCACACTGTTTTACCTAAATAAATGTCCGTTCAAGTATCACCTCCCGGTTTCCAGGCTGTGTGAGGACGCTTAAATCACACTCAGGGAGGAAGGAGTTTGACAGACCTGGTCCTTGTGCCGCTTGTCAGACACATTTGATATTTTGATAGCTTTGCGTCTCTTCCCATTAGACCCTGGGGTCCTGAAACCATTTTAGATGTTTATCGGCAAAGCGCTGGGGGTTAATTTCGTGCCTCGTCAGGAGCGCTGGCAGAAAACGCTATCACGCTGTCACCCATCGTGGCCAATCGTCCAGCTTATCAGAGAGTCGTGTTGCACTGACTGACATATGACAATGACCCCGGCGAATCTCAGTGGGAAGATAGCATCGGAGGCAGTTTTTTTCCCCATCTCTTTTGGTCTTTTTCACCCCTTCAACCCCCATCTGTCTTTCTTACTGCAGGCAATGGGAAGTAAAAAGTGTGGGTGGCAGGATATGGTGTCTGAGACAAAGTCTAGCACTCACATGCATTCACACAAAGTGGATGGTATTATGCACAGGGTGTGCACGTGTGTGATAAGACTGTATGGTCCCAGCCTGTTGCCATCCCCTTTTATTGTTAGCAGCATGAAGCTACAGAGCATGCTTGGTCAATACTCTTAAAAGCACACACAGAACCCCACCCACAGGGGGTACATGCACAATTATGGGGCATGAAACATTTTACAAACAAAAAACACAAAAAACTTGTTTTCCCATCATAGGGCAAGGACTATTTCACTTTCCTGGGACGAATAGCAGCCAAAATCTCCATGAGGTAGAATTTATCTTCAAACTTGGCCAAAATGATTGAATTCTTTGTCATAAAGGACATTTTGGCGTACAGCGGTCCTTCGTTTATTCGGGGGTTATGTTGTAAAAATAAGCAGTAATAGGTCAAATCTTCGTAGTAGGATTCTAGATGTTTTACGGCTGTAACAGCCCTTGTAGGTACCAAAAGTATTCAGACCTGCAATAACTGTTCGGGTCCTTCGACTAATGGTGACGTCACACTATGTGATTGGCTATACGTTGGTCTATTGACGTTTAAGATGCCGTTTGGTCCGAAATTTACACGCTAACATGTTCTTTGTGAGTAACATGGATGACTTGTACATTGAAGTTTCCCACTACATATCACAAGGGACTTATTTTAACTCCCCTCTTAGCATTCATGGCCAGCTGTGGAGACGAGCAAAAAATTGGATTCAAGACATTTTGCATTGGTTTTAGTGCTAATTTCTTTGTTTTTTGGTTGTTCGATTCAATAACCAAAATAATACATACAAATTGAACAAAAAAACAAAGTGTGTGCTCTTTTGTTGTTGTTGTAATTGATAGATTAATGCTTTCAACGTCTTTTAAAAAGGAATTATAATATTTGAAATCACAACTGTTAGAAACTGACATTTGGGCCAAATAAACCAGACTGCACACCATAAATAAACATTGTTTCGCATACAGTCTTAAATTCACTCACGTTGGAAAATGAGTTTATATAACCAACGTGTCTCCTTATTATACATTAATTTAACCCTTGGATCTTTAAAACCCTCAAACCAAAGTTGCTGATTTGTCCTGTTTCCACAGTGTGGCGATAATGGTTAAACTAAAGCTTTAATTACAGTATTAACTGTACATGAGAACTGGACTGAGTGATTCCCCCCTAACATTCCAAACAGGAAGTACCCACTGGCTCCAAGAAGCCAAAACCCCATAGGCTTCTATAGCGAGATGAGCAGGTATTACTCAGTCATTCTATTTGTCAAAATAACTATTCTTGCTCTGCTTCCTGTTTTTAACATGGATCTAGCTAATACAATTTTTTTTTGTCATGATATGTTTTTCTGTAGTTAAGTCATTCCAGTGAAAGACTGGCCAATCAGGTGCCTCAACATAAGTATGTGGTCTCACATTGAATGTTTGAAAAGTTTGATTGACAGATATTGTGTGGGTTGCCCGCTTTCAGTGCTAGGGGTGGAGCCTTCTAACGAGCTCACTCCTGATTGGCCAGAGCGGTCGCCATAGAAAAGTTGACTTCAACCACTGTTGGCTCCAACATGGCAACGTGTGTAAAACATGGCGACTGATTTGACTTCATAGCGTTGGAGGTTTACTATGGGTGACGTCACACACTTCAGTTCTCTGCAGTCAATGATCAGACCACTAGATAGATCCCACCTTAGTATTTATTTAAAACAAGAGTTAGAATCATTGTCCTTCGAGAAGCATGACCATGTAACAAGCTGCACATTAACATGTTTTTCTGTTTGCTGATTTTCTGAAGGAGGTCTGATCGGCACACGCTGAGCTCGTTTCAGGATCTGCTGCAGACGTTTGGACCCTCAGACGTCACACAGAGCCTCTGCTCTGGCTCCATTCAGAGGTCCAGCATCACTGGTGGGCTTAACGCTGTTTTATCAGTGCATCGATGTCGGATTGATTTAAATCACAGTGTTAAAAGTTCTACATAGCTGGGTGCAGGTCTATCATTTCCCTGACATTGAAGGGCTTAGTCGCAGTCGTAACATGACGCATGGATGGATGTTTGCTCAAGTGGAGGAAGTGTAAGGGTGTGTACGTGTGTGTGCCCGCCTGTGTGTGTGTATTTCTTTGGGAGCCAGCCATGTCAATCAGCCCCCTGCAGCGCTACTGCCCTTCACACTTCTGTTTATCTACTGCTGCTGAGGACTGGCAAGACTGATAAGAGTACATCAGTCCCTGTCTCCTTCCCTCTCTGCCTGTCTTTCAGACTGTCTCTCTCAAACACATCAACACACAAACGCAGACTGCTAGCTGTCCCTCACAGCAGCCTTCATCAGCAGTCAAGTCAATCCAGAGTCTGTCTCCGCACAGCCGCAAAGAACATCCTGAGGTTCTGAGCAGGAACTGGGTGTAAAAGTGTTGTTTCTGCCATAAAGTTACAAGAAAATCACAGTGATCAAGGTCAAAGAGAAATACTATTAGCTCTTTCTTAGAATCCCTACCCCAATGAAAATTGTGTTTTTGACATGTTCTTGTGGTAAATCTCTCAAGATGGAGGACATAAATAAAAAAATGAGGCCTAAAATGTAATTTCTGAGTATTTTTTTTAAATCATTGTAAATCAGGAGCAGACACAAAAATACTGTTGGAAAAAACTTGGAGGCTTGACGTAGGCTCCCTGCCCCGCTCCATTCTGATGCCTCCACCTGCAGACAAATAGATCCATACATCTACAGCTGGCTCAGACAAGACTGGATAGCTCCAATATATTAGGCTGGGGGTGTGAGGGGCTGTAAGAGAGCATGTAGGCAAAAAGCTCTCAGTTGTGGGTTATGGGGGGGGGGGGGGGGGTTTCTTCCCTGCCAACAGTCCCAACTTAGAGGTAAATTTCTGATGAACTCCTGCTGCTCTGCAGAAACCATGTCCTATAAAATGAGTTTTTTTTTTTAAATAGCATAATCATGATACAGATCTTTTTGTTACACAAAAGATCTTTAACACATCTATATCCATAGGCTTCTTCTTCAAAGTCATATGTAAGGGTTACAGTCCATCTTTACCCTCACAACTTTGATTGCTGATTTACAGATTTATCCTGCTACCTTAAATGTTCTCATTTACGACGGTTCTTGTTGTGTTTCTGGTCATTTTGGTGTCACTGGACTCCAACTAATTCACAGGCCACTCTGAGGACATGCAAGTAGAAGAATTTGCAGAATTCGTAGAGGAAATGAAAACAAATGGGTTTTAAAAAGATAACTTTATTTTTTCTAAATCTGCCTTTGTTAACTCGATTTTATGTCTCTGTAATGGTTGATATTGTTTTTGCGTTATTTTTTATGGTTTTCTTCAGCAGAAATCTGCTTTTTGTAAGTTTTAATGTTAGGATGAACAACTTTAGTGATGCACGTTCAACCCTTGTTCCATTTAGAGGTTACCTATGAAAGAACTCTTTCTCATAACCAAACAAAAACTGGGTTTTGGGAAGCGTTGTGGAATCAAATCATGACCTTGTGAAAGTGAATCGATTCAGGAGGTTAGCGGTGAAACCCCGCCAAAGAGCGTGTTCATGTTTGTCGAGCGGCTCAAAATGGCACGTGTGTGCGTGCTGGGACGGGTGTGTGTGTGCGTGCTGGGACGGGTGTGTGTGTCCTCACTCAGTCAGCCAGCTGAGTCTGCAGTCAGTTTACGTTTGACTGCAGGGCAAAAGCTCCAGCAAGAAATGAATTCTGACTCGCCGAGCGGCTCACATAAATTCCCTTTCTCATATTCCGACACAAAAGACAACAGATCTGCATTGCATTAGCCCTGGGACTCCTTTCTCATTCTGACGATGATTTAGGGATGTTGAGATCTCCCTGTGAACGTCAGAGCTGAGGCAGAGGAAGAGATGAAGAGTGAAGACACACTGAGGAACGCTTTTGTGTGTGGCTACGAGGGAGAAAAGGCTGACATTCTATATGCATTCAGAAAGAACAGAGCAGCTTTTTAATTCTGCAACTGTAAAGGGAAGATTAGTTAAAAAAATAATATTTTATATACATATAAAAACCCAGAATCTGACAGGTGACCCGCTCCAGCCACAGTTAGCCTCAATAGAAAAATCATTATATTTTAATCATCTATACATTTGTGTAACACAATAAAACATTTCATTATAAATAGATAAAAATACTGATGGATATCAGGCATCTGTAGTTAGTAAGTTTGTGTCTGAAATCCTTTGAGACATTATGGTTAAAGAGTGAGATTTTGTACTGCAAATGTTTAACATATTATTAGATTTTTGTTCCAGATTAGTAATCAGATCCTCCCTTTAGATGTCACACAGACTCCTTGCTGCTTCCTTTCACTGTTTTCTTTTTCTTTTCTTTTTTTGGATCCTTTCTCAGACTGCAAAGCATTTTGGGATACACCAGACTTTAAAGGAACCACAGGCTTATGTTAGGAACAGAAGTGCACATTTGTTCTTAAACTTTGGACAGCTGTAGTTGCAGCACCATGATGTAATCCCGCTGCAAACGCACACTTCAGATTGTGCAGCCTCACGGACTGTCCCAAACTATTTCATTTTTGAAACCTTTTTCACAGATTTTAAAGTTCCTGCCAATAAAATGCCTAATGAAAATGGTGTTTTTCGTATTTTTAACCTTTTTCTCGTTGATGATGGAGGACATTTACTGTAAGGTTCACATTTAATAGCCTCCTGTTCATATAAAGAAACTTGTGCTTAAAACTGTATTTGTGAGTATTTCTTTGTTCAAATTGTAAATCAGGAGCAGACGAAGAAAAAATGCAGTTAAGAAAAGAGCTTCATGGTGACGTAATAAATACACCAGGTGGGCTTCAGACTCCCTGCTCTGCTCCACTGGGTCCCACCCACAACTCAAAGGTGAATTTCTAATGAACTACTGCCGCTCTGCAGAAACTGTCAGAAAACTACATGTTTTTTGATATTGGCTGAAAAATCATAAATAAAAAGCACTGGGATCGCTTTGAAAAGAGATCAAAAGATGATCAGGGGGAGACTTTAAGATGTAAATAACAGAATAAACTATAACTCCTTGAATGGGAAATATATGTAGAACTCTGACCAGTAGAACTATGGGAAATGTCCAGAGAGTTTCACTTTCTAAATTCAGAGAGCTGTGGATTTAGAAGTGACAGAAACTGTTATTGCCTTATTTTCAGCTCAACACAGGCAGAAATTCAACCCTGTCGCTGCAGCTGATTGGGTGGAGCTTCCTGTCTGTCCGTCAGTTGGTTTTGCTGTCAAAGCCTTTGACAGTTGTATGCTTTCTGGGTATTTTTGTAAAAAAAATAGATTAAAACATTAACTAAATGCTTCAAAGGATCAAGAAAAAGACAGGATTTCACAATGCAGTAAAAACAATCTAATGGTATCAGAATTTACTATACTTTTCTTCAATTAATACTTGTCAATGTTTAAAAAAAACATTTTATAATTGTTAATTCAAACAATGAAAAAATGAATTTGTTGTCCTTTTTGCAAAACATTTGATAATGTTTTACCTTTTATTTTATTTTGAGTTTTGTTTTAATTATTTTTATCCTTTTTTATGTTTTATCATTGTATTATTCATTGATTTATCCTTGTATTCAGCACTTTGGGCCTCTTTCAAATGTGCTCTATAAATAAATAAATGAAAGGAAATGCCACAACTAATTCTTTAATGTGCCATCAAATAAAGGAGACGTTATTTGTATCCTCCAAATTAATAGTCATTTTCAAAGTGCTCCATTGTTAATTCAAAGACCCCATGCAGATAAAAACATACGCTCTTTGGTCTTCCCTAACTTTGGCCGTTTACACGGTTGGCGTGAATCAGCTGATTCTTACACGGGGAAAAGCAGCTTTTCATATCGGCTTTGCACCGATATGCAACACAACTAAATTAAAGTATTGCATGTCAGTGATCGGCTGCTTTCCTCTGCTTCAGAACCAACTGGAATCACATTTATAGTGCCAACGATGAGTTACGGTAGTTAAAAGAATGTAAAAACAGGAACTATAGTTCAGGTTTTTAAAGGTGAAACTGTAGAGCAGACGGGTATAAATAAATGTTCGAACAATCTACACTCAAAAATTCACAATAAAGTTTCAGGAAAAAACAACCTAAAACGTTGTCACCTTGCACTGAAACTGTACTAAAGCTGTTCACCTAATGTCATGATTGTTACATTTTAAAGTTTCATTTCAAACATTCAGCAAATGTGTCCAAATTAAATTAGTAACAATTTTCGGCGATTAAAAAATTGCAATTTTAGATAAAAAGGGAAAAACTCAGATCAGATATTTAACAAATGTTAGACTAAAGTAATTGTTGGACAAGGATGAATAACAGCCCCATCTGTGCGTCCATTCTCCAAACCTTGGCCTTTAGTCACTTGTAAAGCGGCGTAATTAATGGTCCAAATGGTGACCGCATCACTTGTGCTTTCAGTTATTACTGTGTTCCTGTGGCAGGGGAGGAGATGCGATTGGGGGGGCTTTAACCTTCAGTTTGACTCCAAGGATAGAGGTCTTATGCACTGCAGGGACATGTGTGTGTGTGTGTATGCTGATGGAAATGGGGGCATGGGGGGGCTTGGTATCAGAAAAGAAAGGGTTACATGCAGGTGTGAGCCTCTCATCATCATCATGGAGTGGCATGTGTCCTGTCACTCAGTCTTTGTTACTGGCTGTGTTCACATCTGAGCTCTTTCACATTACTCATCCTCTGTTTGCCCCACCTGACCTCCTTCTCTGATGCACACACACACACACACACACACACACACACACACACACACACACACACACACACACACACACACACAAATGTGTGCACAGCAGTGTTCAGGCAGACAAAACCTCCTCACTCTACAATATTCATATATCTCAATTGCGCTTCTCAACTTGGAAGGAAAAACTGAAAAACTGTTTTATAAAATACTGAACCCTGAAATATTTAGTGTTCTTTCTCTTTCTGTCAACACTGTTTCTTTGTAACGCCTCTTGAAGAACATGGCTGAACTGAGTCCACCCTGCAGGTTTATCAGTAGATTTCATCACTGAAGACATCACATGAAGGCCAAGGCCAAGGAAACAAAGAAATGTTTCACTTATCATAGTCCCAAATTAAAGCAACGAAATTCAATCATGCTGTGTTAGACTGGAGGAAAATCATTGGACAGTCCCAAGCTGTTTTTGTCCAAACTTTATTGAGATTTGGGAGCTTTACAAAAACCAGGACGGGAAATGATGATCTTAAATGGTTTCTACTTTTTGGGAATAGAGGGAGTATGTGGTTGTGTACGATGGCAGTGGGGGCCTTGGCGTGGAGTTGTGTTGTACGCATCATTTCATGGGTGACAGAAAATGTAGTGTCCCCAGTGGGGGCCTCCTTCTCACTCAGTGGAGAGAAAAGACTTTGGGGACTAGAGAGGCTGAAGAATGGAGTGAGTGAAGGGGGGGTCCTGCCGTCATGGGAGGATCAAGCCACAGCTGGCTGATCTCACTCGTCCCTGCCTCCCACTCCTCTGGCTGAACCTTCATCTCGTTCAAGCTCTTCCTCCCAGTCCTCTGTTGTCCTGCAGGAGGCAGCGCGTTCGACGGTTGATCTTTTCAGGAAAAAGTTTTTTAGAAAGTGAGCAGCTTTGTTCTGTGTAATTCATGGAAAGATCATTTGCAGTCAAGTTTTGCTCTTCTGCAAAATTAAACTGATCCCTAATGAGCGAAAAAATAAAATAAAAGAATAATAATATATATATATATATATATATATATATATATATATATATATATATATATATATATATATATATACTCTCTCTATTATAAATGTTGTAAATTTATTTAAAATCATTTTCTGATATCTTGTCATGTTTAACTTAGGCACTAAATAGAAAATGAAAAAAGAAGAGCACAGCTGGTGCATATTTCATTGAAAGTGCTGAACTGACAGATTGATTGACTGTTGCTCCCCACTAATGTAAACTAGTTCTTCCTGTCATAATGTGACGCATATCTTTACCAAGTTCAAGCTGTAATCAGCAACATCCCTCGTCAGCTCATTGACTGTGTATGAGAACTGGACTGAGTGACCCCTCCCCCCTCAAGTTCCAAACAGGAAGTACCCTGGCTCCAAGAAGCCAAAATCCCCAATCTTCTGTGAATATAAACATTTAAATCATTATGTTGTCCAAAAATAACATTTATCTCTGCATATTTGTTAAGCTGTGTTCACACTCAATGCAATCAGTTTTAGTCAGCTCAATGTACAGACAGAATACGGCGTGCAACACATTGATGCAGCAGCAAGCGGGGTTTTTTGCATCGTGACACAGTACGGTAAGAGTTGAAGAATCTGAACTTTGGCAGAGACGTTGCATCGCTTCAACCAATCAGAGACTCAGCTTTGCCTAACATGTGGATGACGCAGTCAGCAGTGGAGTCAAGCCAAAATGAAGAGAATCTGATGTCGTTCTCTCATGGGCTTTATAATGTTTTCTAATTTGCATTGTGACTAAAATAAGTTTCATACCATTTATTTTTATGTTTTTCCTCCTCCGACTAATGCAGGACAGCAAGTGGTCAAAGCTAGATTGAAGATGCAGCTCCTCCGGTAGATGTAAATTGAAGCTCACCGTGCTGAGAGAATCTCTGAATGATCTCCGCGATCCCAAAATGGAACTAAGCTTACCGTGCTTTTGTGGAGTTCTTCAAGATAATAAACCTAATCTCTCCAACATCATCCGTTCATTGTATTGTGGGAGGCTAAGCTTGGAGCGGTGGTTTCTCCACACGCTTCTGCAGCGTCTAGTTGCCAAGCCATTTTTGGACAAACATGCAGATTTTGGCCTTATGTTGAAGAGAGGCAGCTCAAATTTGATTGCCAATCGTGTTTTGATGTGAATGCAAATTACATGATATCATATGGTGGAGTTAGGAGAAAATGGATGGAGGGCTGGAAGATGTTTAGGTCAAAAACTGACCAATCACAGCCAGCAAGGCCAAGTGGGCCCCATGTGGTTGAAGTGGGCAAAACATTTTGGGCGTGACTGTGTTTCTGCGTTTCCATGGGTAGCCCCACCACATTTCTGTCAGCGCCACATGCGGCCCTTGGCCTTGCAGGCTAAAGTCCAGACACTTCAATAAAAATATGTTTGTCTCACGTTCGGAACATTTTGATCAACAGATCTGCTGTAGCCCACTTTCAGTGGTAAGTATAGCCTTCCACAAACCCTCCTCCTGATTGAGCAAAGTGATTTGGCATAAAGCCGTTAACTCAGACCAACTCAGAGCAATTATTGCTTGTTGACATCGTCTGGCTCCGATATAGCGACGCCTGTATGGCAGAAACATGGGCGACTAAATTGACCTTATTTTGTTGGAAGCGAAAGTAAGTCATTTTCTACTCACTCGGTCCAGTTTTGATATACAGTCAATGATTCTAAAACTTTTGATTTACAATTTGTCATTAAATGCATTACCTTGTTTGTGGAAAATATTCAGCAGCCGTTGCAGGAACAGACTCTCAACTTCTCCCCGTGTTTCTCTTCCTCCTCCCTCCTGATCTCACAGCTCTTTTTGATCATTTGAGTGTTTCTTAAAGTAAAACACGTTATTTGTTACAAAAAAGGTTCTTAACTGCAGAGATTACAGAGTTGGAGGCCGCACAACCCAACAGGCGATGGCTATATTTCAATCAGCGCCTTCACCCCCACCTCCTACGTTTCCTGCCTCATGCACTCCTTTTTTTCCATGCAGAACGGAGACAGAGATCAGACCACACATACAGATCCTCCACCCTCCAAACCCCCCCACCCACCACCACCACAGCCATCTGTGCATGTCCCTCTGCCTGCAACTCCACAACAACAAGGCCCTGAACCTCTGCTGAGGAGTCAATCCATCACTGCAGAGAGGAAGGGAGACGGAGAAAGGAAGTAAAGGCAGAGAACGGATGGGTAGAGTGTGTGTGGGGGGGTGTTGGGTGAGGAAAAACGAAAGTGAGATGCCATGAAACTTAATCATAGAAAGGGTCGTGTCGGGCAGAGGAGGGGAACAGATTAAATTAGCATAGCATTAGATATGGAAAATGATCTCTGTCAAAATCATCCGCTGCACAATTATAATATGTTAATTACTTATTTCATTAAGGAAGTTTATTATGGCCTTGCAGATGAAATCATGCAGGCCGAAGACACCTGGAGGAAAAGCACTGATGCCTGAATCTCTCTCTCTCCCGTCACTCAGCCTCATCAGCCTCGCTCGCCCCCCCCCTCCCTCGTTCCTCCACATCCCTCTTTGTGCCTCACTGCATAACTTACAGCGTTGCATTTTTGAAACATCATGTTTAATAATTGCTATGATCACTGCAGTTGTGTTGAACACACAGTCACCAGAGAGGAGGTTTGATATTTACTCTGCTGTTTGTGGTCCATCTGTGTTCAGTTAGTCAGTTTGTACAAACACACAGTCAAATGTGCACATGTGGTTACTGAACAATAACTTACAACAAGTTCATGTGCAAAGACTTTATTTATCCCCTTTTGCTGAAAAGCAGAGCAGTCTGGCTTCTCTTTGTTTGTTTCTTCTTTCATAGACTCTAATTACTGAAAGTCTTAAGTGGACTCAGTTCAAACAAACATTGCGGTCAAACTGGGTTTTTACTGATCTGCAGCAGTTTGAGAAAGAATTCTGGTCAAGGCCTAACTATTATGTAACCTTTTTACAGATAAAGACAAGATAAGACTTGTCTTTAATGGTGTAAGTCTAATTTTGACCTGGACTGAACACTGCTTCAATAATATCAATTCTTGTATGAGTTATAGATAGCATCAATTATGATACGTTGGGGAATTTGGTAAGGTTTTGGGTCACAACAATGATAGTTTACGAAAATATAAACATAAAAAAAAAACACCTTATTTACCCAAAGTATCAAATTTGATCCACACATGTTGTAACTGTAGCATAAATAATTAATTATCAACAAATAGTCATTGAAAAATGAATTTCTCATAAAGTTTTGAACATTTGCAAAACTGTTTCCGAAAGTACCATTTTGATATGAGCAGGAAAAGGCCTTTTACTGCCTCTAGTGGAATGATGATGAACTACAGGGCAGAAAACATGGGTTTTTTTAATTATTATTTTTTTTTAACTTGTCCTGTCCAACAGCAGGACAGACAGATGAGAGCTGAGGGCCTCTTGTGTTGGACATATTTTACTTTAACAACAGGGGTTATTAATCTTCAGACAAACCAAAGGTATGTCTGGATAAACCCCTTTTGTAATTGAGGCCAAACTTTATTAATTTCAACCATGTTTGAAAGTCTTTGGTGTTGGACCGGACGGAAAAGGAAAGAAGGGAAGAAGAGAGAGGGATATTAGATAGAGGGGGGGTGATAGTGAGAGG